>VSDK01013385.1:735256-824597 GCA_009767595.1 Symbiodinium kawagutii
ATGATGGATGATGATGATGATGATGATGATGATGATGATGATGATGATGATGATGGATGATGATGATGATGATGATGATGATGATGATGATGATGATGATGATGATGATGGCGATGATGATGATGGCGATGATGATGATGATGATGATGATGATGATGATGATGATGTTCCTGGTGATGATGATGATGATGATGATGATGATGATGTTACTGGTGATGATGATGATGATGATGATGATGATGATGATGATGATGATGATGATGATGATGATGTGTGATATTGGTTTCAAATAGCTAATGATAGCTGATAACAGTTTTGATTAACAATAATTATATAGTACGTTTATGATGGCAAATAAATATCCGAAGAGAAACATTGGTAGCTCGCTGGTTAGTAACAATGGACATCAATGAATTATGCCGGGCTGAGACAATAGGGGATAACAACCAACAATCACCATCTGAGAGCTGACCACTATTCAGAATGATCAACCTGCACATGTCAACCAATGATACGTGACCGGAAATGGGCACGCTGTTGTAAGTCGGTTCCCTTGGAGTCCATTACATCATTTTTATCATCACCACCATGCAAGTAGGAACCAAACCGATCAAAGTCCGGTAACCACAGCCAACAGCTCATCATGCACAGGACTGGACCTGGAAATGCTACATCCTAGGAAAACCAACTTGGGACAACACATTGCACGATAAGGTTGGGGGCCCGGGTTCCACATGCAACAGCCAATGCCTTCCAGCGCTCAACGAACGGTGCCTCTCTAAACGCTTCCGCTCTTTCTGCTCCTTGTCCGGGTCGTCAGCTTCTTCCGGTTCTGCGGAGTTCGGGCCAATACAAATGGTGGCTTCTCAAATCCTAGGGAGCCCAAGAATGGATTAGATGGGTTATTATCGTAAATTGTTCAATTCTTGGATGACATAGGGGAACCCCCATTCTCAGAACCACTAAATGCGCATGGTTTATTTAGGTGGAGGTAACATTAGGTAACAAAGACTTGCAGCCACAACGGTCAACGGACACGGTTATCACTGCTTGTGAAGTTTATGAAGTTTCACCTTGGGAAATGGCGAGCTGGGTCAGAAGTGAGCAGTATAAGGGGCACAAGGGCCCTTGACCAATAGACATACCTGATGAAAACTCAAGGGTTTCCCGAAGAAATGGCAAACATGAAGATGGTTCGGGCAAAGTGGGATTGCCAAACTGGTCCCTAGACTGCCCAAAATGTTGGAGAATATAGCGATGGATCTCGATTCAAAAGCTCCACCAAAATGTCTTCAGCAACGCGACATCAATAGATTGTAAAGTGATGGGGAATCCAAGAAACATCTACCACCTTGGGAAATCACGCACTCCGTTGCGAAACTAGTCTGGTTCTGACTTCGCTATATTGATCTCCCATCTGCGCATGAGAGCAGGTTCAATCCCCGACAAGTTTGGCTTCGGGCGCCCGACAATCAAAAATTGGTTTTCTGACTCGGGGATTCATCCATTCGACCAGCCAACCTGCAGTCCATGGCAGTCATTGGAATGAAACTATGCCGGATGCATGATCGTTGAAGCACCGTCTGGTAGAAATGCTGGTGAATGGTCCTGGTAAACACCGCGCCATTTAGCACAGTACTGTGATGCTTGTTTGGAATCGCCGTATTTCCATGCCAACTTAATCCCGATACAGCTCCAACAGCTTGAAGCAAAGCACATGCTGCAGAATGCATCCAGCAAATGATTCCACTCAGCTATGGAGTAGCCGTGGTTCCACGCAACGCCTTGGAGAACATGGTGATAAACGCATAGAAAAGTGACGGTCCCAGGTTGGTTGTAGTCACACTTGCCCGCGTGCGGATGCTGCTGCCTGTAGATAGATAAAATTGAGGGATAGGCCCCGCATCTACGTGGGCCAGTTGTCGCCATAGCGAAGCACCTTCCATAGATCTTCCACGGCAGTTAATTGTGCGGCTGTTCTTGCTGTAGTCCCGAGACATTCGCAAATTCATCATGATGATCACAAGGTGTCTGCATGAGCCATTCTGTATTCATCAGCAAGCAAAGGGCTTGTGAAGCTTCCGCTGCTCCAACGTGAAATTTGTCATCTTCTATTCTTTGGTGGACTTGCTTCTAGTTTGCGAGGAATTATTCACTGGACAACTTGCCCTCAGCACATAGCTGATGAGTCAAGAGCGGATTGTCGCTATTCAATGCTGTTGTTGTTGTTGTCGTCGTTGTTGTTGTTGTTAGAAGCAAACAAGAGCTTCTTGGGATCTTTTTGGTTCAGAAAGCATACTTCTTGTTGGGGCTACAACCTCGTATCGTTTGCGCATGGGGCTAGCGGCCGGTGACTGGACGAGTGAGCTAGTGAAAGAACATCTATCCAAAGCCATTACTACCATTGGTGTTGCTAGCTACTCAAATCATGGGCACACCTAACCAGTTTGCTTCATAACCCTATGTGGACAATCGACCAATCAGGTTTCGAAGCAAGACCAGAGTGAAGGCCATGGAAGATCGCCAAATCCTCAAGTTTTCACATGTTTTTACCACCAGCATTTAGACGAAACATGACAAAACTAGACCATTCAAAGAGACTGCAAAAGGCCAACTTTCAAATCTGAATGGTCTAGTTTTGTCAGGTTACAATGGTTAGCTGAGACAAAACTGTCTAATCTGAGAGTGGTTATAGCCGCTGATCCCAAGATGTCATGTTATAGCCGAGTCACTAGCCCAGGTCTCTGCAAGATCCTGGACAGCACATGAGGCGTTGCGTTGAACCAGTGGGCTGCTCATGAGCAGAGTGTCTGATATGATTGGAATAACAATATGACTATAACACACCATTGACCAATACCAATAATCGTGAATTTGCTTTCTATTGACGAATGTCAATTTGGTAATACAAAATATGGGGACTGACTAATCATCATGAATGATAAAGAGTGCTAAGTTGAGCAAGTGAACGGCACAGCCCAAATTTACCTGTTCTGGTCAATTACTCTGGGATTTCAACAATACAGTAGGATAAAACATGACAAACATGCTGGCACCAAAAACACGTGAATCGCGAAGTTGAGAACCAGCAAGAAATGATTTTGGGCCAGAGTGTCGTTCTGCAAAGTGATAGGATGCACCAAAGAAAAAGGGAAGTCGGTTACAACTCGTTGCTACTCAAGACCCCACAGGTTGCTCACTCATCGTTTGGCCGAGCCTTTTCAGGCATGACATAGTCTGAGATCTCCATGTACTGACAATTTGAGGACTGGTACAAGTATAGCAACGACCTGACGGATGTTCAAACCATCATTTAGCTTTATGAACATGTTAGGTATGGTGTTGAGCAAACTTTATTGTTGATAATCACTGTATATCAATAAACATAACCTAGCAATCATTATGAACCCCACTAACCTAGCGATCATTATGAGCCCCCAACTTGGTTGTGGATATTTCCCCTGTTGGACTTCTGGCACCGTTTCGCCGGTGTCATCTCATCATAGCAGCCATCTCCAGGGCTACCATGATGAATTGGCATTAGGGTCATTTACCGTGTCATTGACCCATATGGTGGTTTCTTAAAATAGGGACCCCCAAAAATGAATGGTTTATTGCTAGAAATGATTCATCATGGATGATTTTAGGGGTACCCCTATTTTGAGAAACTACCATATTTATTATCGTAAAACACAATTTCAAAAAATACACGAGCCAGCATTGGAAATATCTGTGTTCATCGTAAATGACGGCTTATGTTATTCATGTTGAAATCATTTCATAGCACCCGTCACTGGTTCGTCATCACAAATCCAACTGTCATTGACCGTCACTAACTATCATGGTTAAACATCATCGTTCAGCATCGTTGTATCACCATCAGGTAGTACGGAACTATGGCTTCCACTCATCATGCTTGGAAACGTTTACCATTTAATATCCCTTCTGTTCGCAGCTGCTCTGGTTCGACCCACCCCTGTTGGCCATCGATCCCACAAAAGAGAACCTACCTATGCGCAACCAACGAACCCATCTTTTGCATGGCTTTGTAGATTCCAAGTTCTCACCAAGATCGGTCTCACCAAGTTTGCAAGATAGTTTTTACCAAGATCTATTGTAACTTGAAAAAAGCACCGGCTCACAAACAATCTTTCATATTGCGGAGACACCATATCTCCCACAGAGCTGACTCCCCATTCCAACATAATCATCACCTTCTGATCTCACCTTGGTACCCAGCTCTCAGCCATACCCAACTTATCAAAAGCTAAACTTGCCATCCGTCCGTCACACTGCTAGCTTTCCAGTAATCCTCCTGTTTAAGTTTTTTTGCACTTGGAAAGTCGAAAGTAGATTTCAAGTGCCCAGCTTTAAGTTGACCAGCAGTTGACTTGATGCCGTGAGAACTGCTCTGAAAATACAAAGTGTTACGACTGTTCACAGTGATGTTAAGCCCATCTCAGGCAGCCAGGGAAAGGAAATCATCACTGAGTGATCTAAACAAGTCATGTGCTCACCAATGTCGTGGGTTGGCTACCAACCCCCCTTGGAATCGGCATAAGGTTCTTAAGCTAACAGCAGTCTTGTGATATCTACCATGAAGCCATGAGATCTGATTGCTCTTCAGCCAACATGCAGGGGTCTTCCCAACCAAGGTCTCAGGAGATATTTCTCAGTTCCAAACGTGAGAACCCCATAAGTAGCTATCCAGGGTCGATTAACCATGCTGGTTAGGCCATTATTTACGTAATGAATTCAGGGATGTATCAGAATAGTCACCTCCAACTTCACCGATCAACCATGTTTCTTACTTAAAGGTTGTATGTCCCGCGGATTCCGGCGTGTTATCTCCTATATTAACTCTGTTCTGGATTGCTTAATGCGAGTGTTTCTCAAAATAGTGGATCCCGAAAAATGGATGGTTGATTGCTAAGGATTATCATAAATTGGATGATTTGGGGGTTCCCCCCATTTCAAGAAACCACAACCATGTCCTCTGTCAGAAGCAATCAACAATTGGTCAAATCCTCCTGTAAATTGCTCCTTTATTGTTCGTCAATTCTATCTGGCCGCAATTTGTCGGTACCACCATATCAATTCTATTCAGTGAAAAATGATTGCCCGATTAGAATGCTTAACAGAATGCTTAGCTATTGATTAGAATACTTAAGATTGTTCTTATCGATTATTAAGGTGATGCCCGGTTGATTAGACTGCTTAAGATCTGTACATATCAGTGCATCAACCTGTCATCACCCGCGCATCTGCCAGCAAAGCTTTGATCAACATCAATCACGAGTCGGGTAACTAACCATGGACATCCAACCACCATCCCCAAGTGGAGCCCCGACTTTGTTTGGGGATCTGAGTGTTAACATCACCATGCCCAAGAATCCAAGCACCATCCCTTACAACCTGTGGAGCCATGGCGTTGAGCTCGTGTTCACCCTGGGAGCCGTGAGAGCGCAGGCCTTGTTTTTGCCCGCATCGATCATGGCAGCACCTAATGGCTCGCCATCTGCCAGCGACATCTGTGATGCGGGTGGGATACGGGGTCGCCAGATGCTCCAAGGGGATATTTGGGTGCCAAGCCATAGGGCAACCAATGGGCCCCCCAATAAAACACGACGGACTGCTGTCCTGCGGCACCCGCAGCCATACCGAACAAATATCATTTTACGAATGGAAACGATTGGTTTGGGGGTACCAATATGTTGGCACACATACCCATTTATGGATGTTTGCCAATGGTAAATAGTATCCCATCATGGTAGATGATCTGCATATGTTTATGTAAATATATATATATATATTTCTAATATATTATATTGGTAAATGGCATATGGAATATACCATATGGCGAATGGTACATGGGATTCTCCATGCATCTCAATTTCTATAACTTGTCACCCCACAAAAATTAACCTGTTTATTTATACGTGTATATATACCAATGGTATATTTATGTATATGATTGCATAGTATTATTGTATGGGTAAATGTTGGTAAATACACCACACACGGAGCATCTGGGGCATTCACCAAGCAAAAACAAGGTAGTTGTTCACACCCCCAACAACTAGACTGGTTTGGTCATGTTTGTGGTGTGAACACTGAACAGCCAAAGGTGAAGGCTTTCGCCACAAAGTCAATCGCCCTTCCAAACGAAACTCGCAATATGCACAAAGCAATGTTTCAGTTTCGTTTCGCAAATAGCAAGTGGTCACGATGCACTGCCAGTAATTCTCTATAATGATGGAATTTGGTCAATAACTGGTGGATAATTTTTGACAATGGCTACATTCATGCTTATTGGAATTGTACCATCGGGCGACGCAAGTATCTCCCCTCTTGGTTTCCTCTTGCTTTGCTGCCATATTACGAAGCTTCTTTCAGAACATGGGACAGGATTGCGGCTCAATAATCCTCGGTTCTACATGTTGTTCTATGCGTGCACACTCGGGTGTAAATGTGGAAAGCCCAAGTTTCCGATCAAATCAATAGCGTTTCTACTAGGGGTTTCTACTAGGGGTTTCCCATCATTGCAACCAACCATGCTTCAAAAAGCCATGGCGTCGCTTCTGGAACTAACCCATGGAGGCGAAGTGTTTGGATCTGAACAGAGCCTTACTACCCATGGCCGCCACGCATTGGTGACCCCCAGTGCCCATTCCAGAATGGTGCTGGTACCAACATTTACCGAAGCAATGACCCATTGAATGTATGCAGATATCCCACCATGGAGAGCCGCTGGGATGTGTAAACCTTGGCGACCCAAAGCTGTCGATTCCTACGACTGTTGATGCGTTTCCGTTGCCCAGGCACTGGTGGTTCCAGCTCGAAGGATGTCCATGCCATGGACCCTGGTCACATTTTGCGTCCCAGCATGGTGAGAAATCTATGGTGATATTCTGGGTGCTAGTCATGATCTATGGTGGTGATCTATGGTGGTGATTCTGTGGTGGTGATCTATGGTGGTGATCTATGGCGATATATCATCTATGGTGTTTTAGAGTGATCTAGGGTGATCTAAGGTGATTTATGGTGATCTATGATCGTGATCTATGATCGTGATCTATGGTGATTTATTGATCAAAATAATAATAGCTTCACGTTTTTGTTGGATGAAAATTATGTGATCATTAACTAAAGTGATCTGTGGTTGGTAGTCCTTGATGGTGATCAATGGTCATGACTTAACCACAACCTGGGCGCTGAGAAACTCCGGTTCTCCGCAAAGCTGCGATGATGACCATGAATCATGGTAGATCCAGGGTCTCGTGTATCCGAGTGGGGCTATTGTTACCCATACTGTACAAGGCAGCATGCCCACAATGAGCACGTAGTAGATCCATTCACAAATCATCTGATTTCGCACCGCTGGTGATTTTTCGCGGCGCCGAAAATCACACTTGCTGGAGATCGGAGATCTTCGAAAATGGTCAAATCACAGGGAGCCGGCATTGCTATTGATACTGATCTCACTATCACTGGGACCCCTTGGAGCACCGTCGCTGTTGGAGAGGTGGAGACTCTTGGTGGTTCATGATGGTTACCTCAGCTTGCAACCAACTAATCTAGGCAGCTTGGGCTGCAAGCTACCCGGATATCACTAGGCTGCCAAATACCTGAGCAATCAAAACCTAGAAAAATAAACGGCCTCTGTATCGGCTGGTTCAGAGAAAACTGTGTGATAGATTAGCATATTTGGTGGTCTCTCAAAATAGGAGCCCCAAATCATCCAACATGATTATATTAGGATAAACCAACCTACATAGCAATAAACCAACCAGTTATAGCAAACCAACCAGCTATATTTGGTGATGAACCATTTATAGCAATAAACCAACCAGTTCTGGGCCCCCAAACTGGCTTGAGAAACCACCTACCAACCGTGCCCCACAGCAGGCGTTCCCAGCCTCCGGTGAATGTAGAGACTCTGTGGAGCCTTCGTGCTGATTGCTAGTTGGATCATGTATGACTGGTCATATTAGTGGTTAGTGGTTGTAATACTGGCTGGTAAATAGCCGTTTATAGTGGTTAATGGTGGTTAACAATGGTTAATAGTGATGATTGATGGTTAAAAGTGGTTATAATAGTGGCTGGTTCACAGTCGTTAATAGTCGTTACTAGCCGGAATCAACATCTTGACCCTGTGATGTTAGGGTATTCCTTCATTGGAAACTGATCTTCCAACACCAAAGACTGGGAGGGTCTCGTGCTGTTCGTTTCCAAAAGGGTTATGGTCGTGGTATCATGATGACTACCCAGTAGTCGTATGATATATGGTAAAACAGGTACAGTATATCGTAATACCTTAATACCCCTCAATGTTGCCTAAGACTGACTGATGATTGGACCATTGGTTTAGATCGGTTGATGTTGGGATAAATAGTGGTTAGAGTCATTGCTGAGAATGGTAAATCCAGAAATAGTCTTCAAAACACCGCAACGCTACCGTCGCTACCGTGGCCATGGCTAGTATTGGTTGATGATGGTAAATGTTGATCAAGATTTGCTACTAATACTGTATTCAGTGTACTTTTGGTTGATGTTGGCTGCCATTGCTTCAGAGCGGCAAGTGATGGCCAATAGATTGATTGATGATAGTTGAGAATGGGGAGTCAACTAATGGTTGTGCACATATGAATATACATGTGCATAAACAAAATACTGTCTCCTATCCAAGGTGTGCCATTGAGCATGATCAGACACAAATGTATAAAACTGCATGACATATGGGGGTTCTCAAAATCGGGGTACCCTAAAATCATCCAACCTTAAACCATTTCTAACAACAAACTACCGTTTTTGGGGGTCCCCTGTGGCTTGAGGCGCCACCATATGCTAAAACAGCGCAAAATGAGGGTGGCTGGGTGCGGTCCTTTCGTTTCAACCCAGCGCCTCCGGCAAAGCTTTTCGGGAACTCCTGCGAGCAAAGTCGGAGCGCTCACCTTTCGCTAGGTGCAGTCGTGAGGTTGAAATGGAGGTATCACATTTATGTGTATCCCGAATACATGTAGAAAACACCATGAACTCTTTTTTAACATAAAAACCACTCATAAAGCATTTTTTTCATAGCAACTTTAAGTAAAATTAAAAATAGAAAAAACTCAGGGTCCAATAAAGAGGACCAAATTGCCGCTACAAATGCTGTACATGTTAAAGCCATTGAAGACCTAATCAAAGAAACAAGGAACAACACGCAATCGACCAAAACAAACAAAATGCCACATGTCCAGAACTTGTGTCACGATGAACCTGATCGCAATGATATCATTTGCCTTGAAAAGGTTCACAATGATGCCCTTGATGAACCGGTGTTTTTCTTTCATTGCTACAAAACGTGTACCCTCCGGTGATCAAACTTAGCAATAGATAATCCACCATTTGTAGATTACTTACATATGGGTGTTTCTATAAATAGGGGTACCCCCAAATCATCCTTGTTCACCCGTTTATAGTAATAAACAAACCATTTTGGGGGCACCTCCCCATTTTAAGCAACCACTCTACTGGAAACGGTCATGTTCCATAGCTCTGTCACCCGGTTGCACCTGGTATCACCTGGTGCTGCGTCAGCGCAAAAAACTGGCTAAGCAGCTATTTCGTTGACCATCACCTTGGCAAACCATTCTTGAACTATGAGTTAGATGGTCCTAGATGGTGTTATGAAAATTCGATGAGTTATGTGAGTTAGATGATCTTGAACTATGAACTAGATGTTATTTGAGTTATATTAGAGTTTGGATGCTATCACTGCTAACCAGATTCAGCAGTTTGTTCAGGGTCATTTGTAGTAGCAATCATCGGCAACCGCATCATCAACCAGTATTCATCAGTACATTTTGTTGAAAATTGTTGCAAAAAATACTTTTTTCACAACCATCAGTAATCATCAATAATCATCAATTAGTCCTCCTGAACTATCATCTAACCAGCTTCTCAAACAGCTTCTCTAGCATGATGGGCTGACTCATCATCAACCATCTGATGATCATTCAAGACTTGCCAAGGACTGTTGATCGTCAACACCTGTCATCACTCATCCTTTTAGCATCTTTTAACCATCACCAACCTGAATCCGCCATTTATAGCTGGTTTCCCAGGGCTTCCCATTCAGAAACCCGTGATGTTCCTTTGCCATGTTAGTTTACCGGAGTGTAGCGTTGATTGAAATACCACCATGAACTATCAGCTTAACCATGATTAACCATGATTAGCCGTTATTAACCATCATTAACCATTATCAACCATGATTAATCATTATTAACCAGTATTAACCACCAGTTCACCATGACTAACCACCAGTTAACCGTTATTAACCACCAGTTAACCACGAGTTGGTTTCACTTCCTGCAATGCATCACCCCTGGCGCCGCTCTGTTTTTGACACCGCTCAAGCCGTTTTGGGCGAAGGAAGGGCGGAAATGTGCGGCTGCCGAAGCACCTGCGAAAAGTGGGGGCGACGCGAAGACGAAAAAGTTGAGGTATTGAGCTGTTGGTGCAACCATAGATACCTATGCCAACTATAGTTGATAACTATGCTTGGTCAACATTTAAATAAATAAATATATATATATATATTTAAAAAAAACATATATGTAGAGAGATAGATAGATAGATAGATAGATAGATAGATAGATAGATAGATACATAGATAGATAGATAGATAGATAGATAGATAGATAGATAGATAGATCGGGAGAGAGAGATAGAGAGAGAGAGAGATAGACAGACAGACAGACAGACAGACAGACAGACAGACAGACAGACAGACAGACAGACAGACAGACAGACAGACAGACAGACAGACAGACAGACAGACAGACAGACAGACAGACAGACAGACAGACAGACAGACACAGAGACAGACACAGAGACAGACACAGAGACAGACACAGAGACAGACAGAGATAGAGAGATAGAGAGATAGAGAGATAGAGAGATAGATAGATAGAGAGATAGATAGATAGAGAGATGGATAGATAGATAGATAAATAGATAGATAGATAAATAGATAGATAGAGAGAGAGAGAGAGTGAAACAAAACAAATATATCCCTGCCTATATCCCATTATTATCAACCATAGATTTGAACTATGCTTGAACTTGTGGTATCATAAGTAGCCATTCACTCGATCAGCAAGGAATACCTTATTAATTATCATTCATGGGGTACGTGTCTGGCTTTTCACAACTGCTACTAAGCCAAAAGAAAGGTATGGTTCATTTACGTACCCCAGGACTAGTTATTGCCAAAACTACTTCAGCAATAAATACAGCAATGATCAAAGTATAAATACAGGTACGTCATTGGCAAATTTGAGGTATAGGCAACATCTGCCAGCCATGAAATCACTGTTAACGGCAAAATGCAGGAGACCATACTTAAGGGGTCATGGTTCAAAACAACAGCAACAACAACAACAACAACAACAACAACAACAACAACAACAACAACAAGAACGCGCCGATTGGGTGTCGGCCCGGGGCTGTCATGCATGAAACAATTTTTCTATTGTAATTTACAGTACGAAATGGGTGTGGGCCCTTCTATTCTCAACATGATTTGTTTTATTTTTCTTGTTGGAGTTTCGATCATGAATGGTATATTCGATGTTGTCATCATGGAGCTGCCAAATCTTTATTGCCACAGCCACGCGCTGTCTTTATCTATGCTCATGTAATAAACCCACAAACACCGGACACGTAGGTGCCCCCCCCGCCCCGCCCCCCCCCACCCCACCCCACCCCACCCCACACCACACCACACCAACCCCACCCACCCGAGCATTCCCACGGTGCGCACGTCGTACCGCAATGTCAAGCAGCGTGAACAGCGAACGCACATGTAACGAACGTGAAGAACCCACAGACACCCGACACATACACCCGTACAGCGAGAAAAAAAAACAAACAAGTCACGCGCACGAAACGCTGCTCCCACTAACAAAAACACACATGACCTCGCCGTGCCCCTGTGATTCGTGCAGACCTGCGCAAGGGCCCTGAGCCAATCGGAAACAACAACAACAACAACAACAACAACAACAACAACAACAACAACAACATGCGCAAACATTTCAATGGATGAGTTGCAACCTAAACAAATACTGATTCGTAACCGCTCAGAAGGAGTCGTTGACGAGGAATTTTCGCTCATGACCACTTAAACAAGCTAATCAATCAAAATATCAATCATCCATGGAGAAAGTTCAAACCACTATGAGTCACTGCAATCAACCACTAGTTGGTCATGTTTAATCATCAATCAATTAATTAGCCAATATAAAACGATGGATTTCCCATGAAACCCCTGGGATTTCCCATGAAACCCCGGGGATTCCAGAACCATTCATTCCCACCGTCATCACTAAGCAGCGAGTCCATCTCCCCCAGCGCCCATTGCCAAACTTGCCTCGGCTGGACCGGCTCCGCCAGTTCCTCAGGCCACGTTGTGTGAACCCCGAGGATTGGAACAAACCGTGCCATTGGTATGGCATGGCACGGCATGGCATGGCATGGCATGTTGTTGTTGTTGTTGTTGTCGTTGTTGTTGTTGTCTTGTGTTGTTGTATGATTCTGTTTGTATGTTGTTATTTGATGTCATTTGTTGCAACTGAGGCCATGTGCTAATATGTGCTTTGATTCTGTTTCCAGCTATTGGTTGTCGTTTGCTGTTGTTCAACATGTTGTTCTAGTTGGGTGTTTGGTATCGTAGTTCTGCTTTGACGATGGTTGCAAGCTGTGTGCGCCAAACAATTTGCTGCTGGCGAGAATCCGTCCTTGTGAACCACCAGCCGTGACCCCGAGCCAACGGGGGTTTGTTGGTCCCATCTGGCTGTGGGTCAAAATCCTGTACCCCTTTGTTCATGATTGGTTTTGATCCCTGGCCATGTAGCAGGAGCACAAAACGTGCTATCCACCATAGGACCATCAGTCGCAATTACCACCAGAATAAGTGCGACAAAACGCCGTTCGAATCCGAAAGCATAGAAAACTTCTTGTGACCGTGTGCTGTGGCTTCGAGTCACTGAAACAAACGACAAACCAACACATGGGGAAAACAATTGGAGTAAATTTGATTTTTGCTCATATGGTGGTTTCTTAAGATATGGCTACCCTCCAATCATCCAGTTTATGGACCATTTATTTCTAGTAATAAGCCAACCATTTCGGGGGTTCCTTATTTTGAGAAACTAATGTATGGAGTATCGTATAAACAACGAAAACCTGTAGCTCTATGTCAATTCGCTATCAACAGGGGGCTTGCCGCTACGCATTTGCATCAAGACTGTGCCACTTGTCAAACATGCATAGAGCGGGCAAAGAACCAGTATCCATATAAGTGAAGATTCCAAAACAATGTCCCCTTTCTAGGCAAATGGATTGATGAAGAGGATTCCAAAAACTCCCAATCCTGGTTAATATGTAGCTAATTTGTCGAGACTTTACACGAGTGCATAGCAAACCGATACATTGCGCATTTCCTTGATTGTAGCCTACAAGCCGCCTCGCCAGGCTAAGGCAAACTACTGTTTGAGGGTTGAAGCATGGATGTACAGCCCTTTTCTTACATACTTGGACGTCTAGAGTCTATGTGGCTGGAAGTTAAACAAACAACTGCCGTGCAAAAAAAAAATGGTCCACCTCGCCAGAAGGGGTAGATCGAAATCATTGGAACGCTGATATTATCGCAAGGCCAAAATATTAGTTTTCAAGACCGGAAGAAAAACCCACTTCAACAAAGGACTATAAGTATGCAGCAACCATGCAACACCAATCTTGGATCCAGGGGCACCATGAAACTGTCAAAGCGTCATCACTGTGATCGTGATTTCGTCACATGGAGGTATCTTTGCTAGCCAATGTGATTTTTACTCAGTTTGATTTTTTGTTTCGGTATTTTTTGCCTACAATTTGCTCACATAACCTACAGCAAGTTCACTTTGATCCACCATTGCTGGAATTTAGCCTGGTTGTATACCAGTTGACCTAATAGCTAGGGGGCATCAGCAGTACCGCGAAAAGCAGGGGTGAAAGTTTCCAGAACAACAAACCTAGAGGCTACAGGAACAAAGGGAGGGCTGAAATGAGGTGACGGTGGCTGATTGTGAGTTTCCGTGGGTAATCGTTGATGGTGATCGTGATTTGTGATGACGATGACGATGACGATGGTGATGATGATGATGATGATGATGATGATGTTTTTGTCTGCCCATGTTGGTACATCAAAAAATTTGAAACCTTCAATTTTTGCGTTGTGATTTTTACTTGCCAACGTGTTTTGGCCACAACGGGGTGGTCCTTTGGATACCTGACATCCAAAAAACGTCACGGGACCTGGCCACAGCAAACATGCCCCATCTCAATTTCCAAGCAGCGCAAAATCCACAGTTTCTCGCTGCAGCAGTGCGCGCTTTTCGCGGCAAACGCGAAAATGCCGCCACAGTTGCGTGTTATTTTTTGTTTACCGCACTCCCAGCTGACCTTTGCAACGTTGCACGTCTCCTGTTCCTTTCAGAATACCTGGTGAATACCTGCTTCAACTTTCCGCAAGACCGAGGTTGGACTGCCACATGTTTTGACCATTGCTTACTCATTTGTTTGGAAGTTTGGCACCAGCCAGCGTAACCGTATGACAAGTTTTTCAAAAGCACAGCCCAACCTGCGGCCATAAATCGCCGGTGTAAAAATGGTAAGAACGAAATGTCTGGCATTGCCATGGAGAATGTCAAAGGATGACATGTTCAACCAAAAATACCGCGACAGGCCAACCGCCACCGGCTCGCAAAATTGCCACCCAAGGTCACAAGAACTGCCCGCGTTGTTGCAGTTTTCGGCTGGCACTGCTTGTGGAGGCCAGCCTCATTTTCCGAACGACCGGCCAAAACTGGTCACCAAGTATGGTTCATGGTAGGTCCACATTCATAATTCAGAAAGCACCAGTGCCTGTAGGTAAATCATTCGCTGTTTATCATTGGCACACGAACAGCTAACCATGATCAACCCCGCATGCTGATGGTCCACTCGAAAGTGGACACTAAAACCATATAACCATTCAGAAAAGGAAACCTACTGCCGGCGCATCCTCAACCAACTGGATGGAAAGCGGGGGGCTCCGTATCAAAAAACCACCCGTGAAATTTGGCTAAGGCCGGTGGACGCAACATTGCCGCCAGATAGTCGTGCCCAAAAAACACAAGATACTGTCAGCACACGCTTGCAATGTGCAAAGGTGTGTTCGGAAAATCATCTGTGTTGCGCCATGCTCGCAATCCTGGGCATTTGCTGCGATGTTTCCAGATGCTTCCCATCTCCCAGGCCAGCCAGTCTATTTCCAATTTCGCGTGGGCGTTCACGGCCCGAACGCTTGTGAATCGCAATGGTGAGGCCTGTTTGTCCATATTTGGTGGCACCGTATCTTCTTGGTTTCAGAAACCGCTTGCCATCTTTACGGGTGGCTCTATAAGTTTCATTTTCAAAACGTCGTCGGACAGAATTCCATCGTCTCCCAAATCTTTAGCCCTCGGGCACCTGTTCCGAAGCCAGGCTACATGTCCGATTTGTGTGGCCGGGCCAGGAGGCAGCAAATCAATCCGAAAGATTGACCAGCGTATCTGATTTCTTTGTCAAGCACGGCGCCGCACAAAACCACCAAGTGTTCAGCGATGCGCCGAAGAAACCCGGCCAAGCGCAGAGATTGTTTCAGATTGTGGATGTTGAACAATTCGCAAGTGACGAATTGTAAAGTCAGGGGCTTAAGACGAAAGGAAAGCCGAGTTACCCCGGCTTCTAGTGGGATTGAGCAAGGCCTAATCGATTTCAATTACATTGTTTCTTCCGAACTCTCTCTGTTCTTCTAGAGGATTCATGATTGCTGCCTATTGCTGTGAAAATGACGAGTTCGTGGTCATCAAACGCATACGTGCGTGCACATACAAGCACATATGTGTGCATCTCTGCCAATGTATGAGACTGTGGAAGTGTAAGCGCATGTGCATGTATGTATGTGTGCATGTACAAACAAATGGAAATGTATAACCACCTATCCGTGCATCAATCGATAGACAAGGTTCTTAAGACTTGCTGATGAAGCCGTTCTTGAACGAAAAACCGAAAAACCTTCATTATCACGGTCATCATGATCATTGCTATTGTCATATGCCCATCATGATTGCCCATTCGGCCCCAACAATGTGGAAAAATAAGCTACAAACCGGCCACGAGCCATAAAACCGTATATAAGCTAACAACACAGCAATCTCGTATTAGCCATCAACCACTTTAATCACTTGTAGTTTGATCATCAGTTGATCACCGGTTATCAACCATCTATGATTCATGCATTTGTATCACCCATACATCAACCAGGAGACTAGAGCCAATTATTATCAATGGTAAATGTTGAGTGATTAATGTCTAGCCATTAATCATTAACCATTAACCAGTCTTGAATCTTTTTTATCAATGAAACATTCATCCTCACAATCACTACTCTACTACTATCATCACCAATAGCTAACCTACGATTATTATCCCACACGCGATTTTATGCTGATTTATTGCCATCACCAAAAAAACATTATTCACAGATTCACTAAGCACTATACTAGCCTTCAATGAAACAATTGTCTTTGATCATCATTCATCATTCACTAATCACCTAGTATCATTGCGACCATATTAGCCATTAACACAGCGCTGACACAATGAATGGCCAATAATGTTGAAACATATTTTCTTAAACAGAATCCTTCATGAACCATCCCTATTGTTGATGGCGGTTATGATTGTTGATGGTGTTGATGGTAACCATCCCTTGTGTTGATGGTGGTTAAGATGGTTGATGGTCTTTATGGTAACTATCCCTAGTTTTGATGGTGTTATGATTGTTGATGGCGTTGATGGTAACCATCCCTTGTGTTGATGGTGGTTAAGATGGTTGATGGTCTTTATGGTAACCATCCCTTGTGTTGATGGTGGTTAAGATGGTTGATGGTCTTTATGGTAACTATCCCTAGTTTTGATGGTGTTATGATTGTTGATGGCGTTGATGGTAACCATCCCTTGTGTTGATGGTGGTTAAGATGGTTGATGGTCTTTATGGTAACCATCCCCAGTTTTGATGGTGGTTATGATTGTTGATGGTGTTTATGGTAACCATCCCTATTGTTGATGGTGGTTATGATTGTTGATGATGTTTGTGGTAACCATCCCTTGTGTTGATGGTGGTTATGATTGTTGATGGTGTTGATGGCAACCATCCCTATTGTTGATGGTGGTTATGGTTTAAACAATCGTATATTGATCAGAACCACCATCAACAATCATTCGACAGCCCTGCTGTTCGCTGTTGGTGATCCCCAAGTTTGACCATCCACAAACAGCCACCAGCACGGTCAAAGGTTCAGCACTCAACGGTGTTGAACATCATTTGCTACCACTACAACCATTAGAGCTACAACTACAACCAACTGTTCATGATGATGATTAGCAATCACTATAGTTGGTTTTGATTCTGGTTTTTTTCAGTTTTTCACCCCGAAAAAGAACCACTACGAAGCTCTGTTATGCTCTACTGAGCCATCAAATCACAATTCACCATCGTCAATTAACCCCATGGTCGGTTACTGCTATCTAATTTGCCACTATGGACCCCATGTCAAGTCACCGTCGTCATTTAGTCTGCCACTGTTTTCCCTTTCAACTGAAAGATTCTATCAACCATGAACTGGCACTACCATAGGACCGTCAGTCACAACCAGCCACTGAAAACCTAGATGAACCCTGCTACAATTTACAAGGGTGGCGCCATGGTGCCCCCAAAATAACTAAGCTAGGTTATAACTAGGGTAACTATCGGTTATGGTAATATAACCATACTTCGCTAGTCAAAAACCAACTTTCAACTCTTGGGCACCAACTTGGACACCTGTCATGAACCATCATGGGCCAATCATAACCAATATTTCACCATTGTTACCTATCATTAGGCATCATTCACCAATCAAAGACGTATCAGTGATCTATCATTTCCATCGACTATCTAAAAGACATCAACAACCTAAACTAAACGTAAAACCAGACAAAAGTCATTGATCCATGAAAACAATCAAACTAACCTGTTTGGCACTGTCAATCCCTACGGCGAAACAACCATTTGCTCCACGTAGGGAGTGTAAAAAGTAAATCAAGCCACCAACCAGTGACCCATCATAAATCCAAAAACAAAAACACCCTCACCAACCATCAACAACCGTCATCAACCATCATCAGCCACAAACAACCATCACCAACCATCACCAACCATCATCATCCACCATTAGCCATCATGAACCATCACCAACCGTCACCAACCGTCACCAACCATCACCAGCCATGATCAGCCTTCACCCACCATCATCAACCATCACCAACCATCACCAACCATCATCAAACATCACCAGCAACCACCAAACGTCATCAACATCATCAACCATCACCAACCATGATCAACCATCACCAACCATCACCAACCATCATCAACCATCATCGAACATCATCAACCTTCACCAACCTTCTCCAACCACCCGCAACCTTCATCAACAATTCCTAATCATCATCAACCATCACCAACCATCATCGACCATCACCAACCATCACCAACCATCATCAACCATCACCAGCAGCAACCAAATGTCATCAACATCATCAACCATCACCAACCGTGATCAACCATCATCAGCCATCACCAACCATCATCAACCATCATCAAACATCATCAACCATCACCAACCATCATCAACCATCACCAACCATCACCAACCATCATCAAACATCACCAGCAACCACTCTGCGATGCGCGACAAGTCTCGCAGCATAATGACCCGACCGCTGGTGGGGGAATCAATATGCCAAAACAGACAAGTGAAACTGACAAGATCCCGCCTGATGTAGTTGTTGAACATGAGACGTACAATGTATTGTTTCATTGACCCAAATTCCGAATTCATTCTTCAAGTGACTGCTTCTTTCGTAGCACCGAGTGTCGTTTACAAATTGTCAAATACTTCCGATGCCTCACTTCCGGGGGCACCTCTGGCAATGGTGCAAAGGTCAAAGTGGGTTCAATAGGCAACTTATCAAGTGCTCCATTGAATGAATTTTTTTTGGAATTTTCGGAAAGATAGCTTTGAATGAATATCATGGTTTTTTGTGGGTGCACCAAACATGGTCGGCATGGAACGCCAGTAGTGCTTCCTTGGTAGTCAAGGTGATTGATGGATGTGCATTTTTTGGATTCAAAATTGGGGAAAAAACATTTTCCCGTTATTGCTTGTAGATTCGTGATCATTTTTTGTAGGCAGAATGCCTGTGAAGAAATCGATCGCTTTGTTGGCGGTTGTATCATCGCCTCGGGAGAATGAAATTCAACATATTTGGATTGCTTGGCTAAACCATCAATCCTTATCGGAAAATATTGATTTGTCGTGTAGAGAAAATCTACAAACAATTCTGCCCAGCTGATACCCCAGTCTGACTTCACCTTGTAATGCGATGTACAATCCGGTGGCCACTTCAACTTGCAGAGCCATTCCACAACATAGCGTGCAAGATTGGCACCTTGCTGACATGCCTGAAATTCATCTAACGATGGTTCATATAGATCAGCATATCGAATATACTCCGTAGGATGGAAATTGCATAAGAAATTGAAGGCCTCTTCCCCCATGAAATGTCGCGGCATGAGATCATTGGGATCTGAAGGCATTGCACCCGGATGTCTTCCCACATGATCCTGTTGTGTCTGTGTGGCCATGATTAAATCCGCTCTATGTTTGTTGAAATCAATTAAAAACTTACACACGGTCTGCAACTGCTGTGCAACCCTATGTTCATGGTCAGCAATTTCATTGGTCATTGCCTGTAAGTCACTTGGCAACTTTGTCAAAACGGATGTTGCTGCAGTTTCAGCGCCATGGTTACCAAGGATTGCAAAAAGGTCCTCCAGGTCCGTGGCTGTTGAAAAATCACGATGGCTCTTGATCTTTTTGGTGGAAAAACGATTGGGATCCCAAAGTGAGATGATGGCATCAACGATATCTCGATTATAGGCAATTTATATGAATATAACAAATTGTGTATGGAATGGTTCGAAACTGTATTGATTGCATATTGTGCGTCAATAACAAATTGGACTGTACAGTCATTTGGACATGTATGTGCTGCTTGCAGCGCTCTGAGCAATGCAAAAAGTTCACCTCGCGCTGCTGTTTGGATTCCCGGTCCCATTCCCGTGGTTATAACTTGAAAGTTAGGGAATACTGGGGGTTGGTTAAAGGCAAAAGAATGTGTTCTAGAAAACGTCTGTTCTGGATCATTGCATGCCTGCACCACCGAAAAACTTGCAATGCGCGAGGATGCACATTTTGGGTGAATCGCTCCACCATCCGTAAAAAAGGTAATATGTTTCTGATTTTCATGTGGCTGAAATGCTGGTTGTGCATCTAATGGTTGCATGTTCTGCAGAATGAACCGCAACGTGGCAGTAGAAGGATGCTGCGGAATCATGGGTATATAAACCCATTGTGGGTGTTCCGTCTGTAATATGTCTATGGCCTGCGGGTGCTGCTCGCGGACAAATTGCAATACCGGACACTCAAGCAATCTATGCCCACGAGTATCAGGCGCATTACACAGTGGACACGTATCCACCTCAGATTCTGTCCAAATGGCTTTGATCTTTTCTGTTTGAAAGCTGCCTAAATAATTTCGAATCAGCAATTTCTGTTCAGAATCTGTGAATTTAGAAAAGACTTTGGCCGTCAATGTAGGATGCGGGATAATATCCTCAAAACCTTTTCGTGCGCACTGTGTTGCAATGTAGTGAGGCCACCATGCGCATAACACATTCCTGATATGCTTTGGTGAATCTTGCAGGACATTAAAGGAAAAATGCACATCACAATGGAACTTACCATCGATCTGAATACTCCAGCCAAGATTAGATGCATATCTAGCAACCGTGGTTGCCGGTCCAAAGGGAGAATGTGTTGAATATTCAACCGCGGTTCGCAAAAGGAGCCCCGCCAGCAGAGGTTGGAAATGTGCAAAACGGCGAATCAATGAACAAACATTGATAAAAGTTTGTAGCAAAGGATCTCTAATGTACTTGGACAAACTGAATACGGCTAGCCAAGGCGATGCGAAATGACCCCTGCCAAGTAATGCATT
Source organism: Symbiodinium kawagutii (assembly GCA_009767595.1). Taxonomy (NCBI): domain Eukaryota; class Dinophyceae; order Suessiales; family Symbiodiniaceae; genus Symbiodinium; species Symbiodinium kawagutii. The sequence continues at coordinate 756,476 of VSDK01013385.1, forward strand.
GACCATTGCTGTACGAAGGTCATTAAAATGATGTTTCCCAATATATAAGGAATCTGCCGGATAAAGTGCAAGTGCCCAAGCACTAGTCTGCGCAATTTTAAATTTTGTCTGAATATCACATGGAAGGAATTTTAAACGCTTGATCCGAGCACAAGCGGTTGCAATGCGGTCATGGACAAATCCAATGCGATGCTGCTTATTATATAAGATCATCTCACCAAGATCTTTGACATTGGTAACGATGTGTAGCTGAAAATTTGATTGACCAGGAAACAAGAGTCGGATATGCTCAAAAGCTTTACGAAAATCTTTATTGGTATAGACCAGTGCCATGATTTTGCGAAGTCAATAATGACTCGAAGTGCACGCACAAAGTTTAGCATTTTGATGAAGGTGCGGAAATGATCGGAAAAGGATGTCATTTGCCACCCCCAGTTATCTGCATATGTGAAAGGACGAATTGATGGTGTCATCAAATGAAAAAAGAAAAGGGTGGAGAGAGCAATCATTGCTAGGACCGAAATTGAGTCCCCTTCAGGTATCCCTGTTGTGGAACTTATGCCAGGGCCCATGGCCTTCTGGAATTGTGGATATCGAATCATCTCACTAAGACATCTGATCCAGAAGACAGACATCCACTGAGGAATCCCCATTCGAGTGAATAGTCGGATCAGTGGTTTTCTAGGGAACGTATTAAAGGCCTTGGTTAAATTCTAAGGAAAACCCACCTATAGATTGAGAATGAACAACAGCTTGCTCAATGAAAAATTTCTGTTGAAAAGACAAATCCTTCACCCCACGCATAGGTAGTCCTCCGGAAATATTCGGAGGTAGGATAGTTGACCAGGTTGCTGTGATTGCCGTAAAAATAACTTTGCCTAGGAGCCTATATAAAGCACTGAGGATCGTTATTGGTCGAATATGATGCATGGTCGTTGCAGAGTCACTCTTTGGCAGAAGAATCGTACGAGCTGCCATCATTGCATCGCCTAAACTACAGGAAGTGATGCAACCAAAAATGTTGGCAAGGTCACGGATGCAGGAGGGTGGAAGCAATTTAAGTTCTTCGTGCCTCCATGCACAAACTCCATGAGCTTTACCTGGTTTCAAGTTGTCAATGGCTTGTTGCCATTTTGATGGGTCGTTAAGACCTAGATTGATTAAAGGAAAATTCGGCAATGGCACATTATCAATGAGCTCATTGACTTCTTGCCATGTCGTGTCAAGAAACTGTTCATCATAGGTATCCCTATTCCAGAATTGATCCCAAAATCGAGTGAATTCAGGGAAAATTTCCACAGGCGTAGTGACGGGTCTACGTTGTTGAAGTTTACCATCACTTGGGAGGTTACCCGAAATGATCATGGTAATGATTTCGTTATGTTGATGAAGGATTTGTACCTTTGCATCCCCAAAAGTTGCTGGGTGATCGCACTTATATTCACAAAAAGGCTGAATAGAAAGGGTGATGGCACCCTTGTGGCAACGTCGAAGCTGCGCATGCGACACAATGGGGCAGTCAAGTTCATCAATCTGAGGGATTTGCCGATTGCGCACGATGGCATATGTACACTTGGAAAAATTGTCTGCAATATCCACCCGGATCTTATTTTGAAAAACTTTTTGTCGATTGATGGCTTCTTGTCTACAGGTCAAGTCACAGTCATGTTGTGTAATCTGCGTCACAAGATCTAATAGTTCAAGTGGCGGCAAGTCAAAAGGAATGTATGGCACCGCTTCATAGGATAGGATCCATCGATCCCATCTGTGTCCATATCCCACCGCTTGACAGATTTTATGCCATTGCTGCAGAAGAGATGTATTGCTATCCTGAAATGATGACGACTTGTATGCTCTCAAAAGTGTGGTGAGTCTGCGAACTTGTTTGGGTTTATGTCGCGACTTTAGCGTAAAAATCTCAACAGGTGGGTTATATCCTCCATGTTTATCAAATGCAACCGTAGTTGGCTGATGAAAAGTTTTAGTTTCACAATTGCAACGGCCCCGATACTGAGGGCCTAGGTGATGATGTGGTTGTCTGATCGGATCACATCGTGACTCAATTGCCAATGCCTGATCTACGGCATGTTCAACCGCCTTTGACCATTCGATGAGTGCTTGATGACATGCATCAGGGCTGCGGAGTTCGGACAATTCAATCTTACCAGATTCAATAGGACTGATATATGTCATTTCAATGTTGTCTTTTTTAGGGTTCAAGGATGCCCATGATAATGGGGTTTTCCAACCCGTGTATGTGACGGAATCACTGGCAAAATTGAAATCAATAAAAAGTGGTGAATGATCCTCCATTTGGAGACCACGGTCAACAAACATCTTTGTTATAAACGGCACAAGAGAGGAATGTACAATTGCAATATCATGACGTGTGGAACCACGACATGTCGGCTCCAATTGCTGGCCAGTTCGTTCAAAATGAAGTGAAAAAATCTCCCTGGCTCCCATCTGCTGGAATGCCTGAAAAATGGGAAGATTGTGAACAGGTTCATTGAAATCGCCACTAATGATACAAGGCAAGCCAACAAGCTGTGTAATATGAAGTGCATGCGCAAGCAAAATATCATTGAGTCTGATACCATCACGCACTTTTTGCGCAAATCCATACAGGTTTATGATTAAAATATCACGAATACCCATCCTGGCAATGCAACATGAGAATCTCAAACTGCTTTGGAGCTCTGGAGGGATATCAACACGTACAGAATGTGATTGTAGGAAGGAGAAAATTGCGGAGCCTAAAGGTTCACCACGATACGATGGTCTACCGTCACAAGTATCCTTTTTGGGAGGGGGGTGAAAAGAATGATCTATAACCCCGCTTTTGCAAACTGTTGTTGCACATGCTTTTGCACAATTGTGGTGGCGGAGGTCTCTGACGTACTTAATATGTCACATCTCCACTGAAGAAGTTCAGTCACTTTTCGATAGAGCGATGTCGGGTTGACAAGTCCGAAACGCACAGGGCCTGGATGTTTGGCATTTCCAACCTGGATTGCAAAGAAATTGGCATAAAGGTTTTACACAGAATTATAACAATCAACCGAAAGAATGTCGCAACACACGATGCAAGATGTCCATGTTGGTGCATTTGTCCAGGTCCTGTCATGCATGTAGTGTACTGCAACCCTAACGCTTGTCATCAGGGTGCATTGACATGGAATGAACATCATGTCGGCAAATGGGCATTTCGCCATAATGTACGGGGCATTTTCAGCATTGGAATGGGTGGCAAAGTGGTAACATGTTCGGTATGAGTTCATGTGACCTAGTCACAAATCATCATCATTTCCATTTCCTTCTTTGCCACTGGACGATTTGTCACGAGGCGTTTCACCCTTGACCCGCTTTGGGTCTGGCTCCTGTGTTTTGATCGGCCTTGCATTCTGTGCCATGATCAAGGCTTTCAACTCTGCAAACTGTGTATTGAGATGTGTGTCTTGCTCTTGAATTGATTGATCCAGGCTCGTTTGGAATGATGTCTGCATGCTCTTGAATTGTTCCGCAGTCTCAGCACGGACGGCTTGAAACTCTTTCTGGACTTCATGTACCTGTGTGTCAATTTTCTGATTTGTTGCCTGCAATTGGGTTTGCAAAGCCTCCACATTTGACTGCAATCTGTCGATCTCTTTTTTGCTCGAATCTTTGAACTGCTGAAGATTTTCATCTTGTGCACGGAAACGATCCTCAATGGGCGCATCTGGTTTACGGGCCGCGGTTCCTGATCCGGATGCAGTGGTGGAAGCTTGTTGGTTGATGAAGCAATTTCCATAGATTTCTCTGGCTGCAGCCCATGGATCTGAGGCTGTTGCAATGATTTCTTCTGCTTGACTCTTGCCCATGGATTTCATGAATTTCGGTGATGGCTTTCCTGCAATGAAGATTCCACTGGAAGTTTCTTTTTTGGGAAGCCATTTGACCAACATCATCTGTGAGTTCCATGACAAGAACTCTGCCTCAAATTTGGCTTCCGCACCAGAAAGCCATACCGTTGATGCAAGAGACCGAACTGGTCTTGCAGTGATGTTGTTTGTCTCGAAAAATTTCATGATCTGTTCTGCAGAAGCCCCTACCGGTGTAGGTGAAAGTTTGAAAAAGACCAAAGCTGCAATCTGTGATGGCAATGGCTCATTTAGCTTCAGTTTGTTCCAGGCAGCTGCACAAGAATCTTTGGCAAAGCGAAGTCCTCTTGAAATGTGTTCACCAGATTTGTTTCCACGAACCATTCCCTTGTGGTCTGAGAAACTTGCGGCTTGTTTCTGCAGTTCTACGATGCTGACATTCAGCCAGACGATGGCAAAATCACCATGAACCTGCTTCAATCCATTTTTGGGAACCACATACAATCCTCCGAGGCCGGAAGCGCGCATAGCCCGATGGAGGTCACATTTTGCAATTCGACAATGAAATTGAAATGAGAATGCTTTGTCTGGCATCACGGTGGCACGGTTGAGTTGAAAGGATCGTCCCCAGGGAGGTGCCACCAAAGTCAGGGGTTCATCACCAACTTGAAGAGACTTCATGCAGTATCTGATCGGAGAGTCGCATAGTAGTTTCCATGAAGCTTCACCCATCTCCTCACGATATGCAGTAATGGATAAAACCATGGTATCCGTGACTGGCATGTCAATGTTGTCATCTCTTGGAACCTTCACATTCTTGGCACCCAGCTGATGAAGCACTGCACTGATGATCATGGGTTGGCCTTGCGACGTGTGGACCGGCACTGTAACGTCAACACATTGCGTCCGATCAGTGCATCGGCATTTGCCAAGCACCACTGCACCCAACTCGTCTTGACTGATGATCTGTGGCTTCTCAAGCCAAGGAACTGCTTCTGAGGCATTCATCAGAATGATTCCTGTTGTGTTCGGAGTCAATGATTGGAGTTGAGGACACGATGTGTTATCCTGATTTGCAAAGAAGCCGGGTTTCACAATCAAATGCTTGGGCAGATTGCCAATGTCTTGGCCTTTTTGCATATTTCGTGATCTGTCTTGGATCTTCTGATGGGCTCGTTTGGCCTGTGCATCTGTATCAGGTGTTTGGATCTTGAGCTTCTGCGCCAACCGCTTGATGTTGAGAACCTTGGCATGGTTTTGCTTTGGTTTGCATGCATTCATTGCCGAATCAGGTCCTGCTGCTTGGATAAGTTCATCCACGAAATTGTCCGTGGCCTTCAAATCAGCACCTTCTTGAATCAAACATGTCGCAAGTACATGCTTGGCATCATGATGAGGGTCATTGGGACCCGGGCCTCCACCACGTAACGGTGCAATGAAATGAATGGTTGTGCATTGATCTGGATCCAAGTTCACATAATGCCTGATGGGAAATTCATTGATACACATTTTCCCACGAGCAATCAACCGGGTTGGTGTCATGTGATTGACCAAATGGGAAGCCTGGTCATAAGCATCAAAGAAGTCCGACATCAATGTGTTTCTGAAAACACGACCTTGCCAGATGATACTATTCTCCCATTTGAATCTGATGTTCACAATACCTTCAGTTGATTCGACGGACCGTGGAAATCCCAACGAAACGAATGCAATCTTGATAAGTGTACGCAACAATTCACAGCTCACGGATCTCACCTGTGAACGTGGAAATATCAAGATTCGAATCTCTGCAGGCTCATCAAATTCCAAGTATTGGCACGCTACCAAGAATCCTGCCTGGAAGAAGATCCGTTCCAATCCTGTCCTTTGAAAGATCTCATTGAGGTGCATCAGTTCCATGAAACCTCCTGCAAATGAAATCATCCCATCATCGATCAAAAATTCCAGTTCCAGAAATCTTGACAGATCAATGTGGTCAATTTGTTTGGGCATGCGAAGCCACGTCTCAAGGAGATGCGTCAGTGCACCTTCTGCATCAATGGTTTCTGGAAGCTCAACGGGTCGGTTCATCCGTTGGGATTCGTCATGAAGGGAAAATGTTCTTCTGACGGCCGGTCTCAGGTCAATAGGTCCTCCTCCATGTTGAGCCAAGACAATGTGAATGTCAAGGGATGGAAGACTCATGTCGTGTGATGGACACTGTGAAATGATTGGAGCATTGGGCGCAACATGGTTTCCATCCACCAGGAAACGAATCTCATGCGTGCTCTGAAACACTCGCGAGGATTTCTGCCAAGCATCAAGGATAGGACGTAGACATTGTGAAGAATGAATATCCCCCTTCCAAATCCAACGATCAAACAATTTGAATCGACAAGTCACATTACATGTTGGTCCACTCAATGCAATGATGTGCAATTGAAACACGAAAGAATGCAAGAGTAACATGTTTGTCAAATCATCTTGAGTAACTCTGTAATGCGAATGTTTGGGAATGAGGAGCAATCCCACATTGATGTCATCATCAGCATGTGCAATGGGTTTCACCAGCATCCACCCAAAAACATGAATCATTTCAAGCAAACCACTCTGGATCATGAAGTCGATCACGTCTTGACAATCTCTCTCCGAAACTTGCAACTTGATACCTTCAAGATTGTGCATGACTTGCATCGAATCCAGAACATCCGTTGGCAATGGCGATATCGGTGACTTCAGTCCTAAAGTGCATGATGCCACCAACATGTTCGAAGCAAAGGGTCTGCCGATGGAGTCAGTGAGAGTCATGCCTTCAAAGTCCGTTCCAAAATGACCAATGACATGCGAAACATCCTGGAATGTCATGCTCACATGGTGTTGAATGGCAATAACATGGTCTTTTGTCAAGATTATCACAATTGGATGCTGTGACATACCTGGCAAAAAATCACTTGGCCGGACGTTGAGTCGAAGATGCACGGACGTATGCAAATGCATGAAAGGATCACGCACGACAAAATCAACTGGCAGTGGCATGGAAAATGATCTTTGTTTGGATGATTGCAAAATCAGCGATCCAACATCCTGCTTGCCTGAAAACACCTTCAAGGCTTCTCGTGGGTCAGCTCCAAATTCCATTTGAATCTTGACCACTTCTGGTCCATGATGAAAGCAAACCTCTCCAAATTGATGCATGGGGATGGTTGGTGGAATGGTGTGATCCCCCTGTCAGCCTGTCTGAAGAGAAAGCCATCAAGATGCATTTCACATGTCATGTTTCCACCATGGATTCGCTGCTGAAGGATGCGATCAAACAATTCAACCGCTTCAACCATAGTCTGATCTTCATATAGGAATCCCAAAGCATTGACAATTCCAATGGCCGCAAGTGGGATGCTGATTGCATTTCCGAGATGACGTGTTGCCAGTGCGATGTCTGCAGGTAACCATGTTGCATTGGTCGGTGCGAACAGTGCCAGGATTTCAGGAAGTTGTAAAAAACGCACTCCATCTGATTCCAGCAGCAATGTACCTAGAAGTCCTCCAGCTTCCAGAAGCCTTCGGTCCATGAGATGAGCCTTCCCATATGTCGTCAAAATACATCCGAAAACAGAGTTGGGAGACCTCAAGCGGTACCCCAGGACATCTGCTTTTGTTCGCTTGTTGGAACCATTCTTCCCTGAAGTCCAAGTTGGCATCAAGTTGGGGTCCAGATACATTTGAAGCATTTCATCTGTCACCTTGGTTTCATCATCCCATGGATGTTGCAATGGCATGAGTATCTGTCGATTCAGCAATGTTGGTCCATCATTGATCAGCCACTTGGCGCACCTATGGCTCGAAAGATGATCAACACGTTGGTCAATCGCCACCAAAATCAAACGATCTCTACGCTGGGGGAGGAGTTGTGCCAGTTCCATGCATTCGCACCATTTGACATGGTAACCAAGACTCACAATGAAAGCACGAATGATATGCCAATGTTCATGATTGACGATGTTCGATACCATTTCCATGATGACTACGGCCGGCCTGACAAGTGCAATGAGTGCCCACGCAATGGGAAGAAACTTCCCATCCTTCTTGAATAGACCACCTCCCTGGTTCATGCAAGACCAAGGGGGACATGGTGGGCTGATGACTGCAAAATCAAACCGGTGCATTCCAAGCAAGTGATACCATGCCGGATCTACTACATTAGCCTGCACATGGATTGGTTCATTCAAGGAATCATCATTGGCATTGAAGTTCTGCGGTCCGAAAGCCAATGTGACACCATGTGTCTTCACAAATGCTTCCTGGCAATCAGCGTCCCAATCAACAGAGCATAGATTGGTAATGCTATGTCCCATCCGTTGCAATGTGGTAAGGACATGGTTCCATCCACTGAATGCTCCAGAGAACAATTCAAAGCAATGAAGCCCAGCACAATCCATAGGTTTGTTTCGGTCTTTGGGAAGTGGCATGACACCTGCATCACTACAGTTTGTGTAAAGTGTACAGTTCACACCCACATGTAGCTCCGCATTGATGATCAACAGTTCCTTCACATGTTGTCCAACCAGGTTCCATTGTGACATGGTGATCACCAGAGTGATCGCTGATTCCAAGTCGTGTGCACATCGGGAACGTTGAGGATGACAACACATGAAACCATAGTCAGTGATCAAATCACTTCCTGCTACTTGACCCTGAAGTCGCACTGATGATGGAGACATGCTAATCACGGTCAAATTTTGCACAAGACATGAGCATCTCCGTGTACAGGGGCAAATGGATGAATCCAGAACAAATTGCTTCGTGGCCTCGTTAAGAATATCTCCAGGTGTGAAAGATGCCATGGCTCAGTCAGTTCGCGACCCCCACACTATCCGGCAATGCCAGAGCTAGGAGGCCTGAGCCCAAAAGCTATCACCAGCAACCACCAAAAGTCATCAACATCATCAACCATCACCAACCATGATCAACCATCACCAACCTTCACCAACCATGATCAACCATCACCAACCTTCACCAACCATCATCAACCATCATCAAACATCATCAACCATCACCAACCTTCTCCAACCACCCGCAACCTTCATCAACCATCACCAACCATCATCAACCATCACCAACCATCATCGACCATCACCAACCATCACCAACCATGATCAACCATCATCAACCTTCACCAACCGCCACCAACCATCACCAACCGCCACCAACCATCCCCAACCATCATCAACACTCACCAACCATCACCAACCATCATCAACCATCACAAACCATGATCAACCATCACCAACCATCACCAACCATGGTCAACCATCATCAACCACCAAACGTCATCAACATCATCAACCATCACCACCCATGATCAACCATCACCAACCATGGTCAACCATCATCAACCACCAAACGTCATCAACATCATCAACCATCACCACCCATGATCAACCATCACCAACCATGGTCAACCATCATCAACCACCAAACGTCATCAACATCATCAACCATCACCACCCATGATCAACCATCACCAACCATCACCAACCATCATCAACCATCATCAAACATCATCAACCATCACCAACCTTCTCCAACCACCCGCAACCTTCATCAACCATCACTAATCATCATCAACCATCACCAACCATCATCAACCATCACCAATTATCCCCAACCATCATCAACCATCCCCAACCATCATCAACCATCCCCAACCATCATCAACCATCCCCAACCATCATCAACCATCATCAAACATCATCAACCATCACCAACTATCATCAACCATCATCAATCACCATAAGCCACCCTTCACCAGGACAGGCCACCACCTCCCGAAACGCTTGCCACGGGGAAACCTTGCGCCAGACTCAGGGCGGCAACGAAGCCGGCGAGTCCACTAACGGAGGTGCGGTACAAGGAGACCTGGGAGGAGCGGTAACGGGGATGGGTAGGTGGGAACCTGTTGGCTCCTGATGGCGTTTCGGGAGGTGGTGGCCTGTCCTGGCAATGATGATTGGTGATGGTTGCTGATGGTTGATGATGGGTGATAATGATTTACAACGATTGCTGATGATGATTGGTGATGGTCTTAGATTGTTGATAATGGTGGGTGATGATTGATGGTGGTTAATTGAGGTTGATGATGGTTCATTCATGATGTTTGATTGATGATGATTGCTATTTGATGTTGGGAAATGATTTGTCGGTGGTAACTACTTAGTAGTGAATAATGGGTAATGATGGGCAATGATTTTGCATGACTCCCGATGATTCACAATGAATGATGAATGCTAACAAGTTGGCAATGATGTTAATGGCTGGTGGAGTGGTTGATCAGTCTTTATGATGGATAATGGCCAATATAGTGGTTGATGACTTTTCATGATGCCCACCAGCCAATATAGTGGTTGATGAATCTCTTAATGAATACCATTTGTGAATCATTGATGAACGATTAATGATGATTCATAACGAGTCATAAATGGTAACCTGTCGGTAATGACGTTACTGGCTTGTGTAGTGGTGACCTGTTAATAATTTGTTGGTAACCTGTTGGTTGGGTGGACACCTGTTTGAACCAGGGATGGATAGGATGGCTAATGACTAATATAGTGGTGAACGATTTTTTATGATGGTCAATGACTAATAATGGTTAATTATTAATGATGTTTCATAAATTGCCAGTATTGTGGTTGATGAATATGCTAAATCATGGTCAATGAGTGATGATGAATCATAGTGGTGGACGTGACCAGCAGTGACCAGCAGCTACCCGTTGGTAATGTGTTTTATAAGCTGGGCGTTTCTACACTGTGATCTTTCATGACTTGTGGTTTCTCAAAATAGAGGACCCCCGAATCATCCTTTATAGTAATCATTCACAATATTAAAGATTATGAAACAAGCATTTTTTGGATCACCTGGTATAAAAAAATCTCAAATTGGTACCCCGTTCGTAATGGGTTTTTTCAAGCCGGGCGTTCTGAACTGTGATTTTGCGTGCCGGATTTCAATGGTTTGAAAGGACATTCATGGGTAACTCATGATCAAGCTAACCATGGCCAATGATGGCTTTGATTCATAGCGGTTTGATGGTAAAAAAAATATTCATGATAACCAACTGGTTGATAATTGCTATTGATGGTTCATCAAAAGGTCTGTCCCAAAAGAGTGGTAAACCCCAAAAACCCTTGGTTTCCTACTAAAAGGATCATTTGTTTGGTGAGGTCTTTGGTTAGCCAATGGCTTGGCACATAGCCATATTTCTAAAGGCTTAACGGTTAGCGAGGCCGGGACACCAACGACTGCTGTTCACTTGGACTGATCTCCGTGGTGGTCACTCGTTGGAGTTGACAGGTGGGGTGAGGGGACTCGCTGCGCTCGTTGTGGTTGACCCGGTGACCCGCAAAAATGCGCTCGGTTTGTTTGTTGTGATCCGAATCGTTGAGTACAGATCAAAGGTTCGTTACAGTGTTCAAATGATGGTGATTCGTTTTAAGAAAGATTTAGGAGGATCGTTACATTAATATCATTAAATCGATTGTTACAGTTTTGGAATGATGATGTTTTTAGGAGCGGTCAATGATCATATTGTAATGCGTTGTGATGTTTACCTTGCAGCGTTTGCCAGAGGGTAAGTCAAGTAATTCCCAAAAAAAGGTTAGTTGGTGGAAAAACATGTATTAACCAGTGTCAGCGACGATTTTTATTGATCATCTATGCTAAACCATTGTTTGGTTAATAGACCATATCAATATCAAACGTCTATGGTTAACACATGCTCATTATCAGTGAATTAGCTCTCAGTTAACCACACATTAAGAGACTGTATGGCAGTTGGTCAAAACTCTGTACCCCTGGTTCCCCATCATTAACCATTGTTTTCCCTATGATTGTTGGTTATCCCCCACTAGTTGGTTGATTAGTATTGACCCATAGCCACATAGCTGGTATATCCCCTATTCTTGCTGCTGATTATCCCCTATTATTAAGCATTAACCAGCTACCTAACCATTGGTTGTCATCCCCCATGATTGATGCTTAATATTGACCCATAGCCAGTCATAGCCATATCAACCAACAAAAGGCTGCCGGAAATCAGTACATCGCAACGAGGTACCGAGAGCGCAGCCAGTACCATTGGGATGACAGTCACCTGGCAGAACCGTGGGATCGGCGTGGCTTGAAGAAGCAATAATCAACCAGCATTCAACCACTCATGGTCAGTTGATGAGTGGTCAAAAAAAAGGTGCCTAATGAATGGTCAGTTGGCTTGAATTGACCTCATCAACCATTAATTCACTACCAATTGACCACTAATGAGGCAAAATTAGCCACCAACTTACATCAATCAACCACTGATGATTAGATAACGATCGTAAACCTATGAACACTTGGGCCCATTGTGCGAGAGAAGAACATCGAATTGCGATTTTGATGGTGCTGCCATCTCTTGACAAAGCAAAATTCACATCATTGATCATGGATGACGGCATGTAGCTCCCTAATATACAAAGTAGCGTGAGTCCCTATATAATCCTATACATTGCTGCACATGATTTGGAGCTGTCATTGCAGTGATCGTGGACATATTGGGAAGAGTTGTAGCAGATCGCCCAGTCAAAGATGTCCAAAGGAATCCTGTTGTACTGATGCAGATTGCCACTGGATAATAGCACCCATTGCAAAAGAACCACCAACGAAGCCTTTCACCCATGCTAACACAGGGATATCCCGGATATGGCATGAGCTTTCCTACACTTTCAACTCCCCAATGAAACAACAAATGGCATGCTTCATCGCGGTATCACTGTATAGATTATCACTGTATATAGTTAATTAACCATCATCGACCACAACTTAAATCAAAGAATAAAACACAAGTATCAATCACCAATATAATAAATCAGTACAATGAGCCATTGCTATTGACTATTGAACCATATCAAGCAGAAAATTATACAATTCAATTGATGCATATTATAATTTGGCATCAATCAACCACAGCTTTTCACCACGAATCAATCATCCGAAAACAACCACTCATATCATTGTTGACCCATCACCGACCACTATTTGACTATCGTAAAGCATCATTAAGCACCAATGAACGATTAACGATCATTAATCCATCATAAACCACAAAGAACATCACAAGCCACCAAGAAACCAATAACCAGCCATCATCAACCAGCTCATGAAACATCATGTTTCATTGTTTTTGATGTTTCCCAACATCATCAACCCCCAAAACATCAAAAATCATCCAACCAACCATCATGAAACATGCTTTCCATCGGTTTTCCAGAGCTTTGCCATAGGTTTCCCATGGTTTTCCACCTCTTTTCCATAGGTTTCCCTTGGTTTTCCATGGTTTTCCATGGTTTTCCACCGGTTTTCCTATGTTTTTGTCACAACTTTTCCGCGGCCGCGTTGCCTCCCGCGCCGCAGAGCGCACGTTCGCCGTGTCGGTTGGGCGGTGGGGGCGGTCGTCCCGCGAGGGACCGCACAGGATGCCGATCCTGGGCCCAGGGCGACCTTGGGGTAAAAAATGGCAGTTGAAGGATGGGGTTTTATATGGAATCTCAATGGAAATTGATGAGAACAATAGGGGATTATAAGGGAATCAATTATAGTGGATTAATGATGGTTTTGTAAGGGTTTTATAAGGGACTATAAGGGATTATAAGGAATTTCATGGGATTTTCTATACGGATTTTGTTCTAGGGAATGATAGGGGATTTGAATGATGAACCATGGGATTTTATGGATTTTTATGGATGACGAACCACTGGATTCTTATGGACTATAAGCTATAAGGGATTATGAGGAACTTCAGGATATTATCACGTAAGAAACTCTAGTGGATTATAGGGAAATTCAAGGGATTGCAGAGAATTTCAGGAGATTTTCTATGGATTATAAGGCTTTTGTTCCAGGGAATGATAGGGGATTGGGGATTCAATGATGGATTATAACGATGAACCATGGGATTCTTATCGATAAAGGATTTTGTAAGCTTATCATATTACCATAGTAAATGCAGGAAACTAAAATGGTTCATAAATTGAAAATAGGGAAACTATGCGATCTCATCCGTTGATGGCATCCGTTAGTGGCATAGGTTAATGGTTGATAGGAAACCAATGGGATTTTCTATGGATTGATGATGAAGTACTGATGATTGATGATGGTTCGATGGTTTAGTGGACAATTTTAGCGGTTAAGAATAGTTGCTAGCAGCGGCTAATACTGGCTGGTAATTGATTGCAATAATGAATCAAAGGTGGATGGTTTATACATGATCAATAATGAATGATAACTGGGTACCCCTATTTTGGGAAAAACTCAATGGTTCGTGGTTTGATAGTGGTGAATTTTGTTTAAGGACACTTCCATGATGGTTGATGATGGTTTCACAGCAGAATGGGGCAGTTGTTCTCAGTCCTAGAACTTTTGCACCTGGACCTAGCTTTGGAAGGAAAGTAGCAAGTGAAATGACCGAAACTGCCATACAAGCAGTGGATGGTATAGCAAAAAAACAAACGAGATGAATCATTGATGATCAAGCCTTGGGAATTGACATCCTGAAGACTGGCTTGTGGTTGGCATGATACTGCTTGGTAAAAATAACAACACACAACATGGGTAAACAAAAAGGATGTGACCGAGCAGACTTGTCTGGTTGGCAGTTACGGCCGGCGACGGGCATCTTCGACCCCCCAGCACGCCAATGGTATGAGCAAGCGAATATCCTGGAATAGCCTCCAGCAAGCTAACACATCAATTCTGCCAAACGTTGGAAGATTAACTTCCTCTTTGGATAGGCTGAAGGATACTTTCCGCCAGTGCTACGGTATGGGGTACTTTCAAGATGGCGAAACAACTACGAAACCATGTTCCCATTGGATATGTCTTCTGCTTCAAAGTCAAATAGAACTATATAAAGCTATCGTTCTATCATGCTCCATCTGCAATTATATCAGCTTGCTATAGCTATATTACGTCTGTGTACCTGAATTCTGTATCAACAGATCCGGAGTAGTTGACTGATTCCCTCTCAACGTGGCCTGTATCTTTAAATGACCTCAATAGCGGAAAAGGAGGCGCTTTTAGGTCGAGGATTTCGACTATCTAAGGTGCCTCTTGGCCCACGCTTGGTCTGTGAGATCAGAGAGAAAATCTAAGATGCGAGTGTGTGTGTTTGTGTGTGTGTGTTTGTGTGTGTGTGTGTGTTTGTGTGTGTGTGTGTTTGTTTGTGTGTGTGTCTTTCAATGATTTGTTTTTCAATGCGTAAAACATGAGGCGGTCGGGGCGTTTTTAGAAGATGAGATGCGCAAAAAGCGTACGCCGCTGTGGTGAGAGGTATATTTGCAAGTCAAAATGATCAGACATTTGGGGTTGTGCGACGTTTTTGAACATTCCACAAGAAACAGAAGACCATAATCATCATCAGCAGCAGCAGCATCAGCATCATCGTCATCCTCCTCATCATCATGTAACAGCCAACAGCCAAGTAAGTGACACAGCCAACTAAGTGCAACAGCCAAGTAAGTTCATGATCAGCTATCAAGCATGGCTAACCAGCTTATAGAGCAGCATTGTCAAGCCAATGAACCGGATCGATTCACCAGTTCCCTTTGAATTTTGGTGTGCTTTCCCGTAGTAGTTGACAAAGTAACACAATTAAGTAATCATTGGCCCTTACCCTTCCGTGATGAACCACCAATTGATCATCTAACATCATCTGACCATCAATAGCCATCATTAACCACCAAGTAGTCATCTAGTTACATGACCATCTAAGTAAGCATCAGTAGCCATCATTGATCACGAATGAACCAGCTAGTTGACCATCTTATCAATCGTCACGAATGAACCATCCAATTAACCATCGTATTAATTACCAATCTCATTGACCATCAATAGCCATCTTAAACCATTCGTAAACCACTTGAGAATTCACCGGTCCCATGGTCATGGCCCTGGCGCGCTGCACGCTTCGCTTCGCGACGCGACACGACTCAGCCAGGCGTCACGAGCAACAAAGCGCCCAGCGAGAGCCAGGGGAAGTTAGCGAGAGCGGCGGGCCTGCCGAGGCGGACGTTGGGGGCCCCCGCGGTGTGTAACCTTTCGGTGGATGGAGAGAAGTGGATCTTCCATGGTGAATGACGCGTGAAAACTGGTGGTGAAAAGATGGTACATGTGTTAGCTGAGTGACTTTGGCTCAATCAAATTGAAAGAATCATGTGTATTGGATTTGATTTCGGGATATGTTTACCCCAAGTCTAGCTTTAAACAATTGTTTGACTCGTGCACACATTCCCAACAGCAACTGGCACCTCAAAACTGGTCATGTTGGGTTCAGTTAATGGCTGATCAACATTCTATCAGAATAGCCATGCTGATGATAGATCAGTTTCGTCAAATAAACATATCTATACCGTTTGGTTAGGATACTCCTGGTAGCTCCTTAGCTCTCTTCTTTCAAAGTGGTTTAT
This sequence comes from Symbiodinium kawagutii, assembly GCA_009767595.1. Lineage (NCBI taxonomy): Eukaryota > Dinophyceae > Suessiales > Symbiodiniaceae > Symbiodinium > Symbiodinium kawagutii. The sequence goes on from VSDK01013385.1 coordinate 772,809, forward strand.
AGATACCCCTGGCTCCTGGCCTCGCTCCCAACCAGCAGCCAGCTGTGACAGATTACCATGACCGGCCGCCATTATCAGCCGGCGGATGGGGTCCGTAAGTGATGGTAGTTACCACCTGTTGCTATGGCTGCTATTAGTTTCACTTGATACTACCGGTGTCGTGGGTGACAGCATCCTCGTGCTGACCCCCTAGACCGAAACGCCAATGTGAGACCCCTCCTCCAGGAGAAGGACATTCTATGCATACGTCTATACATACATATATGACTATACACATGTGCACATATTTTTATATATTTACCTACTGCTATATGTAGATTTACCGAGACATTTTTTCATACATGCAAATATACAGATGTGAATATACAGATGTAAATATACAGATGCAAATATATAGATATCATATGATATCATCAAATATAAATAGAAAATCTCTACAAGGTACCTTGATTGATGTCTGCTGCTGAGCTCTTCGATAAGCCACAGCATGGGACAGCTCCCAACGGCGCCTTTCTTTGCCCAAATGACAGGTGAGCAAAAGGAAGGCGCCAGGATGACGCTGTGTATTGACCTGCAACTCGGAGGGAAAGGCCGGACGGGTCGGGCTGGGGGTCATGAAACAAGGTCATGAGTTGGGTATGTGCCAAAATTATTAACCCCAATATGGCCATTTATAAGGGAAATCTATGAACTAAACCAATGAAACAAGGTCATGAGTTCATGTGAGGCAGCGTCAAAATGATTTGCTGGAGGTGTATTCGCAGATTTGTTTGTCTCTGGTTCATGTAAACTCAATGCCAAAAACTGTTGACTTTGTTCATTTTCGCCCCGGATTGTGTTTTTGTATGCTCATATTATTTCTCGAAAAAAAGTGAAGACACATCATTATACGCGTAGAAATCAACCGAATGACTGGTCGAGCTGGGGTTATCACCTACCGCATGGAGATGCCCTGCAGGGATATACCAGAAATTCTGGAGACGCAGTGAGCACGCATTTTTTGCCCCAATGGCATTTGATCGCCAAGTCAGGGTCAGCAGTTTCAGCAGTTCAACCATGTACAAAATATTCGTTATGCCCTTTCTTGTTTATGTTATTTGTGGGTCCCTAAATCAAATGCTTTGGCTCCGGTATGATAGGCACAAGCTTTCAAGATTCATCAGGAACCAATTGTCCCACCATTGTCACCTCATGGAACAGCAAACCATCATGAGCCACACTAGCCGCTTACTAGCCCCAACATGAACCATCAAACATCAACCATAGCGCCCCCCAAGCCCCCCCCCAAGGTCCCACTTAAGGTCCCCCGTTAGGGTCCTCCTTCAGGCGCCCCTTAAGGCCCCAGCCATCCCTCAGAGCCACCAGCTCTATGCCTGACGTAAAGCTTCCGGGAGGGAAATCTGCAGCTGCCGCATCTGCGAAGCCACACTGCTGGCGCTACCTGTGCTGAGGCGACGGGCGGGCTGGGAATGATTGGCCCAATCGTGGCTAAAGGGAGTTATATCATGGCTAAATAAGTTACTCACCAGTTACTAAGTGGGATGATCATCCAAGTATGGTAGAAACCAGCTGGGGAATGATGGATGGATGAATCGCTATGCTTCAACCAGTATCTGAAGGCCTGGCTGGGGAATCATTGGTGAATCGCTGTGCGAAAACACCAGTATAGTAGGCAACCAGCCCCAAACAAGAATGGTAACCCGCGGGGGAATGATTGGTCAACGTGTGGGTTTGTCTATGAAAGGTGTATCCCTATAAACAGGTATGATTGACAAACCATAGGTGGTGGCCCTACTGGTGGTTACCCTACTGGTGGTTTCCCCATCGAAACTCACCAGTCTGCGGGGGTACCAGCATGGCTATGGACAAACCCAGATGGCTAATTCACACAACAAGGTAAGGGTTTTCTATTGGCTGAATATGGTTGATAAGAGGGCATAAGAAGCTGGAATGATTGGGGATCAGAAGCTTGATATAAGCATCATTTTCAATGGTCAATCATACAGATATGATTGTTAATGGTTGGGGAATGAATGATTCATCACGGCTTTGGAATTGATATCCCGCTAATCACTGCTATCACGGCTTTGGATTTGATATCCGGCTCATCACTGATGCTCAATTTATGATTATTCTTCTGGTTGTCAATCGCGATAATCACGGTCAAGAACGATTCGGGAATCGTTACTGATGGCTGAGTATTTGTTTTGCTTTTATGAGCACAACCGATATGGCTATGAGTCAATACCCTACCCATTTGCTGGATGGAAAAAAATCACCCATAACTAGCCATCTCAAGAGATGATGATATGGCAGTGAGTCAAAGCCCTGCACCCCTGGTTCCCGTATCATTAACCATTGTTTTCGCTATGAAATGGTAAGTTGTTATTATCCCCCATTATTGCTTGGTTAATATTGACCCATGGCCACATGGAATCATTGCAGCTTCCAAATCGGTCCGATCTCGTGAGTGGTACCATCGCCTGTCGATCTCACCTTATTTTGACTATCATTCAGCACCGCTTGTTCCACCATCAAGCAGGAAATTTACCATCACCGATTTTACCACTATGAAGAACTACCTTTGCCATCACTAAGCACCAATTCACCAGCATTAAGCACCAATTCACCAGCATTAAGCACCAATTCACCAACATTAAGCACCAATTCACCAACATTAAGCACCAATCTAACTATCATTAAGAACCCATTTTACCATCATTAAGAACCAATTCACCATCATTTCCATACTTGCAGCGCGTCCGAGTTTCTCTCAGTGTTGCTTAGTGCCGCTCTCAACGCTTGGGGCACCGCAGGCAGCACAGCGCGGGAGGAACGGCCGTAGAGGGCCAGGTAGAAGCCGCGCAGGGCAGTTTCCTCGGGGAATGACATTGGTGCATGATGAATTGATGGGATTAAAATGAAATTTCAATGGATTTCAGAGTGGTGAATAATGGTGAACATACCGGGTAGTTCATAAAAAACAGCCAGCCTTCAAAAACACAAACGAAAGTTGTTAAGCCCCCGTTCCCCCTTTTTCAATGTTGGTGGAGTTTTTGGGTCGCTGGCGGCGTTCAAAAAAAACAGCCATTTATGCTCTTGCTGCGGGCAGCCTTACCGTCAACACTGACATCGGGGTGCAAGGGGTTGCCATTGTCTTAGCGGTGGCTCATCTCGGATGGCTGTTTTTTCTGAACTACCCGGGGAAAGTCTTAATGGCAAGACTGAGTGGTCCCTCGCGGCATCTGCTCCACACATCTTGGACAAGATAATTTGCGCCTAGGCTGTGAAGCACGACGGAGGACGCATTTGACCATCCTGTTTGGAAGTCTTGGCCCTGCCCGTGACGCGCGCCGGGAGGCTTCGGAGCCAGGTGACACACATACCTTGACTCGCGCCGGGAGGCTTGACGTGCCAGATGTGGTTTCAGCTGGCCCTGCCATGGGATTGACAGTCAACATAACAGTCAACATACAGTCAACACGACAGTCAACACGAGCACTTTTATTGTAAATTCTCAGCGAAAACGCGTTTCGGGGAAGAAATCCAAGATTTTCCAATATACTAGGACACTTGGGGCTCCCAATGCTCCAAAATGGCATTTCCCCTTTTAAATAGAAGAGAAATTGCTCGTGTTGACTGTCGTGTTGACTGTCGTGTTGACTGTCGTGTTGACTGTCGTGTTGACTGTCGTGTTGACTGTCGTGTTGACTGTCGTGTTGACTGTATGTTGACTGTTATGTTGACTGTGAATCCTATGGCAGGGCCAGCTGAAACCACATCTGGCACGTCAAGCCTCCCAGCGCGAGTCCAGGTATGTGTGTCACCTGCTCCGAAGCCTCCCGGCGCGCGTCACGGGCAGGGCCAAGACTTCCAAAAAGGATGGTCAAATGCGTCCTCCGTCGTGTTTCACAGGCTAGGCGCAAATTATCTTGTCCAAGATGTGTGGAGCAGATGCCGCCAGGGACCACTCAGTCTTGCCATTAAAACTTTCCCGGACTCAAGGTCAAGATGTGTGTCACCTGCGGAGCAGGTGACATACAGCTTGACCTTGAGTCCGGGTAGTTCATAAAAAACAGCCAGCCTTCAAAAACACAAACGAAAGTTGTTAAGCCCCCGTTCCCCCTTTTTCAATGTTGGTGGAGTTTTTGGGTCGCTGGCGGCGTTCAAAAAAAACAGCCATTTATGCTCTTGCTGCGGGCAGCCTTACCGTCAACACTGACATCGGGGTGCAAGGGGTTGCCATTGTCTTAGCGGTGGCTCATCTCGGATGGCTGTTTTTTCTGAACTACCCGGTATGTTGAAAGTACAGTATGGTGAACAACGGTTTGGATCTCGATTCAATATTGGCACTGGCTTAAACCATGTTTTAGTCATGGTGGATCGGAAATCATGACTAAATAAGTGGGTCTTGAGCAGTTGTGAATAGTAGTGGTTTAAAATGGTAGGCTATGACGAAGAAAATGAGTGGTTGGAATAGCCAAAAAATTAGTGGCAAAAAATGAAAAAAGGGTTCAACAACAAATGATTGCAGCCATCTGTCAGTGATTTTATTCATGGGTTATAATGACTGCGTATGGCCAAAAAAGCATTTGATAAACCATCAAGAACCCACCAATCAACCACTATTTGGGTGTTTCTCAAAACAGGGGGAACCCCAAATCACCAAGTATTTACTGTACCATCTATATATATATATATATATATACAGAATAAGCCATCCATAATTTTGGGGTATGACTTGAGAAACCACACTATTTTGGTGGCTATCACCACTAGTGTTGCTTCTTCTCCCCTAGGTTTCAAAAATTGTCACCATTATAACCACAGCATTGACCCATCTATAACTATTCATAGATACAACCCTTGGTTGAATTATAGTGGTTTATAGTAGTTGAAACCCTAGTAGTTGAATAGTGTTACAACCCTAGTAGTGGTTGATTCATGGGTTATAGTGGTTCAATAAAACCCTTGGTTGAATCCGTCTATAACCCATCAATCAACCACTACGCCTTTGTCGATGCTGCACGCACTGATGAGTTGCAACTGAATTCTTGTTCAAAAATGGGGCCCCGCTTCAATTCATGGTGAATTCGTGGTTTATTAAACGTTTAAATGGTGCACAATCATTGCATTACACTGGTTCATGATGGTTTATAATGGTTTAATAGTGGATAATGAGGAATGATGGCTTTTTACTGGTTTATGATGGTTTAGTCATGGATAATATTGGCCTTTGTGCGCATTAGTGATGGATGAATAGTGGTGAATGATGGATAAACACAGCATCATGATGGCTGCTATACGTATTTAGGATTGTTTTATCATCGCGGTCAATATATTATGATGGTATTATAGTACGCAAAGATAGTTTCATTGACTGTAAGGCATAGTGAATGTTGTATCAGGCATTGCCAATTATGAACTTAAACGTTACGAATCATCTCCACCAGTAGCAATGTAGATGAGGTAGAACAAATCACATCTGCAACAAGTGGCAATGTTAGACCATAGTAGTACGACTAAACAATGTTTGGTACGGGTTGACAAGACTAGATCATCAAGGTATATGGTTGCTAATAATGGCCGATCATCGCTGGTCACGACCGATCATCGTTTGATAAAGGTACTTAATCATGGTGGTTCAGAGTCATGTATATAGAAATGGTCAATATCGTTTCAAAGGCTTGGTGATGAGAAACTCAACTGGTACCAATAGCAGAATAGCAGCTGATCATTCTGAAGCGAAAAGAATCAGAGTGGGTCATGTAGTGATTCAAGATCCTCAAGCATGATAGCTGCTAATGGTTGATAGCTATTAATTTAAGGGTCGATGACCGTTAATGTCCAGGTTAATGGCAGCACATCGCTGCTAATTCGTTCAGCTCATGTGGGGTCCACAACCAACAGCCAGGCAAACGCACCGCTGTGGCCCGCGGCCCCTTGACAAACCAGCTGGACATAGCAGTAATTAAAAATTGAGCAGGGTTAAAGTCCAAGGTCAAAAGTGTTTTCACACAATTCAAAATTCTAAACTATGTTCTACAAATATTGTTTTACTGTCTTTTCTAGGAAAATGAGATTGAGCAATTTGAAAGCATGCGACAATTCTTCAGTTCCACAATGTGGACTCCAAATCTACCCAGGATACCCCGAAGCGCTCCTTGAATCCCCACCAGTCAAACAATGATTGGTTGATTGATTTTACATTAGCACCTATTAGCCAACACTAATCACCTATTTTGCACTGGTGGGGATTATTTGCAACCGTTAGCAAATCCCCATTAGCAACCTTCAACGACCATTTGCACCTGTTAACCAACACTAATCACCATGAACCATCAGTCATCACAGTCATGGTCACCGTTCATAGCCAAGCATTGACCATCAAACAACTCTATCGTCACCAAGTCTTTCACAGGTCATAGCCATGACCAAGCAGCATTAACCAAGGTATCATGCTTGGTGTATCAAGGTATCACCAGCACAGGTCGCACCCGGGCAGCGCAACAAGGCACCCGCTCCAAGTAATCCTGCTGCACATCCAGTGCCATCTGCAGAACTTTGGCCCAGCCAAGCGCCGTGTCCTGATACCATTGGTGGTGGATAGGTATAGCCAAAGCAATTAATCAATCACTGCGAAATCAATATTAGTTCTATTAACAAACTATTATTCATGACTCACATCATCATTGCTCGCCATTATTTTCAGCTCCAATAGTCCTCCAACGGTCGCAAACCATTGTTGTTTGCTAACGACTAACGATCCGTAGCATCATGAACCTCACCATTAACCACTGATTTCGAGGAAATCTGCATTGACAACTACTAAAACAAACCAGAAAAAAACGTGAATGTATACAGCACCGATCAAGAACAGTAAACTTTCAAATAACTGCCATCAAACCATCAAATAAGCGCAAGGAAACCGGCAATCATTCAAAACCATCAAGTACCCCCTATTTTTTTCCCAGCCATACCCTGCAATGAAAACTACTCCAAGGTCAACTAGTAGACCAGGAAAAAAACGCTATCAAACCACCAAGTAAACCACTCGAATTGCAAGACAAAAAGACTTGGGAATTCCCACTGCAGACCAACTGTCAAGCCACCAAACATCTAATGAACATCTCAGTCATCTATGTTATCCATACTCATGTGTGTATATAAATATATACACATTCAGTTGTGTCTCTATATTGTGCGTGTATCCATTCGAAAAAACAATATATGTACTATTCATTATTATCAATTTATCTAAATCTAAAAGTATTTGTTTGTATCAATGCAATCATGTAGACATTATTGTCTGGCATGACAATGTACATTTGAATATATGTATATATGCAAATATATTTACATAAATGAATATATGGGTGTTTCTCAACATAGGGGGACCCCTGAATCATCCACTATTAACCATTTTTATAGTAATAAACCAACCATTTTGGGGGGCTCCCTATTTTGAGAAACTGCCATATACATATATGTGCATTTACACGTCACTGCTGGCGAAGGGCATGAGTTACAGCTGATCAGCGGATCTCACAGACCACTTTGACTACCCAATCCTTGTTGGTGCAAGCAATCAATGATATGCATTGTATGTAATTGTCAATGTAACTTAGATAATAATCCATTAGTAATAATCAATTAGAATAAAACAGATTACAATCAAAATTACCTCTATTGACATTGAATTATTAACTCTGATCATGATAAACCAAGCAATATGGTTTCCGTACTACTTATGTTAGATGGCATTCTTGTGCCCAGAATTGCTTCGAATACCGCCAGTCAAAAGATGACACAGCTGATTCAACTAAGAGCCAATTGCCGGGCCAACCCTCATTTTTGCTGGGTTCTCAGTGCTTCCGAAGTCTCTACCGCAACAGTGCTGTGTTTCTAAAAAGGTTCGCTACAGAATCATAGACCTACACTGCCACATTGCCACACATCCAGAGGAGTCAAAATTTCATCAATACAGGAAACACTGTCTACCGAAAATCATTCAGAACCCATGATTCAGGACCTCCCACTTCCCTTCTGGAATCCCCATTCAACAAAATTTGTTCAAAATTTCTGCTGCGGTTTTCGTTTTCCGGTTGGTGATTACAATCTGTTCACGAATTTCCCTAAATCATGTCAACAAAAAACGGGTAAATATGGCTGTGGGTCAAAACCATGTACCCCCTGGTTCCCCCAACATTAACCATTATTTTCCCATTATTATTGTTGGTCAACATCCCCCTTTATTGGGTGGTTAATATTGACCCATAGCCATATGTCACATACCACCATTCTCAAGTACCTACGAGACGTTCAGGGTGCTCCGGGGCTCCTCTCCACGAGCAACTCCTTCCTGCAGTCGTTTGGAGATTGCTTCCAATCCTTCGTTGTAACCTGTGCCAAATGCAAACCAAAGCATGCTTGGAGATGGCCCAGATGATGTCCTGATACCAGGTGAATGTTCATCGGCTTGGCACCTTTAAGCCCTATGAAAAATTCTAGTCAACCAACCAATCATCTGAGTTTACATGAAAGAACAAATATTTGAAACCACCGGCCAACCATGATTCGTGCAAGAAATGAGAACCCAAACTGAGCATAGTCAACAAAATGTTTCTGAAGTGGTGGTTCCAACCCGATGAAAAATATTAGCCAACCAGCCATTTTCTCAATAATTACCACCAAGACGCAAGAAGTCACCTCTGCTAAGCTTCATGGAAAGCTCTGATGCCCTCTTGTCTCATCAAGCCGCTGGCCCATGCATGTGCAAGGAGACGATATCCCTTACTTTGGGGTGGGGCAGCCCCATAACACAAATAGCATGAGGGGGAAGCAGCAGCAGACGCTTGGAGGCACAAATTTCCAAATGCCCCCCCGGCATGCTGGGCTCACCAACAGTGCTTGGGAGGCAAAACGCAAGCCTCCCGGAGGCCAGCAAAACCTAGTTCAGCACACTTTGCTTCAGCCACTGCCCACATTGGGGCGGGCGGGCTTTCAAAAAACAAGTGGCACTCCAGCCATTCTATGCCTGATAATCACCTGAACAAAGTCTGTGTCCTGAAGCATGTACATGAACGAAACACCAGAAATAACAAGAAGGCAGCGGTAGCAGTCCTACAACAGGCTCACAAACCCACTTCAGAAAAAAGGGCAACAACGGCCTAATAGGACAACCGGCCCAACCCCAGTGAAGAGATATCTTTTAGCAATCCTATGGTTGGGAAATCCTTGTCTCGCCTTGTACTGAAATTCTTCAGGGATCTGCAGTCACGTTCCGTTGGATGAAACCAAAACGGCGTCCCACCTACGGATTGGCGTAGCCATGATTCCCTCGACGGGTTTCCACTGCTCCTCTAAGCACTCGCCGAAATGGCCAGCTTGTCAGGTCATTGTGCTCGCTGTGCTCACGCGGGGTCCGACGGCGGATCCAGTCAAACCAAAACACGTGCCACACGAGCACGCCAAGGAGCCCTCCATCGTGTGAAGGCGCTTGACAGCACCCCTGTTTGATCCTGATCAGCAAACCAAACAAAGCTTTTGCACACAGCGGGATGGGTGAGAAATCTTCCGAAAAGGTATTCAAGTCTTGAACCAATGGGAACCAAAATTGATGCAAATCACCCATCAACGAACCAATCAATTGATTAAACGAACAGAATTGATTACTGTAAACATCACATAGTTGATCAACGAACCAGTCACCAATCAATTAGACATGCGCCCACCAATGGCCCATCAGTAACGCATCAGCAATCCATTTAAACCAATATCATCGGCCACCACGAACCACCATTGACCATCATTGACCACCATCATCGAACATGAAATAAGGAGCGCAAGTAGTACCATCCGGCAGTGGCGGATGTTTCCAAAATCGGACACCTATCGGAGATGGAGGTTTGCTGAGATGCATCGATGACCGAGCGATCCATTGAAAGAGCGTCAGGCCGCTGGAATCCGTCTGGGGGTGTCTCAGCCTCTTCGTCTGGCTGTCTATCTGACTACCTCTCTGGCTATCTCTCTCCCGATCTACCCTCCTTCCTCTTTATACACTTATTGACTACCTAAACTGGTGGCATGTACAAAGTGGGCCCCCAACCACTCATAAGTAGGTTTGTAACTAATCTAACTAGGGTTAACTACCAGTTATAGGGGTTACAACCCTGGTTGGGGGCCCACCTTGTAAAAACCATTGTTTTTGTTCACCGGGTTCACTGTACCTATCCAAAGTTGGCCACTGTAAACGCTTCCAGGGGTCGCTTCCAAGGAGTGCATTCACTATCAAACACGACTCATCAACCAACACACGATTCATACCACAACTACAGGTAAATGATTATTGGTAGCAAGATGATGGTACCAAGGTATGAATCACCATGATCAACCAAATATCATCAATCATGAACCATCAATACATGCGGCAGGAACTATCAGTAGCCAGCACTGGTTATCCACCAAGATAAGCTATCATTGAGTATCTTACCAATCATGAGATCTGAACCATCTGTGTTCAACTTTCATGAATCATCATGAACCACATCATGAGCCCCCATTGAGCATCATGGATCATGAAGCATATCAATGAAATCTGCGATGACTATGTTTAGTTATCATTCGCCACTGCCATAAACCACATCATAGCCTTTCTGAAAGATGTGGGTGTTTCACACAATAGGGAACCCCTAAACCAGTATACCAATACAGTAATGGGTAATAAATAAATCATCAATTTTTGGGCTACTCGTATTGAGAAACACCCCTATCATTATCAACCATCATGAACCATCATTAAATATCATTATCACCCATTCTGAGCCACCAGACCATATTAGCCAGTATGAAATATCAAAAACCACCATCAACCATCATCAACCATCATTAACGGTCACCAAGCATCATAAACAAGAATTAACCGACAATTAACCATCAATTCACCATCATTTTCACCATTCTAAGCCATCAACTCACCATCATCAACCACCATCAACCATCATGGACCATCACTTACCACCATGATCACCCAATATTAACCACTACGGAAACCTTATTGAAACCTTATCAGCCACCAGGCTGTGAGTCAAAACCCTGCACCCCGGGTTCCCCTATCATTAACCAGCTCGTTTTCCCTATAGTTTTGTTGGTTATTATCCCTCATTATTGGTTCGTTAACTGCTTGACCCATAGCCATATAGTTGGTATATCCCCTATAATTGTTACTTATTATCCCCTATTATCAATGTTGACTATGGGTATATCCCCTATTACCATTAACATTATCAATAATGGGGGATATAGCCATTCCATTGGCTGGTTAACTGCTTGACCCAGCTCGCCACCTTTCTTCACCATCGCGGCTTCCCACGGAACGAGCACCGAGGAACTTGCCATGGCATGATCCGCACGGCTGGCGAAGGCTTCGCCAGTGCTCCTGCCACCTGGATGGGTAGAGAAGAATGGTTGATCTCGTGGTTAGTGATGACTAAGGATAGCCAATGATGGTAGGTGATGGTAAGTGATGGTAAGTGATGGTTAACGATGGTAGGTGATGGTAGGTGATGGCTTAGAATGGTGAGAATGATGGTGAATTGATGGTGAATTATTGGTAGGTGATGGTTAACGATGGTAGGTGATGGTAGGTGATGGTCGGTGATGGTAAGTGATGGTCGGTGATGGTAAGTGATGGTAGATGATGGTTAACGATGGTAGGTGATGGTAGGTGATGGCTTAGAATGGTGAGAATGATGGTGAATTGATGGTGAATTATTGGTAGGTGATGGTTAACGATGGTAGGTGATGGTAAGTGATGGTCGGTGATGGTAAGTGATGGTAGGTGATGGTAAGTGATGGTAGGTGATGGTTAACGATGGTCGGTGATGGTCGGTGATGGTAAGTGATGGTCGGTGATGGTAGGTGATGGTCGGTGATGGTAAGTGATGGTCGGTGATGGTAAGTGATGGTCGGTGATGGTAGGTGATGGTCGGTGATGGTAAGTGATGGTCGGTGATGGTAAGTGATGGTCGGTGATGGTAGGTGATGGTCGGTGATGGTAAGTGATGGTCGGTGATGGTAGGTGATGGTAAGTGATGGTTAACGATGGTAGGGGATGGGAAGTGATGGTAAGTGATGGTCGGTGATGGTAAGTGATGGTCGGTGATGGTATGATGGTAGGTGATGGTAAGTGATGGTAAGTGATGGTTAACGATGGTAGGTGATGGTCGGTGATGGTAAGTGATGGTCGGTGATGGTAGGTGATGGTCGGTGATGGTAAGTGATGGTCGGTGATGGTAAGTGATGGTCGGTGATGGTAGGTGATGGTCGGTGATGGTAAGTGATGGTCGGTGATGGTAAGTGATGGTCGGTGATGGTAGGTGATGGTCGGTGATGGTAAGTGATGGTCGGTGATGGTAGGTGATGGTCGGTGATGGTAAGTGATGGTCGGTGATGGTAAGTGATGGTCGGTGATGGTAGGTGATGGTAAGTGATGGTTAACGATGGTAGGTGATGGTAAGTGATGGTAGGTGATGGTAAGTGATGGTTAACGATGGTAGGTGATGGTAAGTGATGGCTTAGAATGGTGAGAATGATGGTGAATTGATGGTGAATTATTGGTTAATGATGGTGAGTTGATGGTTTTTTTCGCATGTTAATGATGGTTAATGATGGGAAGTGATCATTAATGATGGATAATGATGGTAATCGATGGTAAATGATGGTTAATGTTGACCCCGGATTAGAAATCCCCAGGTTGATTCGTTGGGGGGTTACCATTTTAAAGGGAAACAAAGGCTCTTAGGGGATACCCCCTGTCAATCAACCAGGAGCTTATTAATCTTGGGTTAACATTAATGATGGTAAGTGATGATTAATGATGGTTCATGATGGCTCATAATTATAATTATGGCTAAGAACGGTTCATAATTGGGTAATTCCTTGATAGAGCTTACTCACAATGAAAAATGGCTGGTTTATGGCTGGTAATGGGTAATTCATGGCTGATAATGATTGATTAACGGTTGATAACTCACATCTCCAAATTTTGATGCTGATGTGTTTCAAGAGGGCTGGCGCGAGCGGACACAAAGTCAAACCCAAGGTGACGCAACTCAATCGCACGGCTTGAACATTGAGGTTTGGGGTCTTGGGTTTTGTTTTTTTTCCTTGGGTTGGGGTTTGAGTCCAACTACTGGAGTATTTGACTAGTAGGTACTAAGAATTGGTGAAGGTGGGTTACTAAAGACTAATGATATCTGATGATGGTTCATCAAGGCTAAGAATGACTATAGCTGATTACGGTTGATAGTGGGTTGACAATGGTGATACTGGCTGATGGTGGTTGATACGTGCGGTTAATGCTGAGCCAATGGATAGTAGTGTTTGATAATGGTCGGGTGACTGAAAAAAATGCTCAGTCAATTGCCCAATACTGATGGTCTGTATTGGTTAGCCATGGCTAACAATAGTGCAGATTAATGGCTAATTTTGTTTCATCACTGGTTGAAAAATGCTATTTACCTGGCGATGGAATAGGCGAATCACGATGCGGTGATCCAATGATCCAATGAGCAAGCCACATAAAGTCGAGCAAAGGGAGTGCCCTTTTGGTAAACTAACCTGGCTATGGAAAATCACCATCGTTTATGCTAGAAACCAAAGTGAACCAGGTATCAACCCTGGATTTTACCTTGCCAGGTTAGTTTACCACCGGGTAACCCGTGAAAAGTGGCTGGGAATCTCAAACGGAAACAATGATCACCAATGAGAAAACCAATTCTGTAGTTTGGGGAAACAACCAATCATAGCTAAGACATCGAACCAATCAGAAAGGTGACAAACTATATAATAAATGACAATGGCGAGCTGAGTCCAAAAACATAAATACCAACCACGAAGAAACACAACTAAAGAAAACAGAACCCATAACAACAGTTGGCTGGACGGTAGTCAAAAATATGAGATACCAAACAATGAAAACAATCAACCGTAGCAGTAGCAAAAAATGCAAAAAGAAGCAAGGAAAAAACAATATCAACCACATCAAGTCAAACTGGATCACAACCAGTCCAACTGGCCAATGGAGAGAACCAACAAACAAAACCAATGGCAAAAAAACAAACAAATATGTTCAACAAATAAATCAAATCGATAACGGCCAATGATTATTCAGCAGAACCTCTCACAAAAAAAATCACGTTCTAGCAATCACAACACCATTTCCGCCAACAACAAAGAAAATATACTCTGACAAATCAATACAAAATCGTGCATGTTTATCTACCCAGCTCAACACTTGAACTCTTGTCCGATATGGGGATGTATCCCCTAATGTTGGACCACCAGATTATTCCGTTTGTGATTTTTGGTTTTTTGGTTATGATCGCTGACTGTTCGGAAATGTCAACACATGTTAGTTGCTAGCTTTGAGAAATCATATGTGCCCTACAGGCCTTGGATCCTTGAAAAAATCCAAAAACAAAAAATAAACAAAAAATAAACAAAAACAGACTCAACCCAAAAAACAAAGCTGTCAAGTCACAAAATCCAAAAAACAAAATAAAAACAAATAAAAAACAAAATAAAAACAGAAAAGAGTCCAAATAGTTTTACATGTCGTGTGCTTTATTTGTTTATTTTTTGTTTTTTATTTGTTTATTTTTTGTTTTTTATTTGTTTTTTTTTTGTTTTTTTCTCGAGGTTTTTTGCAATTTCACAGTTTTTGAAACCCTCCAAGAAAACTATGAGGGAGGATCAAGGAGGACCGGACAGGAATCATGGGGGTCCCAAAAACTGTGAAATTGCAAAAAACCTCGAGAAAAAAACAAAAAAAAAACAAATAAAAAACAAAAAATAAACAAATAAAAAACAAAAAATAAACAAATAAAGCACACGACATGTAAAACTATTTGGACTCTTTTCTGTTTTTATTTTGTTTTTTATTTGTTTTTATTTTGTTTTTTGGATTTTGTGACTTGACAGCTTTGTTTTTTGGGTTGAGTCTGTTTTTGTTTATTTTTTGAGTTTTGTATTATCATCTTGGAACAGGTTCTGTAGGAGCCAATGATTTCTTAATGCTAGCTAACCGTGAACTACGAACCCTTGGTTGCTCTATTCCCCATGGTTACGATTTTTGTTGTTTAATGTTGATTATATGGTGATTTACAACCTATTGCGGGTTGCATATTCCTCCTTGCGGTTTGCCACGGAAAATAACCACCAGATTGAGGTGTGCAATTCACGGATTGTTCATGGGTAACTTCTTGGATGACCAGGCAGTAAGCAGATTGATTGCCAATAACGACTGATCATCAACCATGGATATTGATGAAAACAAATCAGTGAGTGATAATGCAAATGTTGTTTTACCCTCTAGTTTGTCAATTCTGGTCGGCACGAAAAATCGATGACAAATAGATACAAATAGTGGGCGTGTACCGCATAGACTTCATAAAACTATGAACCACAACGGAACAACCCCCCAGTTTGGGCGTGTTATGTCGCACCAGCCCTCCATGCCATGTGGCCACATACCCGTTGCACGAAAGCATTTGCAATTCCATTGGGACGTGGATGGTGCAAAAAATTGTAAATCTCAATTTTGCCACTTTATTGGTGAACAGTTAACAAATTGTCATGTTCGAACCCATCAGCAATCCAAACGAATTTAAACGACAAACATAGACACGGAATGAAACGGAACTTTTCCGCCCGATCATGGAAAATTTCAACTACGGCAAAGGTTTATCGTGACTTTGACTGAAATTTTCTTAATGACAACTTTGCTTGGAAAGGTTGTGCACGCGTGTTGGCAGCAATAGGAGATGGGCAAGCACAAGGCAAACTGTTTTGTGCAAAAACGTCAAAATTTGTATCTCAAAGGACAAATGTGCAAATGCTGGTGGCCATCGCAATGATAGAGCTGGAAGAAAAATGTGGCACATATCGGACGTCCAATTCGTGCGGTTCGGCACCAATCACGGGTGCATATTCGGTTGGCGCATGGCACCTGGCCTCAGATTCCAGTTGACGGCGCATGCAAAGATTTTGGGGGATGCCCCGGCTGACGCGGCAAATGCCGATGATGGCTGCTAGCGACACCCTGCCAAATTTCCTGTAACATCCCGCTTGCTTTCCTCCAAGTTTACCTCGCAAGACACCTCCACCCAAACAAACACATGGATCGCGGAAGTTGGCTGAGGACGGTCAATCCACGCTTCAAATTCGAACCCAACTCAAATCAGCAAACCGAAATCAAACGGCGCAGTGGCTCCAGGCGCACAGCCGCCCTGCCCAAGAGCTGCGACCTGGCCCAGTAGCTCATGCTGTCAAGCATTCGCTTGCAAGCTCACACTTAGGGACAACTCGAGTTTCACATATGTCCAGCATCCCGTGCGAATCGCTGTTGTACGTTTGCCGCATAAGACGTTTTGCGCCAGAGAACGCGTCTACTTCCAAATCTTGCATGACTACTGTACTCCCCAATCTTCTCGCGGAAATGTTGCGTGACTTTATTGGCACCCATGAAAACAATAGGCTCACGCCTGCGAATTGTGTTGATGAATCATCTTTGACCATCACACATATTGACCTCTACACAATCAATGCCACCAATGAGTTCCTCATCCAAACGAGTTGAATATGGGTGTTTCTCAAAATAGGGGGACCCCCAATTCATCCAATGTGGGTTTTTATAATGATAAACCAACCATGTTTGGGGTTCCACATTTTAAGAAACCATATCAGGAATGGCTGGAAACAACGATGTGACATCGTCGATGTCACCTGTATTTTACGGCTATGTTCATATTTATTTCATGCAATCCAGCTAGTATCTGGTATCCATTATCATCAGCCAATATTGCTGCTGGGTCTAGCTTGTCATGTCCTACAATTCATCATGATTGACTGCAGCAATCACCATTGTCAACGGTTTTGGACAACCAGTAAACATCATCAAAAGAGACCACAAATCATTGACCGTGTGTCAGTTGTTTCCACTTTAATTGCTGTACGTGATCAAATAATCGTTGGAGTTCAGAATCACCGTCAATCACCTTCAATCACGATCTGACCACGGCCACAGCCTGAAAAAAGTCCATCAAGTTTACGAACCCATCATTCACCAACTATCAACCGCCAACGGGGAAGTTGAGAAATGCACCACTTTCAATCATTGAGCAACCATCAGCCACCAATAGGTTAACCATTGACCAGAAATTCACCAGCTAGTAACCACCAATTATTAACATGAAGCAATTAACCACACTGCTAGTTCACCAAACATTGACCACCATTGATTTACTCATTAACCAATCATCAAATAAATTCACCAACCATTTTCCAACCACTAACCTCCGATCAACACATGAACCAAGCACCACCGGTGATATCCCACTGGGACGCGCACGGGCAGCTGCTGTTCGTTTCGCCATGAAGGGGAGGGAGGCGCTGGCGCGGACGAGTCTATGTTTGATCAGCGGAGGCCCGGGTTGTAGGATGGCTGGGGCTTGGTGAGTCAAGTTGGCTGGCTATTTGGGTGGTCAAGTCAGGTCGCTTCTTTTGGGGTGGCTGGTGGGTTCATGTTGGTTCCTGGGTTTGGAAGGTTGAATGGTTGGATGGTTGGATGATGTTGGATGGTTGGATGATGTTGGATGGTTGATTTGGTTCGCCTTGGTTTGCGCGGTTGGGTGCTTTAAAATGTGGTTCTGTTGGCTGGCTGGTTGATCTGGTTTGCTTTGGTTTGTGGACTTGTTGTTGCTTCTGTTGAGTTGGCTGGCTAGTTGTTTGGTTGCTTGGCTGGCTGGTTGTTTGGTTGGCTGCTGGGTTGGTAAGTTGGGTAATTTTGGTGGGTTGGCTGGTTGCTCAGCTTGACTGGTTGGTTGGTTGGTTGCTTGGTTGGTTGGTCGCTTGGTTTGCTAGTCCATCAATGTCAACAGCAACAGGTTTCGTATCCCAAAAAAATAGGAAGCATATTTCAAGTTATTACCATTTGAAGCGTATGTATGATTTTAAGTCGTCCACCCATGTCATATGTCGCATTCCAATCTTCTGCACATGCGGGGTTATCATGCAGCTTTGCACAAAAGGCACATTTGAAACGGAGATGGAGAGCCTGAGACCATGGACATGGATCTAAAGTATCTAACTCCGAAGGATAGAGTTTGTTGCTTCTCTTAAGTCTTCCGGTTCCACAAACTGCGGTGTTCTGACGCATCTGCTGATCGAGATGTCAAGAAAGGCAGAACTATGAACTCAAAATAACTCAAAGCCATGAAATCTATGGGGCTGTGCAAGTGAGGCTGGCCCACTATTCACGACATACCCACTTGATCACATTCACTTTGAAGCCAAAAAGCTGGACCGGATCCGAGTTTGCGTGCAAGTCTATGGGCTGCAGATCACAAGAGGCGGCATAAAACGAGACAAATTGCGGATCCGTTTCAACAATCCACCATCCATTGAACCATAACAAGATGGTGAATGGTGGTGACACACCATCCAAAATCGGGGTTTTGTCAACAGGTAGATCTCCAGAAAATTGGGGAAATCCGCTGAGCCCAACAGGATCCAAACAGAAAACGGCACCCAACCGAGCCCGTGTTCCCCCGGGCGGCCATGGAGCTGCCGGCGGATCATCCAGAAAGGATTGATAAACCAAAAAAAAGCAAGAAAACTCGTTGACTTGGTATCCAGCATCTGGAGTCGTTATCATCCATAAAGGATTGATAAACAAGGACAATGACAGTAGGATTGAGGATTGATGAACAAGGACAGTATATCCATGTATATCCCCAATTATCCCAACCTGTTTTGAAGCAATGACAACAATCATCAGGGATATCACTTGGGAACCGGCCACCGTTCACCAGGGCATTTGCAGTGACCGTTACGACATGGACCATGGGACATGAATTTGACCATGAAATTTCATGATAGGGGTCCATGATATGGCTGATGATGCCGCTAACTAGTGTGAGACATCGTAGTTTCATAATTACCTAACTATTAACAACAAGCATTTACCGTTGGTTGGTCATGGTTAAAAAGAACTAGCACCAGCGCCGTGAAGTAGTAATGGTCAACGCGCACGCATCAGCAGCGCCGCAGCAGCCAGTGCTTCCCCATGGGGACAAGTGACCGACATGGCGTAAGCCATCGGTTTTGCCACACTGGGTGAAGAAATGATCAACAAATAAATCATCATCGGTTTTACAACCGTTTGTAGTTTGCACTGGTGATAGTGAAAGCCAATATTTCATAATTTGTACTGGTAATTACAATCATCATTGTTCGTTATTGGCTTTCATAATCACTAATTAGCCATTTTTCACAATCCATTGTGGTCAACGAAGCTATATCAATCATTTTTGACTATTGACCATTAGGTAAGCAATATATTATATTTTTTTAATTTATATACAGCAATAGAGGTACCATCCACCAGTTATCATTGGAAGTCACTGATGCCTGACCACGTCGAAATGGCTCATGGTCAAGCCATGGGGTACTGAAAGCTACATGGCTTTGTCCACGGCAGCGCCGGGACGCTGGCCGCTTGGGCCAGGGAGTATGGCCATAAGTGGATACTCGTGGATAACCAAAACCAATCATTCTGCTGAATACTCATGGATAACTATCAACCGTAGTGGCCTATAATTGTTACTTCTTGTCCCCTATTATCAACCATTATAACCAGCTAGTTAACCATGGTTGTTGGTTGGTTAACTGCTTGACCCAGCTCGCCATGTTGGTTGACCACAACCCATGGGGACCCACGACGGACACCCGTCCGGACGCCACGCGCAGCGTCAACTCCTGTAGTTGTGCTCAATGATGGTGGCACTGCGCTGGGCCTCGTGGCAACGGCCCCCTGGCCCCCTGGCGCTCCCACGCAACCAACGGTCCAACGGACTCCTTCTCAGAAGCACGGGGGACCTATGAAAAATGGCGTCCTAGAGGCAATTGACATCAACTATCATGAACTATCATGAACTATCATCAGTTATCATCAATTATCATGAATTATCATCAATTGTCATCAATTATCATCAGTTATAATGAGTTATCATCAACATTCATCAACTATCGTCATTGATGATCAATCCTGAGCTTTGCTCATGGAAGCGACGGCTCCAAGATGTGTGCTGTGTCACAACAACTGGGGGTCACTGAGTCACCGGGTTGAAGGTTTGCCGACCGGATCGCATGCCCAAGGAAAACATAGCAGCAGTACGGTTGCCCTCAACAATGCAGTCATGCGTGGAAAATGAAGGAATCAACACCTGATTGAGGGGACCCAGTGATGGGTGATGATAGTTGGTACCAAGAAAACAGTGCGAGGGAGCATTCCGTGGCACTGTGGACCATGGTTCTTCATGGAAATTGCACTGGAAAACCATGATAGTAACAACACAACATAATTAATGACTACCGTCAAGACTAACAGCAACAACAACAGCAGGAACGATCGCAACCAAAACCACAGCCGAAGGTTTACAATGCTTCATGATGATCAAAGATAGGTGACCCTAGCAACCTTCAAACGGCACATCGCGACTTCCACCTGTATGGCGGACTTGCGTTCCGGCACCGGAGCGGAAGTGGCTGGCCTGGGCAGCGGCTTCGACGGGCTGAAGATATGGATACACTACCACCATGAACCACCATGAAACATTATTGCAGTAACCAACATGAACCGTAAGTGACCATGTTTGATCATTTTTGACCATCACTGTCCATTACAAACCATTGTTGGCCTTTATTATCCTGGGAAAAATGTGGAAGTTACACTCGTGCTATTCCAGTATTGGATGTTCCATGGTGTAATTGGTGATCTACCCATTCACCTGCCCAACCCACCTACCTGTGTCACAGGGGCCCTACACATTGGAAAATGTTTTACATGGGGATGCTTGGGCACCTTTTTGAAGGAGCTGCTTAGGTAGGGAACAGTTCTGTGATCCCGTGAATCATGGCTCTTCTTATACGAACAATTACCTGACCATGAAGCGCAGTACATGAAAGGTAGATCGTGGGTGGCTCAACAACAAATTGTGTGGCAAGAACAATGACGATCAGGGGGAGGGACAACAACGGAGGGACAAAGTCCGCAAGCAAGTGTAGAATGAGGACATCACAAGCCAAATTGAACAGTGGACCAAATTTGATGACATGTCATGTCTCCCTATCACCAAAACAGAAACAAGTCTTGCGATGAATCGGTTTCATTCATCAAGCCACCAATGACTATGGATAACTTCACTCCACTCTGTGTTGGACGTTCTCTGACTAGACAACATACACTCAATGCATTAGAAATTTGCAGCGATCAGGCCGACACAGAAACCGATAGGGGCATCTATTGAGTATTAAGTACGAAGGAAATGCAAAAGTGTTCAAATGTGTATACAGGTTTGGGTCACTTTTCAATACTCAATCTCATTTATCGCCAAATATAGCGGGTGAACATCCTTGAAGAGCAGATCATTGGCGATGCGCCACTTGACTAGAGGAAACCATTTGCTTAAGGATGACCCTCTAAGAATCTACCATCATAAACCATCATTCGCACTTGACAGGGGAATAACTAGCCATCATCTACACCGATTGTCAATAAATTTGCCATCATAAGCCATGAACCTGCATGTTGCATCATCTAGCCGCATCATTTGGTGGTTTCTCAATTCATAGGCGTACCCCAAATTCATCCAGTTTATGAACTTAGTAATAAACCACCCAATGTAGTTGGTATATCCCCTATGATTGGCTATTCTCCCATTGTTAATAAACCGTTGTACACGATCAATAAACCATCCACAATTTGGGGGTTAACCGTTATTGTTGCTTATTGTCACCCATTCTTAAGCAGTATAAATGGTTATAACCCCTGTAAAACCATCCATAACTCACCGCCATGGCTTGAGAATCCACCATTTGGGTCTTTCTCAAAATAAGGGATCCCCCAAATCATCCAAAATAAACCATTTTTAGGAATAAACCAACAATTTTGGGGGGTTCTCTTCTTGGTGGCTTTTAGATCCCTCGCTAAAAGTCTAACTTTTAGTGGTTGTCTGGTAAATCCCTCTATCCCCAAAAATGCTGGCAAAACCCCACCCAGCCTATATTTAGAAACCACCATTTCGCCTACACCAGTCATCAACTGCAAGCGTTCGTGCGAGTTACCGATGATCGAACTGCAGTTGCGAACTCCTTTTGGCAGCGGCACTGTGCATGGCCGGTGGGTGTAGACAGAGGGGGAATGGTTGCTTCATATAGTTGTTTCTCGAGTCAAAGGGAACCCCAAAAATGCTTGGTTTGTTACTATAAATGGTTGATATTGGATGATTTGGGGGTACCCCTATTTCAAGAAACCATCAAATGGTGGATTAATATGGTTGATTCATGGTTCATAATAGTGGATGATGATGATTGTTGATGGTTAGTAATGGCTAACAGTTTTGCATACTGGTTTGGAATTTCTGGGTCCACGATGGTTCATAAGGATAAGTCATGGTGGATCACAGCTAATATTTGTGAATCATGGTTCAGAACGCCAAATAGTAAGATTGAACCAGTGAAAACTGGTGCATCCTTATGCACCATGTACCCTGAACTAAAGTGACTGCTTGATGTGGAGAACCATCATGTTCAATGGGAAAAAGCATCCAATCATTGGCACATGTTCCCTCCAGCCTTAACGTTCGCCCCACCACATAAAGCGCCACTGCAATGGAGCATGTTGTACAAGGTCGAGATGGCTTGGACAAGATGCGAAAACACTGGCTATACGCAGTGATTTATGGTTTAGGGTTTTAGGGTTTTGCTTTTAGGGTTTTAGGGTTTTAGGGTTTTGGTTTTAGGGTTTTGGGGTTTTGGTTTTAGGGTTTTAGGGTTTGAGGTTTAGGGTTTGATAACTCAGAAGTCAAAAAACAATGGCCCTGTGCAGGAATTTGAGCGTTGGGAAATGTTCTCAGACCCATGCGGGGCAAACCCTAAGGCTCGGGCGCACATGTTTTCCACATCAAGGTGTCCGTGTCACCCGGGAGTTTTGACACCAACCAGTGGAGATTCATGGAAAATCGAGGCCCAAGTGCTGAACCAAGCAACCACTCAGCAGTTTCTGGATCCCCATCCGCTCACACGCAACGGCCACCAGCGATGTCAGGTATCGCCCCGTAGATCGGAATGGTCGCCACGGAATCTGGATGCGCTCCAACATACACTGCCTCCCCAGTGCTACACCTGAACCGTTGATGAATTTGTTGGTGACACCAACAGGGCTGCATTGTTAGCCAATCCTGGTGTCGTTTTATTGTAGCTCCAACTACGGGAGGCGAGTCGGTGCATGTCACTCCCTGCCACCGGAGGATTTCTATATGCGAAGGCTCTCAACTGCCGCGGCAATTCTGAGGCGTCGTTGAACACGCCCCCATCATAGCTGTCACCAACTGGATGGAGTGTCTCATAGCAGCGCCACTAATAGTAGCACCAGCAGGAGCGGTCATGCTCGGCACTCCTTCTTCTAGCGGCAAGGCGAGAGCGTTACATATCGCTTGCAGTCGTTCGACTGAATAGTCCAAATCCATGGCCAGTGACAACCGATGTGGCATCGAGTGAGCCACTGACCTGTGGGCTGTTGGATTAATCAACGAAAAACATTGAAAAGACTCATTGACCATCTCCTATTCTACTCATTGCATAACTTGACATACTAAAATCATACTAAAATCCCCTCCAATCCCCTACAAAAATACATCATCCAACATGATCAAATCACTTCTGGTTCCAGTTTCATCGCTCACAAAAACACGCGCCCGTCGTTCGAAACGGCTCCTGAAGCCTACGCCCACTGGACAGGTGGAACTCAAGCTGAGAGGAAGTCCCAGACCGCCTGGAGCTTTCAGCGTGGCACTACCGGGCCATCATGGTCAAAGAATGATGGACACGGTCCTATTATGTCATACCCAACGGATGTTCAATGATTGATGGTTGATCATGATTCATTTCGAGGTGATGCAGTAAGGGCTGGTTGCCGAGTGGGGAAAAACCAAGGCAGCTCCACATGTTGGAGCAATGGTTCCTTAGCCAACACGTCTTTCAGTCTGGGGTCCACTCTTCCGGATCTGGCATAGGAAGGGAAAGCTGATGACCAATCTCAGAATCTGAGGGCCGAAGCTACAATCTGGTGCCCGTTACAGGCTGGTGCCATCACTCTTCCAGCTGTGCCTTCTTGCTACAATCTGGTGCCAGTTTCAGTTATAGGCTAGTTTTCACTCACCCTCCAGTATCATTTTATCTGCAAGGGATCACTGTGAGCTTCTGCGCAAATGGATGTGCAGCTATAGACACAACCATGGGAACATACCTTGCAGGGCGGCCAGACCTCCGAAACCATGGCAAACGTCACCATTTACTCAAGCTGCACATCCAAGTAGTTGTAGGGTGTTTCTCAAAATATTGCTACCCCTAAATCATCCTTTATTGACAATTCATGATAGTAAACCAACCACTTGTGGGGATGGCTTGAGAAACCACCCAATATTTACAAAGCTACAAATACCAGTGACTTGCAGGCACCAAATTTCTGGGTTGCAAATCGTCCTCACCATCGGGCTTAAGATCCAACTAACCATGGTTCGTTGCCAGTTTTTGAGTGGGGAGGCACATCCAACCCTTTGGATAACTGTAAGATGTGTCTCATCGGCTGATGATAGGGTCCTACAAAGGGTGCCATAAGATTGTAGAAGCTGGCGAGCCATTTGGTAGTAGAATGATTAGAATATCCTATATTCAAGAATTAGCTGCTTGGATGTTTTGTACTTCTCATATCTTATCATTTGTATACCCAAATCATCCAACATGTGTCACTTGCGGAACCAACCATCTTTGGGGGGGTCCTATGGCTCGAGAAAGACCCATATCCATGTTAAGCTGGTGGTAGTGGCCTATAAATGGAGATGGTCAGACACACCATCTGCTTGGACATCAGCGGTGTGCCACGCCGAGGAGAAGGTAACGAACAGTGGCAGGTGACGGCAGCATAGCATAGACACTGCTATCCAGATCGACCTGTCCACATGTAGGCGATAGAAATATGCAAATATACATCAAATACAAGTGTATACTATCCACATCTGCGTTCATATGCTTGACGCTATATGCATCCATCCATAGGTCTTACAACCTATCTGATCTACATATGCTATTTTGTACCTATCTCTTTGGTGCGGTGGACCCCTCAGAACAATCATTTGTCAATCAACCAACCATCCCAAATCTTGGGGAACAACAAAAGATGTTTCAAACTACCAGGTAGCTATTATTGCGCTGACTATCCCCATCGTGAACCACGTGATTTAACCACAGTTCACCATAGAAAATTTCATAGTTAACCATGGTTCACCATATCCCATAGTTACCCATAGAAAATCCCATAGTTTACCATAGTTCACCATCGAAAATCCGTAGTTAACCATAGTTCACCATGGAAAATCCCGTTGTTCACCCCATAGTTCACCATGGAAAATCCTCTGTTTTCCCTTTGAAACAATCAGCAGATCTCCATGTCCACCCCCGACCCCCCATGGCCTGACCGACTTGCTAAGCCTGAGCTTCCTGGCCACCAGGGTTCACTGGGAATCGATTGCTGCGATCCAACGAGGCTTTCGTGGCAACAGAATACGAATAACTGGTGAAGATGGGAAGATATGGGAAGTATAGTTTAGCTAGTTCAGCTAGTAGGAAGTATAGATTGCTAGTAAATAATCAGGTGAATCCATCGGTGAACAGTCACAAAACCCTGGTTGAGTCGCCGGATTTCAACATATTGGCAATATCTGGTGCTGTTCCTAGATACTTGTTAGTTTTACATCTAGACTTATTCACTACAGATCCTATTCCGGATACATGCAGCGGTGGAAGCACAAAGACACGGCCTTCCGCGAACAATGTAGCAAACTCAGTGTGGTATTATCAACCTATTGCTTGTTGAAGCAACCAATGATTGTTGGGAAAAGTATTTGCGGATCTTCCATGATCCCGCGTAAAACTGCGTCAGGCGTCAAGGTGGTCGAGATTCCCACTGGCACGCAGGTTTTCGGCAGCCCCAGCACTGAATCACATGGGGGGTTCTCAGCTTCGGGGGTTCCAAAAATGGTTGGTTTACGAAAGTTTATTAGGCTTTGGGTCAAGCAGTTAACCAACCAATAATGGTGGATGATTTACCAACAAAAACAGGGAAAACAATGGTTCATGATGGGGCAACCAGGGGGACTAAGGGTTTTGACGGTGAACTGACCTGACCCATGGCCATTACTATAAATGGTCAATAAACTGGATGATAACCGGGGTGTCCCCTATGACTTGAGAAACAGCCACATTGAACCACTCAGGTTTTTTTACATACATGGTGGTTTCTCAAAATAGGGATCCCAAAAAATGGTGGGCTTATTACTAACAAGTCTGACTATTAAAGGATGACTGCAAGGGGGTACCCCTATGGCTTGAGAAACCCAACCACGTCTAAAAAACAGCCACAGACTGAATCACTAGCTGCTTTATCCTGGTGTCAGCTGTTGCCAGCTGATCGGGAATCCTGGGGCGTCTCGGTGGCCCGGCGTGGGGCTTCGCCGGGCCGCCAACGGGCGCCAACCACAAGTTACTTCTGTATAATAATTCATCGCATCAGGTTCCGGCTCTGGAAATTCATGACCAACGGAGGAAAGATCAGTTGAAGACTTGTTCTCTTTTTCATTCTTGGCTAAACTTGGAATCCGGACAAAGTTATAACTTGCTCGAATGATGATCGCCATGGTTCACAAACTTCCGAAAATTTGGTCACCATTACAATAACCACCATGAGCCACCATCAATCACCATCAAGCACGACCAACCGAACATCACCAGTTGGCCCAGCGCCATTCGTTACCACCTGGAGCCCACGTTGGGACGATCGCCCAGCGCACCTCCCAAGGCCAAGCTACCCTGAGACTGCGACCTCAGTCGCCAATGGGCGTGAAGCGAGTGACCTTCATAGCCGGTGGTTTCACAAGCCGTAGGGGTACCCCAAAATGGTTCGTTTGTTCATGCTTCTTACTAATACATGATCTATAAAGTGGATGATAACCGGGGGGAACCCCTATTTGGAGAAACCACCATATGTGAAAGAGTGTGTTATACTTAGAGAAACCACCATATGTGAAAGATTGTGTTATACTTACAGTACATTTTAGTGTACACAAAATATCTTTACACTTCAAAATGTCTACATAAATTATCATGTACTATATCAAGCATGATATATACTTTCATAGTCTGATAGCTAGCCACATCCCAATCGAACTGAAAAACGTTGTCTTTCAGGGACTGCTTCACTAGCGCTACGGATCAATGTAAGGTCATTCCGCAAGCGTTGCATGCAAGATCTATATTGCAACAAGAACATAATTCTATGGTAAATTACATGACAGACAAAAGCTTACATGAAAGAATCCATTTGCAACAAGTTCCTCTTTTGCGACCAAAATTGCAAACCTTGTCATATGATTGGCTATCTTGTTCTCCTGCCAAAGTACTAATAAGATGGTGCTGTTCCAGTCTTTTCAATTAGATTCCCGGCTAGTTACGCAATCAAGCTGATGATGTTCCCGGGTGCTTCCAAAACAGAAAAACAAAAGTGAAACGAAATACAAAAACAGCTAGATCTCCCTTCATTGCAAGCCTGATGATCCCTTGCTAAACAAACAAACAAACAAACCAAACAACAAAGAAACAAACCAAAGAAGAAACAAACACACAAACAAACCAAACCAAACCAAACCAAACCCCCACAGCCAGCAAGCAACAGTTGTTGGCTTTCACAGGGCTTCCCCGCTGCTTCCACTGAAAGACATGACTTGATAATGACGGTGTGCCAATGCGTGGAAGCAGCGTGGACGCCAAACGTACCTGGCACAATGTGGCGAGCACAGCCTATGGCACCCTCTTGTCACCGCTTCTGCCGCAAAGCATGATCTACATCAACCACCAACGATGCGCAGGTCGCTCCAGGTTGCTTCTTTGATGTTGGATACAGATTCCGAGCTGTTGCTCCAATCCTGTTGGTGAACTTTGAGCATCAGTAGCATCCATCCGTAGTCTATATGAACTGTTAAAAGTGCTTGTATCGTGACCATTTACAAGCCATTAATCATTCGTCCAGGACGGTCACATGCACTATATGGCGGTTTCTCAAAATAAGGGTTCCCCCAAATCATCCAGTAATAACCATTTTAAATGATAAACCAACCATTCTTGCGTTCCCTATTTTGAGAGACACGAACAAATCACCCCCAGAATCATCATCAACCATCGGTCAGGGTTACTATCATCAGCCTTCCCTTGCACTCAAGTCGCATGGCCATGCAAAAATTGATCGAACACAAATATCATGTGGTTGGTGGTTTGAACTTTGAACCCCTATGAAAAATAGTCTACCAACCATTTGTAGATAATTAATGATAACTACTAGTCCAATTAAAAAATCTGTGGAACACCAACCAGAATATCATGGATATCAAGACCAATGCACCTGACATCAAAGACCAGTTTTCAATTGAAATACATTCCGAAAAGAAATAATCTTCGCAAAAAGCTCAGCTTGCAGCTGCGCCGCAGGTGACAACGACCAAAAATCATACAAGTCTTACGGTGCAGGGAGGGGCGCCGTGGCAGGAACACAAATTACTCAGGCTAGACGGGAGTTGGGAGCGCAACCCCACCCCGTTGCCATGCTACATTTGTTCTGTGCAGTTTTCGTTTAGCAGCAATAGTAGCAGCAGTAGTGGTGGTAGTAGTGGTATAGGTCTGCCCCTTTCTTCTTTCCTTCCTCTCCCTCTTCCTGTTCAATAAGAGATTCCTTCAAAGTGGTGACATGGTAGATATAACTACACTGAGGTGGGTGTGCGCCAAGATAGGGCAACCAATGGGCCCGCCCCAAAAATGCTCATTTTATCAGGAAACCAGTGGTTTTGAGGGTACCACTATGCCTTGGCACATACCCAGGTGGCGAATCCCAAGCAACTTCCCACGTTTCGACGGGTAGCCCTCGACAAGCTCGGCTTTTTTTGTGTCCGGGTCTTCCACCCGAGGTCCACACGCCGCGCTTTTCGCACCCGCACCAATGCTGCTGGGCACGTGGCAAATCCGAATGACGACAACCATGAATCCATTAGGATTACCATGAATTATCCATTCGGATTTGGATTTCCATTAGGATTGGGATATGGTATTGGTAGATCCAATCCTAATGGAAATCCAAATCCGAATGGATAATAGATACTTGATGGATTGGGATAGATAATGTTGTATAGATAATGCCCAAGATAATAGATATTGCCCAAGACAACATTGATGGATAATCCAATCCTAAATGTTCATAGATCTCATCAATTGTTGGGATATGGTATTGATTGGCTCAGTCAATGGCTGATCCTGACCATCTTTTTGATTGTCAACCATCACTAGCCATTGACTATGATGAATGACCTAATTCAGCATCGTTGACCATTCTTGACCACCAACCATCATCAATCAGTATGGTCGTGGGTCAAAACCCTAGCACCCGCGTGAACATCGAATAACCAAAACAGTCGAACTGGTGGGATGTTCACCTACCATTTCTTCGGATGGTTGCTTATTGATGACCTTTGATGATTAATGGATACCCTTGCCATCCCTTGCCAGCAGACCCTCAATGGATACCCTTACCCTCCCCTGCTGCCTCTGCCGGCACTTCAATGAGTTCAAGTCCATCATCTTCGGCCTCTGCCCCTGCCTGGAGCTACCAATGGCTGCCCCTCCGCCCAGCTCCCAGCTGAGGATACCCTCTGGTAAACTAACATGGCAATGGAAAATCCACCATAAATGGATGATTTCCCAGGGTTTTCCTAACAAAATGGTGGATTTTCCATTGCCACGTTAGTTTGCCAGAGTGTAACCACGATGTCAATGGTTCTGCAGCAGAAACCCAGTGAATCGTGGTCCACATCAAGCGGTCTTCGGAAAAATATTGCAATGAAGATTGGGAATATGATCGCAACATCACTTCCGTACAGGCTTCTTGTTGATCACTATAGGCACTATACGATCTGTTTGTGCCAGCAAACTTCGTGACCTGGGACATCTTCGTTGCAACATCTGACCGGGACCTAACCCTGAAACATAGGAGCAGGGGCAGGGTGGACACGAGGGCTTGAACATCCACTCAAAAAATAATGCGATGCAAACAACAAACATGTTTGAAACATACAACCTATAGCCATCATAGTGGCAATGCTACCTGGTTCCTCATAGAAATCAGCGATCCTCAAAGAACACAATTCCCCGTTGTTAAACCCCGCGCCCCCTTTGTCAATGTTGTTGGAGTTTTTGGGTCGACGGCGGCTTTCGAAAAAAACAGCCATATTTGCTCTTGGTGTGGGCAGCTTTACCGGCAACATTGACATTGGGGTGGAAGGGGTTGCCATTGTCTTGGCACTGGTTCATCTCGGATGGCTGCTTTTTCTGAAGAACCCGGTAGGAACGTAAAACAATGACTATATATGGTGGTTTCTCAAAATAGGGAACCCCCGAAACCATCCATGCTTAACCATTTTTAGCAATACACTAACCATTCTTGGCATCCCCAATGGCTTGAGACCACCCTATATATTTAATAGTTGTTAAACACTCAGTTTGTTGCTAAATACCATTATCAATGACTATAATCCCCTATAAACCAACTACTTAACCATTATTCTTGGTGATAATACCAAGTAGTTGGTTTCCCCCATAATCCATTTAACTTAAATCATTTGGTTCATATCTTATAATCCCTCTAACATCCATTATTCTTGGTGATGATCCCCTATTCTTACCCATCATAAGTGCTTATCACCAAATTTAGTTATATACCTTCATTGCCATTGTTATTTCCATTGGTTATCATGCCATTGGTTCTCCAAACCATATCATAACAACCAATGGTAATAGGGGAAGAACCATAGGTTATCCCCATAGGCTATTTCCATTGGTTCTTCCCATAGGTTATACTCATAGGTTATTCCCATAGGTTATTACCATTGGCTATTGCCATAGGTTTTTCCCATAGGTTGCTATTCCCATTGGTTAAAGTACCGTTGGTTATTCCCATAGGTCATTCCCATTGGTTATAACTACCATTGGTTAATGGCTTCAGATTCCCTCAGTCATCATGATGACTGAAGCGCTTGGCGCTCCACCACGCCCTGCCTCCTCGGCTTGCGGCATGTGCGACGTTTTTTCGCCGCATGGCGACGCGTTTCGTTGCCGCGGATCGGTGTTGCGCACGAATGGATATACAACGACCTAGATGTCATGATTTCTAAGTGTGCCTGGTTTTAGATATATATATATATATAAACATTTATGCATAAATAAATTTGTATATAATTAAATATATATATAAATATATCACTGTAGATGATGTATTTGAATGTCTGTGTCTACATATATATATACGTACCCAGGTCATCCCAGGAATTGACTAGCAACGGCTCCTAAAACGGGTCTAGCATCCACATTGCGAAGGAGGTCCATGGAGATCCGGGCTGACCTTGCAGATCAGTGAGTTTTCTTGGAATGTCCCGTCAGGAATTAGCTGCCCAACCACAAGTTTGGAGATTATCAGCATTAACCATCATTAACCATCATTAACCATCCTTAACTGCTGGATGTTCCATTGCTATTATCTTCATGTTTCCAATGTCTGTCTCTTTCCTGCTGGAAATTACCATGTTTGGGCGCCAAAGCTGCCAAAAACACAACAAGCTGGCGTCTTCTCGGCAGCTGCTAATAAGCATAGAAGTACAGAGCACAACAACAACAACAACAACAACAACAACAACAACAACAACATCAACATCAACAACAACAACAACAACAACAACAACAACAACAACAACTACTACTACTACTACTACTACTACTACTACTCCAGCTACTACTACTACTACTACTACTACTACTACTACTACTACTACTACTACTACTCCTGCTACTACTACTACTACTACTACTACTACTCCAGCTACTACTACTACTACTACTACTACTACTACTACTACTACTACTACTCCAGCTACTACTACTACTACTACTACTACTACTACTACTTCTACTTCTACTACTACTACCACCATTATTATTACTTTTATTCCTATTAACACTACTACCGATCAACCTATCACGTCGGCAACAACAAGAACAGCAACCAAATCAACTGAAGCAGCTGCAGCAGCAAGATGGTGTCAAATGCTGCACCGATTTCTATCCGGTACTATACTCTTGGTAATGACAAGTTGGAAACACAATTGGCTATGGGTCAATATTAACCAACCAATAATGGTTGATAATGACCATCAACAATAAGGGAAACAATGGTTAATCATGGGGAATCATGGGTACGGGGTTTTGACCCACAGCCAATTGTGGAGCTGAGATAAAAACACGCCCGAATACCATGAAGCATCTGATTTCAAAGATCCGATACGTGGATCTAACATCATTTTGACACGGACAAAAACCACACACAGGGAAAACTGTCACTGTTCCTTTCGGAGCCACGAGCCTATCTATCATTTTCTTCTTGTCCCTTCCCACTGTGATCGTAAGTAATTAGTGTGATGTATTTGAAGGTTGAACCTTTTCAACTAGAGATCCTCAACATACGTGACCATCAACGCCCCCCTCAAATGCCGAATTGCCTACGTAAAAAAATATCTATTTTGGGGTCCGAAATCCGACACCACAAATCAATACAAATCACACACTGAAGTGTTGGATATTCGAGCCTACGGATAAGGTTGGATTGTTCTTCTCCACTAGTCATTACAGGTGGGTTTCGTAGGAATTCAATTCCAACATCAGACTGTGAGAGTTGGGTAGTTGGCAACAAATTGTTTTCAAATGTTACTATTGATTAATATCCGCTAATGGTACGAGATTGTGTTCTATTTTGGTTGTTTTGTTAGATTTGCATGTGCTCTACTTGATTTGAAGTAGCTGATGCAATAATGCTTTCAAATCTTCAAGAACAATGGTTACGAAAAGTATCAATCAACCAACTATTTGTTCATGATTTGGGAAAATACAAAATGTCAATCAAACCACCAGCGAGTAAAACATCTTCAAGGATGGCTTCTTCAAAAACCTCTCTTTCCTGGTAGTTGTTTCACCATTATTGTTGGTATTTTTCCTTGATTATTAACCATCATTAGTGGTTATAAACCATTATTGACCATTAGCCATCATCCATCATTATTGTTGATTGTTAGCCATCATTAATGGTTTTAAACCCTATTATTATCATTTATCCTTGATTATTAGCCATCATTAATGGTTGATTAAGAGGTTTCTTGATTGCAAACCCTATCAAACCTCTAAGCAGAAACCTCTTGCTTCTGTAAACCCTGTACCCCTGGGTTCCCCCATCATTC
This sequence comes from Symbiodinium kawagutii, assembly GCA_009767595.1. Lineage (NCBI taxonomy): Eukaryota > Dinophyceae > Suessiales > Symbiodiniaceae > Symbiodinium > Symbiodinium kawagutii. The sequence goes on from VSDK01013385.1 coordinate 806,303, forward strand.
ACCATGGTTTTCCCTATGAATTTCTTGCTTATTATCCCTCATGAATGGTTGATTAATGTTGACTCATAGCCATATATAGCGCATGCTATATATCCCCTATCATTGTTGCTGAACTTATCCCCTATTATTAACCATTATAACCAGCTAGTTAACCAGCCAGGTTGGTTGGTTAACTGCTTGACCCATAGCCATATCCACCGAACCACCGGCTTCTTCGGTCAGAGGACTTTTTCTCTTTCAGCAACGCACGGTCGCGGCGAGGAATGTGACCGAGAGGTCGGCTCAAACGTCCGGTGGCAAACCAAAGCCTTGGTGCGGCTCCGAAAACCATCCGAAACGGCGGCTTCCCAAGGGGACCCCACCCCTCACCCGAATCTGTAGGAAAAATCCCGGGCAAGGAGCATATACATTGTAGGCCGGGCCAACCATAGTTTGCTTGCGATGCTTCCAGCTAGACTCACCAAGAAGGTTCCAACTGCTTCAGGAACCTTTTTGCACGTGGCAATCGGAAATGGCCATCTCCAATTGTTGCGAAGTGGTACCCCCCTGGTTCTAAGTTGGTTTGTAACCCACCTAAGTATAGTTATATCTACCCTAACTGGTAGCTACCCTTGTTATAACCTAGCTGAACTAAGTGGGGGGTACCACTCCGTCGAGTGCCTAAGAATGTTTGCGTGGTGATCATTGTTCCCAGGACCTGAGTGATGTATCAAGCTCCCATATGCACCAACAATTTGCAAGCCACACGCAAAATGAACCCAAAAAAAACCAGGGGTTGCCCCATATACCTATATAAAAGAAGTATATAAAGATGATTCCAGTATATATGATTAATTATGATATCATATCTCGATGTCATGATGTCTTGGCATTCCTTGGCAGCTGAATAAGAGCGAGGTGCAACCAGCAAAACAGGCGCCATTAGAGCGCTACAGGTCGGTCGCTGGTTGGAACGGCTCACCACACAAGCATCCTGTGGCACAGCGGATTCTCTACCCGTCTGTTAGGCAACTACTGGGTACCATCACTGGTTGGTGGTTGAACCACCCCAAAAAGATTAGTCAACCAACCATTTGTTAATAATTACAAGGGAAAATAAAAAATGTTTGAAACCACTAACCAGATTGTGGTTGATCAACAAGTAATGGTAAACAAAACAGTAGTTGCTAGCTGATGATATCCTTGGTGTTCTGATGTGTTCTGACCACTTAGAATTCGGAAGGACAAAACCATCACATACTCAAATACTCAAATTGTTCGTATTTTGTTCGATGACGGGAAGACCCAGTATATCAAACAACAGACTCCTCATCTAAACGAAGGGCGCTGTTTGGTTGGCGACCGTTAATTCTAACTTCGCCAACGCTGACACACGGTGCTAAATGTAACAAGGAACGTAGACAGGTCAGAATCCAACGAACAAATCAGTCAGCATATCTAAACGTACATCATGTACATAAACATGTACATATATATATATATGCATGTGTTTCTACATGTGCTATAAATGTATACAGTAATATAGATAGAAAGATACATCCATCTACCTCGCCGTCTTTCCCAAATCAAATCCGAACTAGCAACAAAAACAACATGAAAACCACGAAAGATTGATAACATTGGTGGATTTATAAATCATTATCATTACCTACTAGCACTAACAAATACATTCATCTGGCTCAAAACCCTTAGTCCCCCTGCTTCCCCCATCATTAACCAGCATGTTTTCCTTCTTTTGGTTGTCGGTTATTAACCCCCATGAAATTGGTTGGTTAACTGCTTGACCCAGCTCGCCATATATAGCTGGTATATATCCCCTATCATTGTTGCTGAACTTATCCCCTATTATTAACCATTATAACCAGCTAGTTAACCAGCCAGGTTGGTTGGTTAATGGCTTGACCCAGCTCGCCATATCCACCATGCGCTTCCACCTTTCTCGCTGGCTTCCTGCGGTGTGTCGCAGCACACGGGAGGACCTCCGGGCGCCCGCTGCAGCCAAGAAACTGAAGACCAAATTTGGGACGCCCGCGGCCTGGCGCGACCCGGTGATGTCGCAGATATCAACCCATGGCGGTTGTTTTAAAAGGGATACAAGGCTATTTATAGGCTATTTATAGGGCTATCAATAGATATGAGCTATTTATAAAGCTATTTATAAGGCTATTTATAAGGCTATCAAAAAGGGTTATGACATGGCAAACAAAGCACCAACGACTTTCATTGAGTTTGGTTGTTGATCAAAAAGATATCCCTGGAGATCGAAAAACTGTGGGGTCTCAACCGGCAAGGGTATTAAAACATCAACAAACCATCAATGGAATCATCATTATATCAAGTTTCTGAAATCATCAGTAAACATCAATGAACAATCAATTGACCATCAATTTGATTATCATTGATCAATTGATGTTCAATCAATTCACCAAAATCTCTGGTTGAACCATCAACCATTGACGTTGATCATTGGCTATCAAAGCATCAATGAACAATCAAATAACAAATGGTCAACTGACCAGATGTTCAACATCATTGGATATGAAAGCATCGCTTGGCGGCTTTTGGATCCCTTGCTAAAAGTCTAACTTTTTGTGGTTCTATACGCCAAATCTATTTAACCCAAAAATGCTAAACATCTACCTTTCATATAACCGCTAAAACCTCGGGCATTTATCAATTCGTTCATTGATCATATAACCACCTTAACTTCAGGGCTTCCGGCGAAACCCCAGCTAGGTGACCATCTGCTCAACCAGTATTGTTGGTTCTTATCCCCTATTACCAACGTTATTAGTGGTTGTGGCCCCTTTGAAACCTGTGATTCTATAATCCCTATCAATCAACCATCAACCAACATCATTGGTTAACCATCCATCGCTCATCTGTTAAACTCGAGCCAGATTCTTCACCATTTACCATTATGTAATGATGAACTAATCATTAAGAAATTGCTAATCACTCTTCAACCATCCATCGCTATTTGATAACCACTATTTGCCACTATTAACCACTATCAAAACACTATTAATAACCACTCTTAACCAACCTGTTATTGAACCATCCATCGCTCATCTGTGAAAAACCTCTCCAACAGCAGCTGCTTCAAAGGGGAGGAGCTCTGCACTCGCGCAAATGCTTCTTCAAGAAGTGGAACAGTTGCTCCTCCCTGGCGGATCGCCACCGCGGGAAGATCGCCATGGGCCATGGGTTCGTGGCAACTCCGGGGTTAACTGACATGGCCATGGAAAATCATGGAACATCATGAAAAATCACGGAAAAATCCAAGAACTAGTACTGGTTTCTCGGGGGTTCTCTCTAAAATGTGGTGATTTTCCATTGCTATGTACGTTTTCGAGGCGAGTGTAGCTGATGGTTCGGTTGGCGGTGAGTCATTGCTGATTCACTCGTGGCTGAACCATCGGCCAGGCCGGCACAAGCCTCTCATCGTTTTGATCAACAGCTGGATATCTGCGATGAATGGTCAAGTTTCGCTCGTTCATTGGGAATGATTGGTACCACTATCAACCATCATTGACCACTATCAACCATCATTAACCATCATCATTCACCTTTATAACCAGATTATTATCCACTATCAACCATCATTAACCACTATTAAGCACTATCAACCACTATTACAGTAACTACTATTGACCACTATCAACCACTATTGACTTCTATCAACTACTATTAGCCACTATCAATGGTTGTGGTTTGAGAACCAGCCGGGGCCATTCCTTGATTTTATGACTAGGTATTACAGAGTCTCTTACAAAGGAGAATGCAATGGTCGTTCCGTATCTGGTGTAAGTGGGGTAGTTCAATTGCCTTCAGTGAATGATAATTAGTGTATAATGGCCGGTTCTTCAATATTTACAAACAAATTCCATGTCGTTATCACTTATCTGGTAGGTTCTCCAAAAAAGGGGTGCCCAAATCATTTTTAGATTATTAATCATTTATTTGTGCTCAACCAACCACAACAATATCAACAATGGGGTCCCGTAGCTTGAGAAATGACCATTTTGCAGTAGTCAACAAAATGTAGCGAATCATCCCGTGTGAGTTTCACCAACAACCATCCAGTGTTTCACGCTGCTCAGCATCAGCCATCAACCCATCTTTAATCCTCACCAACCATATGAAAATAATGATGGGGAAAACATGCAGGTTCGACTTTAGCAATATGGCGGTTTCTCAAAAAATGGTTCATCTTTAAACCCTGAATGAGTGGTTTCTGAAAAACGCTGACGCTAAAGTGACGCTACTTGTCTAAATACTGATCACAAAGTATCATTGCAATGCGCAGCACCACAATAAGCCAGTGGCTGACAAGGGTGGGTCAATCATCATGAACTATTCCCAACCATTGATCAATGATTAGTTCATAATCAAGTATCAAATAGATATCACAGTGGTGAAAGAAACTGCTGAATAGAGTGATCAAACGTCTACCATCATTATTCACCATTGATCAGTGTTGGATCACCATGGTCGAGCCATTTGAACCTTATATACGCTGCCATTCGTTCACCATCATCCCCATTCGATATTGTCCATCGACTAACCACTGTGCAATTACTGTATTAATCCGTGAAATCACAACCAGTATAGTAATCATCATGTTAAGGTATTCCAGAACCATGAGTAATATCACCCACCATCACTACTACTATATATATATATATTGCCATTAATGGGTAGACAAAATGATTTATGGTTCCTTACTAGCAATAGTATTACCATTACTAACCATTAACATTCACTACAAGGTCCTTTTTATCCACTAGATATTACCATGACCATTATCAACCATAAACATACACAAATACTCATGTACTACTATCAACAATGGGTTTTTGTGGTCGAAACATCAAATCGACTGGTACTAACTAAGGTCAGCAGTATTCATTACCAATGTGATCAACCATCATTAATCATCACTAATATATATATATCGTTCGTTCACCATTATGAACCATTTGCTCACCATCATCAACCTCTGCCAACCATGATCAAGCATTATCAACCAGCTTCAACCCGTGATCTGTCAAAAGTTCACCACTATTAACTGGGTGCTTTTGGATCCCTTGCTAAAAGCCTAACCTTTTGTGGTTATATGCTAAATCTATTTATCCCAAAAAAATGGTAAAAATCTATGTTTCATATACCGGCTATATAAAACCTCTGGCAATTATCATTTCGTTCATTGATCATATAACCACCTTAACTTCAGGTTTTTGACTAAACCCCAGCCAGGTGACCATCTGCTCAACCAGTATGGTTGGTTCTTATCCCCTATTACCAATCATTATTCATGGTTGTGGCCCCTTTAAAACCTGTGATTCTAAAATCCCTATCAATCAACCATCAACCAACATGATTGGTTAACCATCCACCGCTCATCTGTTAAACGCCAGATTCTTCACCATTTACCATTATGTATCATTATGTACTGATTAACCAATCATTAAGAAACTAACTAACCACTACCAAACCATCCATCGCTATTTAATCACCACTATTAAACCGCTATGAAACCACTATCACTAACCACTATTCACCAACCTGTTATTAAACCATCCATTGATTCACGACCAGAAATTCCCATCTCATCTGCCCAGGCACAACGGCAAGGCCGTCTCGCTGCGATCGTAGTCGAAGGTGCCTAGGCTGTGACGACGTTCCTCAGAACGCCCTTGGAGAGTGAGGCATGCAGGTCGAGGATAATGATTTGATGTAGAAAAAGAGATAGATAGATAGATAGATAGATAGATAGATTGATTGATTGATTGGTTGATTGCTTAATAGGTATGTGTGTGTGTATGTAAATACGTATGTACGTATGTACGTATGTACGTATGTATGTCTGTATGTCTGAATGTCTCTACGTATGTATGTATGTATGTATGTATGTATGTATGTATGTATGTATGTAGGTAGGTAGGTAAGTAGGTAGGTAGGTAAGTAGGTAGATATGTATGTATGTATGTATGTATGTATGTATGTATGTATGTATGTATGTATGTATGTTTGTTTGTTTGCTTGCTTGCTTGCTTGCATGCATGTGTGTGTGTGTCTGTATGTCTGTATGTATGTATGCCTAACCTAAATACACACAATCATGGTTACCCAAATGATGGCTACTCAACTCAATAGAAACCCATCCCCCCGAAGTAGCTATGTATCCACTAACAGGTGCTGTGGATGCCCCTGCATCCCTGGTCGTTCACATGATTGGTTATGATCCATGCCAAGATACACACGCTTTATGGATGGCTGATTCATGGTGGATGGTGATGCTACCTCTGGGCTGGGTCTATTGCCACTGAATCAACCAGGATGGCTTTCTGACACTATTCTACCATTGCCACCTTCCCCCACAGCTCAGCATCATGAATCACAAGTCGACCCAGCACTTACAACCATCATCAACCACCATTAGCCACCACTATCAGCCATCATTAACCAACCAACCCACCCACCCAACCAACTCACCAGCCAACCCAACCAACCAACCAACCAACCAACCAACCAACCAACCAACCAACCAACCCAACCCAACCCAACCCAACCCAACCTTCCCCGGTGCCGTTGCGACATCTTCGTCTCCGCGCCGTTTCCCGGTGGCCGGTGCAGTCAGGCCACTCACTTCCGTGGGCTCGGAGATGCCATGCGCCCTCAGGGAGCCAGCGGCAGGAGCGGGAGGCGCCTTCCCCGGGAAGATATGGCGAGCTGGGTCAATATTAAGCAACCATGGTTAACTAGCTGGTTATAATGGTTAATAATAGGGAATTATAGGGGATATACCAGCCATATGGCCATGGGTCAAGCAGTCAAGCAAGCAACCAATGGTTAATGGTTAACAATAGGGATGATAACTAACACTTGTAGGGGATATATACCAAATATATGGCCATGGGTCAAGCAGTTAAGCAAGCAAGCAACCAACCTGGCTGGTTAACTAGCTGGATATGGTTGATAATAGCAGATAAGTTCAGCAACAATAATAGGGGATATGCCAGCTATATGGCAAGCTGGGTCAAGCGGTTAATCAACCAATTTCATGGGGGATTAGTTCACCAACCATTTCATAGGGAAAACAATGGTTAATGATAGGTGAACCAGGGGCACAGGGATTTTACAGTAGTTAGTCATAGATATGTGTCTTTCTCAAAGTAGGGGACCCAAAACAGATCCCAAAATAGTTTGGTTTAGACAATAAATGGATGATTTGAGGGTCCCCCAATTTGAGAAACACCCATATAGTCGTAGTTATGTTAGTATATTTATAGTTCAACATCACTCCTGACTTAAGTCGGCTTTTTGGTTTAGATACAGTACGACTTAAAAATAACAAGTTGTAGTTTTGGAACCTTACTATCTAATAAAATATATTTTGTTAAATATAGTGTTAGATGAGTTTAGCATACTGATTCCTGAACGAGTTTACTGAACTATCTAGTTGAACCATTAAGCATTTCATTCAACATAAATTATTTAGTAACCTCGTGACTCGTGTTACTAAAGTTACTTCACCATTGCCGCTTAGCCTGGTATCATTCAGTCAACTAGCTGACAACAGTTGAAGAAAAGACAATTGAGACATGGTATGCTGCCAACATCTACCACAAATTGAGCAGTGCAAAACATCCAACTGGGATTCTGGTGGGTGTAACTCTCTTTATCGTTGATACGTATTCCACACCGGTTTTACCCCAGCAATCAACCAGCAATCTGGGTGGTCCCAAGGCTTCTGGGCTGTCAGAGCCAACCACGGCCCTGGGCCGCCTGTAGGTGGACTACAAATGGACACGTGGAAGGCAACAAACGAGGGAATCAAAAACCAAAGTGCCTCACTATTGACATCTATTGACTACTGTATTTGACTGCATCTTGGACCTCGGTGATGACCATGATCACCAATCCAGCTAGCATCGTCGTCTCCTTTGAATGGCACAAGTCCCGTGGACAGGTCAGCAGGTCATGGCTACTGCAACAAGTCGCTTCAGCGCTTCAGCGGTGCTAGGTCATGCGGCGCGACGGGTCGGACCTTTGAGGTGAACATCCCACGGGTATGGCCCAGCTTGTATCATCGGTGACATCGCAAGCCTACCAGCAGAACCCACAACTCCCAAACGGTAATGAGATCAACCCTAAGAGGGGCTCCGAGCCATGTATTGACCACACCTGGAAATGTGTGGAGATAGCGCTGCTATCCATGTTCCCGTGGTGTGCCCCTGCAAATTGGAATCACATGTTCCTACAAAACGGTAGCAGTCCCATACAATCACGGGACAGTACTCGCCAGGTATCACACAACAATCCCCAAAGCAGCTAGATGCTCAAGTTCCAGGTTATCTTCAAATTTTTGGAGGTCCCCTCGTATTTGCCCACTACATACATAATGCCTAGATACTGAAGATCTATATACTGTTACTAGTCATAAAAGTCTTTCTCAAAATACGGAAGTCCCTGGTGACACAGGGCCATGTGTATATGAATATACAGAGATATATATATATATACATACATAGAAATGATTGTTTTTCAGGATGGAGGTACCCCCAAATCATCCTGTATTAGCCATGTATAGAAATTAACACACCATTTTAGGGGACTCTATTTCGAGACACCCCCGAATAAATATGCGCATGTCTATATATGGCTATGGGTCAATATTAACCAACCAACAATGGGGGATATTAACCAACAATAAAAAGGGAAACAATGGTAAATGATAGAGGAAGCAAGGGTACGGGGTTTTGACCCACAGCCATATGTATACATAGTCTATAGCTACATGCGCATGTGCGGGTGTGAATTGATGATGTAAATTGTATGTGCACAGGTTTACATATGAAAATGAAAACAACTCATGGAATTAGTTTCAGGGAACCAGATGAGTTTTCACCTGAAGTTAAAAAGTGTGTGAGAACTCAGCCATCCCACTGATGATATAAATTTGGTTCGAAGCCAAGATGCGAATGTATGGGCGGCCTCAGTGGCAGGAAATGATGCAAACATACGCCATAAACTTCAGCCCTACTTTCAACAGGTGCATCAAAATTGATCTATGTTCAATTTTGCAACTGTTTTGTTCAAATTCACCAAAGTGAAACAGATTCAGCACAATGAAAGATTTTGCAACATACATGTGTGTAGGGTGTATCCATACGTGTGTGTATATGTGCGTGCATACGAATATACATATATGAACACACAGATGTATGCAAAGTCTGTGTGCAGCCCCATGCTTCTTTCCAGGATTCATATCCTTGACACTGTTGCCCAACATCTATGTACAAAGGCATGAATCTATGGATGGATTGAGTTCATATATGTTCATATATAGTCATATACGCGAAAGATATATATATATATAGAGAGAGACAGTTTTGAAAAGATACATATAAGTAGAGAGAGAGAGAGACAAACAAAAAAATGGATAATAGATTTAGACATGTGTAGTTTGAAATGATTTCAGACAACCAACATACACGCATGCAAATATATTGTATTTGATATATGTTTATGAGAGGGGGACGCCCTGCTCCCGTGGGATTGCCAATAGAAACACTGATTTTTGAAAGTTACAAAGGCGTAGTAATATGAAGGTGATATGTAGTAGATGTTTGAGGTAAACATTCATGTATGCATATGATTGCATATGAATGTGAGGCTTTGTAGTGGATCTGGTTTAGTAAGTCTGGTAGTCTTTTTGCATGCCTTGTTCAATAGGTTACAATGTCATTTAATCGACTATACAGTAGTCATTAAGCAGGCCCTATTTAAATAGGCAATCTAGTCATTAGAAAGGCCCTAATTGAATAGGGGATAGTGAAGTAGGTCATGCTGATGTATGCCTTAATTAATTCAAGATGCCGTAATTAAACAGGCCACAAGTAAGTTGGACAGCGCAATACTAAAAACACCAGAGAATTTGGACAAATGCTGGTATGTGGGAAATTCCCCTGCAATCTCCTGAAATCTTTGGTGTTTTTGGTGTGGACCCTATTTAATTGACACCAAAAATACCAAAGAAATTAGACAAATATGAATACTTGGAATTCTCCTGAAATCTTTGGTATTTTTGGTGTGAATGGGAAAGATCCCATTTACTTGGCACCAAAAAACACCAAAAACATCAAAGAAGTTTTACAAGTAGAATCACAAAGAGATTCTAGGTGATTCTAGTTCAATCATGCCCTAGATTGAAACATTTGAAGGCTCTGCTGCGTCGCATGTAACTCCACCGGCGGATTCCCAACTCAAAACGATCAAAGCTCGATTGCGTTTTTGGGTGAGGAAGATGCGCTAGTGGAGATGCTATCCTCTGGTAAACTAACATAGCAATGGAAAATCACCATATTTTGGAGAGAAACCCTGAGAAACCATTAATGAATGGTGGATTCTCCATTGCTATGCTAGTTTACCAGAGAGGAAGTCAAGATGCTATGTATATAATACATGTATATCTGCTAGCATGTCTCTAGGAATATCAGGTTAGTTCTTGACTATGTATAATTTGCCCACAAATGTAGTTTGTTCACAAATCTCCTGGTGTATACGCGTGTGTATACATATGTATATATAGGTAGATATTCTGCATCAGACAGTCAAAAAACATGGCATCCTGTACCTCGCACGGTTTTCTTATCCTCTTGCATCCCCGCAGCTTGAAACCGACGAGTTTAGAGATTCAACTGGCATCATGTCAGTATGATCTTGATTTGCCACTTGCAAGCAACAGCACCACCACCACCATCACCACCAACAACAACACCAACAACACCAACAAAAACATCCAACCTCAACAAAAAACAAGAGCTGCAGCAACAGCCACAGCCGCGGCCCACTCAGCCGCGCTTTCATCCCCACGTTTCCACCAAGTTGCGTAGAGCTCATGGACACAGGTGCCTCGAAAGCGGGGTTCATGGCCGTGGCATTGACATGTCCAACTTTCAATGCAAGCTGTGTGCATCTACACAACGCATGTAGATACACATATGGGTGAAGATGCGCTAAAAAGGTCCAATATATGTAGAAAGACACACATAGGTCCAATACGTATAAAGACACACGTATTCATCGACAACATCTACTAGATCACATAATGCACCTGCCTAAAAATGTGTACATATCTGCAAATTCATGAATGATTACACATCTGTATGTATGTATTCAAATCGAATCAAACCAACTACAACATTGGCGAACGTAATACTGAAACTTGAGAGCAAGCAGAGAAGAACGAAAGGTAGGCCAAAGAAAAAGGAGATTGGGTTGGGCGGATGGAGAGATAGGGAGAACAGAGAAGATGGCTGCGAGCAAACTTTTTGGTCAGGAACTGTGGCAAAGCAATGGGGGCTTGCAGGAACAAGAACACAAGATGCCCCGGATAAACATGATTTGGGAAAAAAATGGAAAAAATGGTCACGAATGAAGCTTGAAGAACGCACAAATGCAAAAGTAAGAAACTGCTAGGAAGACACTGCTGAAGTGGCACTCTTGGATGACACTGCTCGTGAGATGATCTTCGTGAGACAGTCTTCGTAAGACACTCTTGGTACGACACTCTTAGTGATACACTCTTGGAGTCACACTGAGTGAGGTACTCTTGGTAAGACACTTTTGGAGTGAGACTCTGTGAGTAAGACTCCTTAGTGAGACACTCTTGGAGCGGCTTAGTGAGGGACTCTTGCTGAGAAACTCTGAGTAAGACACTCTCGGAGTGACACTCTTAGTGCGACACCCTTGGAGTGACGCTCTTGGCAAGACACTTGGTAAAACACTATTCGTGAGCACTCTTGGAGTGACACTGTTCGACTGGCACGATACTCTTGGTAAGGCACTTTTGGCAAGAGACTCTTTGCGAGACTCTTGGAGTCACACTCTGGGAAAGACGCTCTTGGTAAGATATTCCTGGTAAGACCTTCTGATCAGACATTCTTGGAGTGACACTCTTGGAGTGACATTCTTGGCACGATGCTCCCAGTGAGAGACTGTTGGAGTGACACTTCTGGAGTGACACCATAAGACACTCTTGGCAAGGCACTCTTAGCGAGTCACTGTGGGTGAGACACTCTTGGTGAGACAGTCTTAGTGAGACACGCTCGGCACGATAATTGCTCTTGGTAGGCTTGGTAGGACATTCTTGGTGAGACATGTTTAGGCAGACACTCTTGGAGTGACCCTCTTGGAGAGGCCCTATTGGTGACACGCCCTTGGTAAGACACACGTGGTAAGATCCTCTGTTGCAGCGACACTCTTGGCGTGACCCTTGGTGAGACATTTGGTGCGAGACTCTTGGAGTCACACTCTGGGAAAGACGCTCTTGGTAAGATATTCCTGGTAAGACCTTCTGATCAGACATTCTTGGAGTGACACTCTTGGAGTGACATTCTTGGCACGATGCTCCCAGTGAGAGACTGTTGGAGTGACACTTCTGGAGTGACACCATAAGACACTCTTGGCAAGGCACTCTTAGCGAGTCACTGTGGGTGAGACACTCTTGGTGAGACAGTCTTAGTGAGACACGCTCGGCACGATAATTGCTCTTGGTAGGCTTGGTAGGACATTCTTGGTGAGACATGTTTAGGCAGACACTCTTGGAGTGACCCTCTTGGAGAGGCCCTATTGGTGACACGCCCTTGGTAAGACACACGTGGTAAGATCCTCTGTTGCAGCGACACTCTTGGCGTGACCCTTGGTGAGACATTTGGTGAAACAAGCTTAGTGAGACACTCTGGGCAAGACACTCTTGGTAAGATATTCCTGGTAAGACCTTCTGATCAGACATTCTTGGAGTGACACTCTTGGAGTGACATTCTTGGCACGATGCTCCCAGTGAGAGACTGTTGGAGTGACACTTCTGGAGTGACACCATAAGACACTCTTGGCAAGGCAATCTTAGCGAGCAAAAGCTTCGATCCCGAGGAGGGAGGAGGGGCCCCTTACCGGTTGCACGGCCTGGAGGGAAGGAAAGCTAAAGCTTGGAGAACTCAGGTAGCCAACGCTAAGTTTCGTAATATATCAAATGGGCGAACCCAATAAGTAACTACGAATCGCCCAATCAGCACTATTGGCTGATCAACTCCAAGATATGAGTGTTTCTCAAAAAAGGGGACCCTCCAAAATCATCCAATTTCAATAATTACAGTAATTCCTTTAAGTAATGAACCAATCATTTTTTGGGTCTCTATTTTGAGAAACACCAATATAACCCAGCCACTATTGAAAAAGTAGCCACTCGTGCTTCCTGAACATGTGCTTATTAGCAAGTAATCATCCCGAAAAAATGTTTAATCAGGGTACCCTCAATTCATCCGTGTTCAATCGTTCTTAACAATAAATCAACCATTTTGTGGGGTACCCCTATATTATGAACCCCCCATGCACCTTCATAGTTTTTGGTATGTTCACCTGAAGCCATGGAATTCTCTGGACATCACCCATACCCACCCGAAAGGGCTCCACCTCTACTGATGCATAAAGAAACTTCCCAAACCACCGGTGCATTCGGGCCAACAACTGAACTACCATTTGGTTCGGGCAGTCCTGGTAGTTTCTTGGCTCCCACATTCGAAGGGTACAGGGATACCCCTGGCTCCTTAGCTCCCTCTCAACCAAAAGCCAGTTCCTGTAAAACCCTTATCAAAGCTCGTGTCCAGGCGCAGTGTGTGAGGACAGGTTGGGCCGCCCTCTGTCAGTTGGAGCCATTGTCGCGCTTTCGTTCGAAAACATCGATGGAGGAAAGGAAGGCGGCAATGAAGGACCGCTACTTGGCACCGCGCGAGGCACTGGGTGACCACCCTGGGGCGGTTGGAAGCCTCGCTGGAAGGGCTGTTGTTGTGGTGGCTGCAAGTTCTGTTGGAAGCCTTGCTGGAAAGGCTGCTGTTGTGGTGGCTGCGGATTCCGTTGGAAGCCTTGCTGGAAAGGCTGCTGTTGTGGTGGCTGCGGATTCCGTTGGAAGCCTTGCTGGAAAGGCTGCTGTTGTGGTGGCTGCGGATTCCGTTGGAAGCCTTGCTGGAAAGGCTGCTGTTGTGGTGGCTGCGGATTCCGTTGGAAGCCTTGCTGGAAAGGCTGCTGTTGTGGTGGCTGCGGATTCCGTTGGAAGCCTTGCTGGAAAGGCTGCTGTTGTGGTGGCTGCGGGTTCTGTTGAAAGCCTTGCTGGAAAGGCTGCTGTTGTGGTGGCTGCGGATTCCGTTGGAAGCCTTGCTGGAAAGGCTGCTGTTGTGGTGGCTGGGGGGTCTGTTGGAAGCCTTGCTGGAAAGGCTGCTGTTGTGGTGATGGCTGCGGCGTCTGTTGAAGATGCTGTTGCGTCGGCACCTGCTGGTTTTGATTCGGAACCGTCGGGGAGGCAGCTGCCTGATGCCAGTGGCTCAAAAAACCCGCACCAGCCCCGTTCGCGTTCCAAGAATGATTAGGTAACTGGGTCGTTGGGATGTTCCTCGAGCTAAATAATGTTTTCATGCAAATAATAACCCCCTTTCTTCCAAATCCGTCTAAATAAACTTACAAAAAATCATTTGGAGGGAAAAGATTGTTTTAATTTGACGAATCAGAAATCCGATTGGCAGGAAATCCAGAATCTATTTTAGTAATTATTGCTAAATGAATTGCCTAATTGTGAAAAATAACTAAAACCAGAAATCTTCAAAATCTGAATCATAAATTTAGTATTGCTAAATGAATTGGTGATTTTTTCCCACCGAATGTTGGTTGCCCAAAAAACTTTCGCGTACTTTATTTAGGAGGGGGATATTATTGCCAACCGGGATTTTGGCGTACTTTATTGAGGGGGTGTTATTATTTACCTTTCAACACTAGCGTGACCCCAATGGCACCCGTCCACGTTGAGAGCCAATTTTCCATACTGCACCCTGAACAAGATGCCAGATCGCATTGTAGTCAAGAATGGTTCTTTCCACAACAATGCTGATCCAACAGAAAAAACATACATGGTGCAGCTGCTGAGTGAGAGTAAGGGGGTACTAACTCATATTCATGGACTGCTTCTCAACTGCCAACATCCGAAGCCGTAAAAAACTGCTGCGATGTTTTGATGCTTCAGAAATTGCTTCGTACTCCTGAATATGGTTGATACTGCAACATATTAGGATATATTAGGTGATAACAATTGTTACGCACCAGCTGTCAGCACGGTGAAATCTGGAAAAGGGATGATAACATAATTGATGTGACTTGTTCATACCCAGATTGCTAACCATGTTTGCTGTACAACCAGCTTTAGATAGTTTAAAATTATTGATGGTTGACATCAGTGGTGAATGATGACAAATTTGCCAACGATTGATTTGTCCATTCTGAAGGATGGTTAAATAGGGGTGCATTATAATTAGTACACATATATTTTATGTAAATATAATTTATACTGTATGTATACTATACATTGATTGATCATTGATGGTTGAACTGTGGTCAATCGTGATTACGAATGGTTGCTCATTGCTTGATCACTATTAACCACCCGATACCATGATTGTCTATCAATCACGGTCATGCTTATCCATGGTTTAACCCGGTGTTGGCTAATGGGGGTTGCAGTTGTGGTGCGGCAGTGGGTCAAAACCCTGTATCCCTGGTTCCCCATCATTAACCCTTGTTTTCCCTATTGTTACTGGTTATCATCCCCCATGATTTCTTGGTTGATACTGACCCATAGCCATATAGCTGGTATATCCCCTATTCTTGTTGCTTATTATCCCCTATGATTAACCATTAACCAGATATGAACCATACATATCCCCTATAATTGTGTTGGTTATTATCTCCTATTATCAACCAATAACTAGCTATTAGCGATATCTACGTTATTATTAACCAGTAACCAGCTAGTTACCATGGTTGTTGGTTGACATCCAGTGATCTTGGTCTCTCTGCCCAGATGCCTGCCGTGGCGATGCTGGCAGTGGCGATGCTGAGGTCTGCCACGGATCCTCATCCGGTCGTGGCGCCCGCGCGGCTTGCGGAACGGAGGCAGCTGCCTGATGCCAGCGGCTCGACCCCGTTCACGTTCCAAGAATGATTGGGTAACTGGATCGTTGGGATGTTCCTGGAGCTAAGTTACCCCACATCGCATAGTTGTGGTGAATGGTTCTTTCCACAACAATGTTGATCCAACAGCAAGAACATACATGAATGGTGCAACATGGTGTAACATGGTGCAACTGGTTGATCACGACAACAGGTTGCCAGTTTATAATTATTATGGACCGAAACTGCCAACAAGCGAAGCCGTAAAAAACTGCTGCGATGTTTTGATGCTTCAGAAATTGCTTCGTACTCCTGAATATGGTTGATACTACAACATATTAGGATATATTAGGTGATAACAATTGTTACGCACCAGCTGTCAACACGGTGAAATCTGGAAAAGGGATGATAACATAATTGATGTGACTTGTTCATACCCAGATTGCTAACCATGTTTGCTGTACAACCAGCTTTGGATAGTTCAAAATTATTGATGGTTGACATCAGTGCTGAACCACGATAAATTTGCCAACGATTGATTTGTCCATAATGAAGGACGGTTAAATAGGGGTGCATTATAATTAGTACACATATATTTTATGTAAATAAAATATTGAAATATATACATATATATACTGTATGTATATTATACATTGATTGATCATTGATGGTTGAACTGTGGTCAGTCATGATTACGAATGGTTGCTGATTGCTTGATCACTATTAACCACCCGATACCATGATTGTCTCTCAATCACGGTCATGCTTAATTATCCATGGTTTAACCCGGTGTTGGCTAATGGGGGTTGCAGTTGTGGTGCGGCAGTGGGTCAAAACCCTATATCCCTGGTTCCCCATCATTTACCTTGTTTTCCCTATTGTTACTGGTTATCATCCCCCATGAATTCTTGGTTGATACTGACCCATAGCCATATAGCTGGTATATCCCCTATTCTTGTTGCTTATTATCCCCTATGTGTTAACCATTAACCAGGTATTAACCATACATATCCCCTATAATTGTGTTGGTTATTATCTCCTATTATCAACCAATAACTAGCTATTAGCGATATCTACGTTATTATTAACCAGTAACCAGCTAGTTACCACCATGGTTGTTGGTTGACATCCAGTGATCTTGGTCTCTCTGCCCAGATGCCTGCCGTGGCGATGCTGGCAGTGGCGATGCTGAGGAGGTCTGCCACGGATCCTCATCCGGTCGTGGCGCCCGCGCGGCTTGCGGAACGGAGGTAGCTGCCTGATGCCAGCGGCTCAAAAGACCCCGCGCCAGCCCCGTTCACGTTCAAAGAATGATTGGGCAACTGGGTCGTTGGGATGTTCCTGGAGCTAAGTTGCGTGACCCCAATGACCCCTGTCCAAATGGAGAAGCAATTTTCCATACTGCACCATGAACAAAACCCCACATCACATTGTAGTGGTGAATGGTTCTTTCCTCAACAATGTTGATCCAACAGAAAGAACATACATGGTGCAACATAGTGTAACATGGTGCAACATGGTGCAACATGGTGCAACATGGTGCAACTGGTTGATCACGACAACAGGTTGCCAGTCTATATTTATGGACTGGTTCAAAACTGCCAACATGCGAAGTCGTGAAAACTGCTGCGTTGTTTTGATGCTTCAGAAATTGCTTCGTACTCCTGAATATGGTTGATACTACAACATATTACAAGTAGGATATATTAGGTGATAACAATTGTTACGCACCAGCTGTCAGCACGGTGAAAACTTGTGAAGAATGGATGATAAAATAATCGATGCGACTTCTTCATACTGGAGTTGGCAATCATGTTTTCAGTGAAACCAGTTCTTTATGGTTCCAAATTCTCAATGGCTGACATCAGTGGTGAATGATGACTACGGTCCGTACGTGTGTTAAGAAACTCGTATAGAACAAGAAACTTGACTCTCGGCTCGGGCTTGAAGTAAATTACTCAGACCCTCGGGACCGCAGAGTAAATTACTTAGACCCTCGCTACGGAATTTTCGATTTTTTCTAAATTAAACCTATTGATAATATCTATTCAGGAGGTTGTGACCTGCCATTATGAGAGATGGATCAAAAAAAAAATTGGGATGCATCAAAAAAAAATTGACGAGGAAGGATCAAAAAAAAAATTGGGAAGGATCAAAAAAAAAATTGACAGTTCAAAATGCAGGGAAACAGTGGCGTTTCGAGAAGCAAAGGCTATCAAAAAAAAAATTGGCAAGGATCAAAAAAACAATTGACAAGGATCAGACATTTGCATGCTATTTGCAGCATTTTGGAGCT
>VSDK01013397.1:0-29888 GCA_009767595.1 Symbiodinium kawagutii
AGCAGTCTGAAATGCAGGGCACTGCCCAGCATCATACAATCATCCCTGGCTCGCCCCTTGACGGTGTCTCCCCAAGCTATTTGGGCAATAGGAGTCTACATATTCGATTACGATAAGTCTTGGTCCAAGCCATTGCCTGGAAAGCCCCAGGTAAGCCTTGGCCCCGACGCGGGCCAACCACTTTGTATACCATGGCTCCTACGCGGGCCAACTCACCTCGTTTTGCCTGATTGCCCATCGTTCTCAGGCGAAGATATCATAGCGATGTCAGAAGCGCTCTCGACAAAAGATCATGGATACAATCAGGTTTCTCGACACACTTCTGACAGCTATATAACTGGCAGTTTACACATGCACTGAACTACTTTGCAATTGGTACGACAAATTTCCCGCTGTTTGTCGACAAGAACACAGTATATTGCTGGTTCGATTGGAGGCTCTTTAGGCCTCTACAAGCTCTTAACTGCTTCAACGCACTCTCGATGGCATTTTTCATAGTTATGACGCAGTGAAGTTGTGAGGCGGGGAATTCATTGCGTGTACATATTTTCGCAGCTTGCTGCCTTTGCTTCTATCGCTTCTACAGCTTCGAAGCTTCGCATGTTTCACTTTGTTTCACTTTTGTTTCACCTGTTTTCTTTGCTTCTTATCGACCTTTGCTTAGTGCTACCGAGGCGATGCAGGAGAGCAAAAAAAAAAACCACTCGGCTGCACTGCGATGCTGTGTTTGGGTTAGAGGAACCAATGGAAATAACTAAGCCTGCATGGAGATCGAAGTGAGGCTCTGTGAACAGCAAAAGCTTCGTGCGAGTGATGGGCTGAGGTCTACCTATTTCTGCATCGATGGAAGGTTGCGAATCAGCAAGGCGCACAAGCTCTTCCACCTCAAAAAGCGTGAGCGGGACGCTATCGTTATCGATGAGGGCAATATGAGTGTGCGGGTACATGAGTCGAGCCATTTCAAGGACAAATGTGCCAGCCCACACGTAAGGCATTCGATCGAGTCCGGATTGCTCATTGGCCTGTATCCATACTACGTCTACTGTTTCAAGATAGGGCCCTTGCAGTTGGCGCCTACTATACCACCACGGGGCAAAGGCTGACCAATGTCTTACGTTTTCTGGGGACCTAATATCAACCATGAGATAGACGGTCTTGTTCTGTGTAAATGCAGTGTCTGAAGAAGAGTGGTTAGAAGCAGAAAGAACCAAATCCTCAATGGAGTTACGAAACTGCAGGAAAAGAAATTAAGTGCCGTCTCACAAATGCAAAGAAGTATCCCGCAGAACCACAGGAGCTGGGTGTCTTCTGAGCAAAGAGCACCGTGGGCATTGATTTGCGTTAATTGTTGTGGAAGAAAAAATGCATGCGCAGCGCCAGGACAAGCTCCAATGACACCCGTAGCTTTCAATGCAGAACCGTCTTGGGACCTTGATCTTCATGGATGGGGCCTCTAGAAGCCCTGAGATCGGTGGTGGCGATTGAGTTTACCTGGTTTGCGCTCGTGGTGCATGGCCTTTGATTGTTGATTCGCTCCTTGTGGGGGGGGGCTGGGGCCCCCTCTGGCTTGAATTCATACTGATTTCTTCTTTACATCTTCGCAGTCGTCATGCCAGCCAAGAACGAGATGGTTTCCCTTTGTTTGTACGAAGCTGCAATCGGTTGGATCATTGTCTGCTTGGCTGGACTTCAGACGTGATCACCAGGCAAGGCGCAAAGTCACCCATGGCAATGGATTGATGCTTAGATGAGAGAAGACGAGACGATGATGCCCTGCTGACCGACTTCTGAGATGCGTGAGTGCGGAGTTTCACAGGTTTCACCGAGCATATTTAGTTAGTTCTACGAGTAAGATGACCCGTTCTTTTGTGGGGGTGGCTGGTTGGTTTTTGGTCTGTGGCTTGTTTGTTCTGGTTTGCTGGTTGCTTGGTCTCTGGTTGGTTTTTGGTTCTGGTTCTTTCAATGGTCATCTTACTTCAATTGAGGGTCTCTGGATCTCTATTGCAATCTTTCTGGACAACTAGTGACCTGCATTTCGTGTGCAACAGGCGCTACCCTGGAAACAAAAACAAGGAAGCGGGCCAGGAAGGACGATGACCAACTACACTCCAGCCAAAGGTCAGAATAAGGCAGGACGTGACAAAGGGGGAATGAGGCAACTGAACTGTCCGGATCACTCATAGAGAGGAGTTGGGAAGATGGAAAAGTGCGGAGACCACTGCATTGCCATGTCGACTTGTTGCTTCCAGGCTTATTAGTTGAGAGAAGGCACGATCACTGTTTCTCGAGATGTCCGAGCTCGTCTCGTTTCTTGCGTGTTGTGAGATTGCTGTAGTTAAGCCAATTGACACAAGCCCGCCAGATCGACTTGATGGGGTGCTTCAAATTGAATATTGGGCCACCATTGTTGTGAGACACGTGGATATCTCTGAAGCACTCACTAGTGCTTGCGGGAGCCGTATTAATGGCTTCCTCTGCGCGAGCTTTGCCATTGTAGTAAACAAGAAGCGAGTGCTGAGATAAGAAAGGCGCAGAGCCTCTGGAGTGCCAAAGGGCATGCTTTGGCAGGGCAAGGCGGGATGGCAAAAAAGTCATCACGAAGTGCATCTGCCGATGCCGCTTCGAAGTTGGCTGCGTGCGCTTGCCCCAGAATGGACTCCGCTTCGCATTGGGGGAAGGGCCGAGGCGGCTGATGCCGTGTGCGGGACGAGGTGGATTCCTTGTCTGAAGGAGGCTGATGGCGTGGCAGCTTGA
The DNA here is from genome assembly GCA_009767595.1 of Symbiodinium kawagutii. Taxonomy (NCBI): domain Eukaryota; class Dinophyceae; order Suessiales; family Symbiodiniaceae; genus Symbiodinium; species Symbiodinium kawagutii. Next base: position 2,755 of record VSDK01013397.1, read on the forward strand.
TTTCTATCTTAGCATTTATTACATCTTGTGTGATAGTCAGAGACTGCAAATATGGAATTGTAATGAGACCGGTCCCACAGGCTTGGTCAGTTGCTGGTGAATGAGGGAGGAATGGCGGTGGCATGGGCAGCCTCCCATCGGCAACTTTAAGCACCGGATCCCCATCTTGCTGAGGGAGCGAGACAACTTGCTGGAAATCCCGAACATCCGTCTCTGGGAGCTTATTCATGTAAGCTGAGAGCTCTGGGATCATTCTAGTCGGGAAGTAGACAAGCAGAACATCTCAGGGTAACCCTAGGTGGCGACTGAATTCTTTAGTACGCTCAGTGTTCTTAGCCGTGGAGCGATTATGCAGAACATGTGCAAAGTTAGACACGGTGGGGAGTGTGATGTCAGAGCCTGCTTCCTGACGCCGCTTAACATAATTGAAAGAAGCCAGAGTGGCAACCAGTAGTGATTTCTCCCAGAATTCCTGGTGCTGAAAGCGGCGATACCCCTCACTGGGCCTGGCCCCCTGAAATGTAGAGTGGTTTTCAGGGAGGCGCTGCAACAAGGAGGCGATGACCTGGGCCACCCCATTCATTTGCTGTTGTAATAATGTCCATTTTAGTTCTTGAAGCTGTGGCAGCACCGCGGCAAACGAGCCAGTAGTGAGCATAGACTCGACAAGATGTCGCTTCACAAATGCATTGTAGCGTTTTGCAAAGTGACTGATGTTTATGTGTAGCCGTGCCAAGGGCCAATCAACCCCTTTAGAAATGTCCAACAACGCTTTGTCATAGGTTGCTTTTGCTGCTGCCGCATAGGAGGCCGTTTGAGGTTCTTGCACCCTGGTGGGAACCCACTTATCCATAGATGGTGGAGTGGTACGCGCTTTTGGTGCGGAAGAGGTGGCTGGTCCTGTATCTGCAGTAAAGCGCCGTTTCCACACTCGCGTTTCGGCTTGTGCATCTTGGTCAGCAGCCCATTGCGGCGCATGTACTGCAAGGGATCGGACTTCATGTTGTGTAATATCCACATGGCTGGCATGAAGAGGCGTAATTCTCCACGAGTCAAAGAAGTGGATGTGGTGCAAGGACCACCAGACTGCACTTGCGCCACCACTTTCTGGCTGATTCAGGGACCACTATCCAATGGGGACTGCGCGTGTTGTCTGTGCTTTATGCCCATACCAATGGGGAATCAATACCTCCTGGGTAAAATTCTTTTTGATGCGGCCACTGATACGATGTAGGTGCTACGTTCCGAGCTAGCGCAAGCATGAGGTGAAGACGGTCTGTGCGGGTGATGACTTGCCCGCGATACTTAACTGTGTATTTAACTGCCAGAGCGAGGGGGAGACTTGGGCATGGCTGAGGTAGCACCCTGACATGTGGCGTCGCATTTGCTCCTCCGTGAGGACAACATCATACATACCCCCATACGCCGTGTGAAACCGATCGAATTTAGACTTGATGAATGCTAGCCCATACATTAGAGTTGCCAGGACAGTGACGCAGCCAGGCAAGCCTCTCATGTCTAACGGACTAACAATTGTAGTGACTGTTTGTGCTTGTGTGAATCCTACACTAGCCCTGGTGTACGCTTCTCGATTGGCTAACTCCGAGTAGTCATGCTGTCCACTGAGGAAACTCACCCCAGTTTGAAAGACAAGAGCATGATAACATGTTGCTCCTGCTAAGGTAACAACCGTATCAACTTTGAAGGGAACAGGCTTTCCATTCGGAAGTGAAGGGGTGGATGCATCTGCCAAATAGCCTTTAAGACCAGAAATGTTGGTAAGGGCAAGCAGTCCTGTTGGGGCACTGGAAGCATGACGATCATAGGCTGGGATATGGGAGGTGAATGTCATGACCTCCTTCCACACCTGTTGTGCGACAACCTCGTTGATTTTCTCCTTGTCTGTCTTGATTAGAGCGGGGCTGACTTCATGGTCCCAATGGATGTATCTGAACCCAGTAGGGGCTGTATAATCCGTTCGACGTGTGCCTGTGCCAATTCGCCATTCTCCTTGTCCAAAGGCGCAGAGCATAGGGTATTGGACAGCAATTACTGGCTCATAGATGGGAGCTGGGACACGCGAGCTAGTCGGAAGGATGAGGGACCAGTGGTGGCATCCAGCAAGGCCACTGGCGCTGAGTGAATCTTTGGCGAGTGCAAAATGCAGAGGCGACCCTGGCATAGCAGCTAAGACTCCAAGAACGAGGAGCGCCCCTAGAGGGCTAGTCGTGTCAGCATATTTCAGCAAGGGCTCGTATTGAAGCGACCAGAGGAGAGACCAATACGCTTGAAGGGGTAAGTCAGTTCCAAACAGGGTGGCTAATGCGAGGTCTACCTCGACTTGATTCCATCCCTGAGGCGTAGGACAAGCCAGTCGAATTGTGGAGTCATGAGCATGATCAGCAACCAAGATTGGAGAGGGAAGCAGGGGTGTTCTCTTCGGAGATCGTGGCGCCAGCTAGATCTTGGGATGATTGAGGCGGGATGAGAGGCAGATCACGGACTCCTTGAGCAGAAGGGACAGAGAGGGAACTCGGCAGGAGTCGACTAGGGCTGTCAGTTTTCCAGGGGCGAGTCAGAGCCACATACTGAACTGCAGCCGCTTGGCGAAACACCAAGTCAAGGTTGCGTTCTTTGCTGGGTTCTGTTCCTTTGACAAGCGTTAAGGCAAGGGTGGCGGGTGTAACCCAATGGTGTTGCCCTCTGAGGCCAATACTAGATTCGTTGATTCGATCTCGTACCGCTTCAGCATCTGCCCCTGCGGCTAAGCCTCCTTGGCTTTGCTTGTCATCCCCTGTTAGACGAACATGCAGGCAATTGCTTTTGGTGAGGGATTGCGCATAAGTGCCTTTGTGTTCACCAAGTTGCTGTGCCTCTTCGAGTACCAGGAGGTTACATAGTTGCAGATGGGCAGCAATAACTGGATGATAGCTTTGTGCGTTCTGGTATGCCGTCCTTGTGGTACATATGACTACCTTTGCATTAGAGACTGCATGCGCTGGTTCGGTGGCTTGTCAATAGTGAATCTACCGACATGATAGTGGTCTCGTGCGACCGGTCGGACCATCAGCTGCTTTTGAGCGTCGGAGAGGTGGAGGTTGTCAACGTTTTGCGCAATGGCTTCACCAGCAGGATTTTCTCGAAAAAGAACGGCAATGCGTGTATGGACGACAGTGAGTGAAAGCCAAGCTAAGAGGTAAGTAAAGGTGAGAGTCTTGCCGGCTCCAAACACTCCGGCTATGGCTAAACTTGTGCGATGGGCACGAAGAGCAAATATGAGAGCCGCCGTAGAGGCGATTAGGTGACCCGCATCCTCACTGGCGAGGGTGAGCAGTTGCCGCCCAAAGGCAGGGGCCTGCGTGAGGTGAGTAGATATATCATTAGTGATGAGGCAAAGTAGTAGTCGATGCAGGCTGGAAAGGAGCTCGCGGTATTGTTTATTCTCTATCGGCGGGTGCTCGATGGCTCTAGGGATACCCAAGTGGATTGGCTTATGTGTATCTGACATGCGACTCATCGACGAAGTGATGGCCTAAGGTTGTTTGACCAACCAGGTGCATGGAGATGATGCGGATATCGACCGCCGATGCCAAAGAGGCAACGTCGTCGGGCAGTCCAAGGCGCCCTGGCGGACTATTGGTAACTCCGACATCGTGTTGGCGCGGCAAATGGGCCACTTTCCATCGATAGGCTCGAGAGTTATTGAAGGCACGAAGAGTTTTATCTTGATTCGATTTGGCCTTATATTGTTCCTGGTCAAGGACCAGGAAGAGAGCTGTGTACTTGTTGTCCGTAGCTGGGGCAGAAGGCGCCAGAAAGTGCACTAGGACCGCATCTCCACTGTTGGCGCCTGCTTGGAACGATGAGCGAGTTACTTTGAATTCGTCCCAAAGGCGATAATAGACACTATCCCGTCGGCGCCCTGTGTGCTTGAGGAAGGTCAGCCAGGAGGTCAGGAAGGATGGAGGGATGGGCAAAGAGTGCCGGCAGCTCAGAGTTGTCCTGAAAGTCAAGGTATTCATTGATCTCCTCGGGGCCAAGGGCATAAGGACGCAATTTGGCTGGCATGCCAGTGTCATAGGTGGACGCCACTATGCCAATCATAGAGAAGGCGTCTGCCTTCCGCTCAGTGGAGGGATGTGTAGCCTGATACGAAAGTTGAGGTAAGAACACATAAAGGAGGACGATCAATTCTCTAAATGAAACATCCCGAAGCTCAGAGCGGGCCAGTGCGACCAACCAAGGGATGTTATCAGTGGGCAGGAGAGAAGCGGCCCAGGGTCTCGTTCATCATGATAAACCGCCAGGCCTACTCGGAGCTGAGTGAGCAGGAAAGCCGCCATATCAGACAAAGTGGTGAGGGCAGTTGGGAGACCATTGGCGAGACCCAGCTGATTGGCGCGCGCTAATAGGTCAGCATCACTACGGCCAAGCTCACGAAGGAGAGGCGTAAATGTATCTGCCATTTGGAGGCGCATCCACGAGAGAAGGCGAAGAGCTGCTTCATTCGCTATTCGAGGTGGATGGATGGGGAAACGGAAGGCTGCCGAGTGAGTGTTGACCAATGGGAAGCGGTTGTCCCACTAAGTGGCAAAAGTTATGATGAGAGCTTTTTTCCCACGTGGGATGCCCTACGATCATGGTGAGCCGGACACACACACACATATAAATAAGTGGGAATGAGGGTGGGCTGTCAGCAGCATAATTTGTCAGATGCCTGATGGACAATTCGGATTTGATGCGGACGACTGGGAGGCTCGCCGCTGAATGGGTTGGCTACCTCTTCATGACCGAGTCCAAGCAGAAATGGCAATATGCATGGTGCGCACGCGAGAGCGCCCAATTGAAGGGAGAGATTCCAGGCCAAGGCGCGTAAGGCAATGGCCATGCCAGCCGCCGTATAGCGACCTGCCGAAAAACCACGCAGGAGCATAGAGGGCTTATGCGGCTGTGGAACTGAGATAGGATGGTCGGGTAAGACAGTATTCAAGAGTCGTGCAAAACCTACACTGGAAGCATTGATGAAATAGTAGTAAACTGCCATAAGGAATTGTGGGTGTGGTTCTCGTCTGTGGGCAGGCAGTGTGCGAGCCCGTCCTAGAATCAGACTTGCTTGATAGTAAACTCGTGCAGAGGGAATACGACGCAGCCTGGCCCATGTATGTCCAACATCACAGGTGTTCTCCAGAAGGACGGTGAATTCGTGAGCTGCCAGAGTAAGTCCTTGTGAGGTGACTGCGACATGATCTATGTATTGATCAACTGGAGCTAAGGAGGGACCATACAGAGCAACACGACTATCCACTCGGGGATAGGATGCTGTGAGGGCTGGGGCAGGAGACAGTCCCAGTGGTCTATGGCCAAGGCCAAGACAGTCCACAATAGTTGTGTCAGCAATCTGAAACCCTTGTGCTGTGCATTCGAGCTTAAGGTAAGCATTGAGACAGACCGAAAGAAGGTGCAAATAATAGGAATGGTGGGATGGCTGCGGAGCAGTAGGAGCAAGGGCTTCCAAAGCGCTAACTTCCAGGGAATCATGCACATAGATGTTTACAAAGCGGTGCAGACTATGAAACTCGGGAGTGTTGGGTGGCACCTCCGGAAGCAAATTATACAGGATGCAATCCTGAGTATTGGGCGCTGGTCGCGGGGAAGTGGTTTCCGCTGAGCTGTCCATCGCGTAGGTAGTGGCTCGGGCCGCGACTGGTGAGGTCCTTAGAAGTGCATGCAGGTTGGCTCGTGCTGGAGGGTCAGCTGTCACACCCGCATCGGCAGGGAACCATCTCTAGTTTAGGGACTGCGAAGAGATCCAGAAAGCCGGGACCAAACACTCCTGTACTTGCGCATAGAGCGATGGGTCAGCTGCTGGATTGCGGTCAATACGCTGCCACCTAAGGAGCAACATGGCTCTAATGGTCGCTGACACATGGGTTCGCTGTACGCAACCCTCCAGCTGAAAACCAGCAGTAAGCAAACTAGGACCTTCATGCAAAAGGGAGGGCTTGAGCCCACTTGATAATCGGAGTCCACAAAGTGCTGAGCAGAGAGGCTCCCAGCCCTCTTGTGCGAGTTGCGCGAGTTTCTCAGGGGCATCAGCCTTGCTATTCCCATAGCTATGAAGGATAGCTGGTCTCATGTGCGAGGGTCGAATGCGATTGGCTTGGAAGCAAAGGTGACCTGGCATGACCTTAGCTATTGCAATACCTTGGAGGTTGGGTAAGAGGGACAATGTGCTTTGCTCGAATGTGCATCTTGCCCATCTGGTGAGCGATGGTTGGCGATTGCATCCCCGGGTAGTGAACTGTGACGAACAGGCATGCCGTGGCCACTGGGAAGGACTGGATCTCTTTGTAGTTGGCGTGTCAGTAGAAGTGTCAAGCTGCCATGTGGCTGGGATGGGCCAGTAGCGGTCAATGCAGAAGAGACCGAGCAGCGCCCAAGCATGTATCAAGTCCAATGCTGTCTTGGGAATAGTACCCAAGAGTGGAGTATAGAGTAGGCCTGACAAGCAGCCGTGGTTGGATTAGGGGGGGCAGCCGTGGAGGAGTTGCGCCCGCTCTTCTACGCTGTGCGTTTGCGTGTTGTAATCTGGAGGGTTAGAAGCGCCTACGGATATTACTAGCCCTGCATTGAGATCAAAGTGAGGTTCAGTGAACAATAAAAGTTCAGTGCGAGAGCGGGGCTGAGGTCTGCCCAATTCTGCATCCAGCGATGGTTGAGAATCAGCCAGCCGCGCCAGTTCTTCGACCTCAAAAAGCGTCAGCGGTACACTATCATTATCTATTAGGGCCATATGCGTGTGCGGGTACATTAAGCGCGCCATTTCTAACACAAAGGTGCCTGCCCGCACGTAAGGCGCCAAGTCCAGACCTGACTGCTCATTGGCTTGGATCCAAGCAACATCAACTGTCTCAAGGTAGGGACCTTGAAGTTGACGCCGGCTGTACCACCAAGGGGCGAAGGCAGGCCAGTGAGCAACGTCAATTGGCTCTCGCGTGTCTACCATGACATAAATTGTCTTGTTTTGGGTGAAAGTGGATGAATGTGCCATGAGAACAGTGGCAAGATGCCGATAGTTCACCGTGGACGAGAGACTGCTCGGAGCATAGGAGGATGCAGGCATGGGAGGGTCAGCAACAATATCTGCCGATCTGCAGGTACGTGGAAGGCTATGACAATCAACTGAGTCAAGGCCAAAAGGAGTGCTAAGTGGAATCGCCTTTGCGCGACAATCACGAATGTGCCTCTGCAAGAAGGGAATGTGATCATCAGCCAGCTCCGTGCTGACCCAGGAGTCAAGACCTCGGTTGGATAGCCATTGAGGACAGCCCACAACATGAAACTGGCTTGCCGCTGACTGCGAAACAATTCGATGGTCTGCCTACTCGATGGCTATCCAACCGAGGTCTCATCATATTGCATAGCATCCCCAGGGGCGCCCAAAGATTCAAACCGATTGGAGACAGGCAGTTCCATGGGAAGAGACAACGAAAGAAAGGAAAAGGGAAAGAGCTAGGCACAAGGTAAGCAGCCAAAGGCCGCTCCCAAGGCCAAGGAAGGCAAGAGAAGGAGTCAGAAGGTAAGCAGCCAAAGGCCACTCCCAAGGACACCTGAGCAAAGGGGGGGGAAGGGAAGGAGTCACAAGGTAAGCAGCCAAAGGCCACTCCCAAGAACACCTGAGCGAAGGGGGGGAAGGAAGGAAACCTCACGTCAACGGTGAGCAAATATCATTCGGAGAAGTCACAGAATGTTGAAAGTGTTTTGAGTGTGCTCAATGTGTTGTCATACTGTAAAAACAGCCTGGTCGTAAACAGAATTGACATTGCTTAGCGGGGTAGCTATTGGGAAAGTTGAGTCGATCACTCCGAAAAGGACCTGAGAGCTAGCTATGATGAACGTGGCATGTCTAGATATATCTTATGAAGCATAGGAAAGCTTCTCTTGAGCCAAAAGTGCGCATGTCACATGAGGAGATTAGCAAGGCACTGGACATCGACAGGCGAGGGAGTCGGAAATTTACCATTCGCCCTGTAGAGAGAGTCTCATCGCGAGTGGTGTGAAGTACATCAACAACATATTGGACATGAAGTGCTGTTTATGCAAGTGCAGTGAGATGAATACTTTTCTGACGCGGCGAGTCGCATCGAGAGCAATTGGAGCTGTATATAAAAACTGCTGGGGAGAAGTTCAAAATCCCGTGTTAAGATCGCTGAGGGACCTTCATGTCGTGACACTCAGTGGTGTCTTGGGCCCATAATTGTGGGCTACTCAGGCAGAGGCAAACGTTCGGGAAGCTGAGGGTCATCTTCACATTCAGGCGCAGCCAGATAGGCAAGCTGAAGCATGTCATAGAGCGCCTGAACTCTTCCGTAGCAAGTTCCAATGGCAGCGCCCAATGGTTCATAGGCGGGGTCCATTGGCGCTAGGCTTTGCGCCTCCTCGAGATGGGTGGAGAGCTCGTTCAGGCCTGACACAACAGTTTGATCTATAGTAGATGATTGGCGAAGACCACGCGCAGTCGGGGCTTCTTGAGCAGAGGGTCCGGAGGTACCAATGATGTGGATTGGTGGCAGCAGCCTGGGCTTGGCTGACTGGACGAGGCTAGCGTGGCCTGCTTTCACCTCAGCATCCGAAAAATTTGTTCACAGCGAGGGAAAAAGTCAGCCAAGTGGTAGTTCAGGTGGATAGCCAGCCTCCACGCAGCATTGCTCGTATGTGCTCCTAGGACCACCCCTGTTGTATGTATAAGCAAAGTCATATTCGTAGGGTCGAGGAAGTGAACATAGTTGTGCTGGTGGTCTGTGATATAAAGGACCTTGAATAGAGGGTCTACGTTGGTGAGTGGTCCCCAGTCTGCTTCGTTGGTGCCCATTTCCTTGGTGACATGGAGAGGGCGGGTGGTCGTGTAGTACCTCAAATAAGTGTTATGGCGCTCATGTGGGCCATCAAAATTGAGCATAGCCTCTTGTGTGCGGCGAATGAGGACTTCCAGGGCATAGACTTTGACCCCATCACAATCATTGGAAGAGTGCATGGTGCAAGTGTAAGGATCAAGTCCTACCCATTCACGATCACTTCGAATGAGGACGTGCGGAACCTGGTCTGGCGAGCGCTCCTGATCCATGGAATCTGCCATGGCGACGCCTAGGAGTTAGTGCTTGTTAAGACAGGACCAAATGTAATGAGTACAGAAATCGTAAGAATAGCGAAAGTTGAGTGCTATGTGATAAGACTCCCGAGCCAAGGGTTTCAGTCCAAAGGACCAAGCCTTCAGCAAGGTGTCGCTGTTTTTGTCGAAGGATGGGAAGTGACTACCGAATGTGGTACAATGGGGGAATTTGAAAGTAGATGGTATAAACTGTTGAACACCTTCTCACCATAAATATGAAGGGTGAAGATTTTGCCGTGTAAGTGAAAAAAAGTCTTAGGCTCTGAGTCCTGCTAGTTGAGCCGGAGATGGCAAACAGGCACTATTCAACAAACACGGACTGAAAAAGAAGTGAATGAAAAATGAATGGAACTATTCAAGAGCCAGCCAGGCAGTGGGTAAACTGCACAGAGCAGCGGAAGGGCAAAAAGCTGCAATCGTCTTTTTGTGTCGCAAGCCATACTCACCACCAAATTGGTTGCTGGTAATGTGTACCTTACCTGGAGAGGGCTAAGACAAAATTCACTGAGCAAGCTGCAGTAATCTCCTGAACAGGACCCATCGAAACGCCCACCCAGCTTCTCCCTCGAGCATCAAGAATTCCCACTTCTGCACGGAACTCTAGAAGTAGGGCCACTACAGCTAAATGGCCTCGCCCACTCGCGTAATGAAGCGCAGTCTCTTGCCCGTACCACAGTTGCTTTCGCTCTTCATAATAGGACACTCGAGAGTGTTTTTGCAGAGGGGCGCAGAAATCAACGTCGGCCGCCCAGTGAAGAAGACTCCGAACCATCTCCAAGTGACCATAGTAAGCAGCCGTATGGAGGGGCGTGTATAACTGTGATCGTCCATGTGATCAATCGAAGCTCCTGCTTCGCAGAGCATATGAAGAATGGCAATGCGCTCAAATTCACACAGGGACGAGCGAATAGTAATGTGCAGCAGATTGGCGTGATTGGGCTTGTCATCTGTTTGAGGCAAGGCTTTGGCCTCCAGCAAGGTCTCCACTAGGAGCTCAGTGGATTCATCTTCATCGCGATGCCTGTCAAGAATGGCTACGGCTAAGGGGGTGTTGCCCCTGTAGCTGTGATTTGGATTGGTGCGTGACTTGAGGGCTTGTTTCAATTCCGTAAGCATGCCAAGTTCAACAACGCTCAGGAGGTGTCTGACGGCGGTGAGGTCGAATTCATTGAAAGGGTGCATCACAGCCGTGACCTCATCCACTAAGATGTCCGTCTGTAGCAAAATTGCTGAGTGTCGTGCCAGGAGAGAGATGCACTGAGGTGGATGAGGGCGACAGTACAGGCCTCTTCCGCAGGCTTGGGTGGTTGCCATTGTTTTGAGGGATTGCGAACAGGAGGTCTCCCGACACATTATAGACCTTAATTGTGAAAAGGGACTCTTGGTCCCAAGTGGGAGCTCTCACTGCCATAGTCGCAAAAAGGGCCCAGGGCGAGAATGCTGAGGAGGCCAAAGTAACGAGGGTCGGCCCAAAGGACTTCGCCAAGTACAATGACCTCTGAGCCAGAGCTAAACAAGGAAAGAGATGCTACTATCGACAGTGAACCAGCCAAGAGGCTCAGCAGAGTTGGCATGAAGGGAGCAAAACTCAAAAAGAAGTAATGGAAGGGTGACCTTTTCTTGCAGGGGACTGCAGCAAAATACACAAGTTAAAATGAGTATCCAAGTACTGGCTATCAGCCGCCCTTAGAGAGGAGAAATCAGAAGAGATGCGGACTCACTGCGTTGGTGTTCCCTTGTCAGCGGTGTTGTACCCACCATTAGCCATTTGGCGGTTGCGTTCTTCATTGATCATATTCCAGCAGACTGTACAGCGACACTTATGCGACCCATGGGCGGATGACTTGCTACACCATGGGCGAGTGGCCTTAAAGGAAGCGATGGAAGAGAAGCAGAAGATGGATTCTGAGCTGAAGATTTGGGTTGACATAGGAATGATAGCAGCCCTTTCAGGAGAGGAATACTTGAGCAATGGCGGCAAGAGGCCCAACTCTGGATTGCCATAACCTTATGTACCAGTAGTACCGCACAAGGCGGTGGCGGAAGTTTCCAAGATAGGAGCACTATAGGAGTGTGCAGTTGTGGTTGCGACGATTGATCGTCCGAGGGATCCGAGAACTGAACATCACTTGGGCCTGACTTCCTACCAATGTGAGCATCGATCTGGCCACTTGACTGGCAGCCTATCTGTCTAGCTATCTTTCTATCAGTGGATCAGTTTTCTTTCTGTCTGTCTGACTGTCTATCTATCTATCTATCTGATGATCTATTCGTTTATCTATCTGCCTATGTACTTGTCTTTCTATCTACCTCACTATCTATCTCGTCATCTTTCTGTCTATGTATCTATCTATCTACCTGTCCATCTATCTATTTATCTATCTGCCTATCTATCTATCTGTCTATCTATCTACCGAATTATTTGTCTGATCATCTATGTGTCCATCTGTCTATCTTTCTGTCTATCTACCTGACTATCTATCTACTTTTCTATCTGACTCTCGTTTCGTCTACCTATCTGTCTATCTATCGACCCATCTAGCCATCTGAATCTGGCTATCCAATTGTCTGTCTATTCCATCTATCTATTCTAGCTATTCTATCTATCTATCTATCTATCTATCTATCCATCTATCTATCCATCTATTCATCCATCGATGCATCTATGTATCTGACTATCCATCTAGCCACCCATCGATCTGACTATCGACTTGTCGATCTATCTGGCTACCTCTTTGTCTAGCCATCTTTCGTCTATCTATTCATTTACCTTCCAAATGTGCTTCGATCATGAAGTGTTTTGCATCTAGGTGTTTGGCCACTTTTGATAATTGGACCTTGCAAAGGTGTTCCGATCATCAAGTGTTTTGCTACTTTTGACCTGCAAATGTGCTTGGCGCGCAAGCGTTGTGCACATTTTGGCCACATAAATCACGAAAAGTGACGCGAAACGCAAGTGTTTTCCTACTTTTGTCTCCTGTGTTCAAAAAGTGTCAAAACGTGCTGTGTTTTGACACATTTGCTTCAAAATGTGTTTCTCGCCCTGGCCGCGTGCACTTTTTCGGACCTGCAACTTTCAAAACTTGTTAAAAACCACGAGTTTTTGCGACTTCGGACGTGAGAATGTGCTTCGTGCGCAGGCGGCGTGCCAATTTTCATGATCATATGACATCTCCGAAAAGTGGCCCGAAACGCTAGTAAAATTGCAGTTTTTCTTTTGGTACGAGATTTTATCTTCAAAATTTGCTTCGCGCGCAGGCGGCGTGCCAATTTTCATGATCATATGACATCTCCGAAAAGTGGCCCGAAACGCTAGTAAAATTGCAGTTTTTATTTTGGTACAAGATTTTATCTTAAAAATTTGCTTCGCGCGCAGGCAGCGTGCCAGTTTTGAGAATCATGAGTCATGAGTCATCAAAAGTGCTCCGAACATGTAGTGTTTTTACGATTTTGACTTGCAAATGTGCTTCGCGCCTAGGTTTTTTCACGATTTTCCAAGTTACATCTCCCAAAAGTGCTCCGAACCTGACATGTTTTTACGATTTTGACTTCCAAATGTGCTTCGCGCCTAGGTTTTTTAACGATTTTGCAAGTTGCATCTCCCAAAAGTGCTCCGGACCTGACATGTTTTTACGATTTTGACTTCCAAATGTGCTTCGTGCCTAGGTTTTTTCACGATTTTTGCACACACCTTCCGCCACGGTGCTCCGCACCCGCCGCTTTAGCGAGGTACCCTTCTGGACGCTCATGAGGCACAAAACCTTGCAAAACACAGCATTTCGCGACTTTCCTAACATTTCGGCGCGCTCGCATTCTCATCTTTCGCACATCTCTTCTTTCACACATCTCTTCTTTCACACATCTGCTCTGGCGATCTACCCTAGCTGAGTCACATCTCTTCTGTCACACATCTGCTCAGGCGATCTACCTTAGCTGAGTTGTCCATATTGTCGGAAGTTAGACTTCTAAACTTCCTTCGACTATCATACATTTACATACTTTACAGATTTTGGAAGTCCCAAGTCCTGAAAACATCATCATGGGTTGTCTGTGCCAAAGCAGGTTCGGTAACTGTTCACTTTCCTTTCAGTGTGCATGCATGCTGATTTGCTCTTGAGTTTTCTACTTAGGGCATTTTGGCAGTGGAGCTGTTTCAAAATCGATTTGACTTCCACAAAAGAACGGACGCAACGCAAAAAAGCGAGTGGGACATGTTCTCCCCAGAAAACCAGGGTTGTTGAGCCTGGCTGGCTTTTTATCGCATGTATTCAGCACTTTTTCGGTTCCTGTTTGTTTGAGAAAAAATCGGCAAACTTTCCGGAGATCAGGCAGTTGTAAAATTATGTAAGAAGCAGATGATTGGTTACTACTGCCGAGCACCACGAGGAGTTGGAAGTTATTCCTCGATGTATCGACCAATTCCATAGGTCAAACTTGGCACCTGAAATGGATCGTGGGATGCCTGGACTCCTGTTGGAGAAGTCTGATGATGAGTACATCGCTGGGTCCGAAAGATCTCGAGCCCAGAGCCACCCTGAGCAGTGAATATCTCAAGCGTTCATTGTTTCGTTGGGTTGATGCGATGATTCTGTGATTGCGATGTGTTGTGATTCAGCACATTGATGATGGGCATTGGGCCCGTAAAGGGACGACTCTCAACTCAACAAAATCCATCGATGCTGGGGTTTCTATTGTCATGCCTTTGCCCTGTGTTACAACCAGAGCTACAGCAGGGTGTGAGCGCTGCTTGCAACATAAGGCAGGTTTGATGTTAGTGTTCGCAGATTTTTCCCGTGTGTTCTGTGCGAAATCAAGCACCCATGGTCGAACTTAACGTGGGTAATCAAGCATCCAGATTGTTGATGAACCAGCCAACCATTTCCAACCAACATGGCTGGTCCATCCTGTTGAACCATGTTGAACCAACAGCTTTCAACCAACCTGGTCGTTCAGTGCCTCGGTAGACCGTCACGCAGCTGGATGCGGCTCAGCTTCTCCGCAGCTCTTCCCGGCCGTGGTCCAACCAGGTGACGTTGGTGGGCGATGGTTGACCACCATGGCACCAGACCTATCCCGGTGGTGAGTTAGGTTGGTTAAGTAAAATTACTATGTTAGTTTGGCGAATGGTGAGACTCAAGTAGCACCAACAATCACGGCATTGCAACGATTTATTGGCAACTGTAAGCATGTTAGCTACAACAAACTCCCAGCAACATGCCAGTCAGGCTCGCAATTGTCTATGAGAGACCTGTTGGTTGAGACAGGAATTGCCTTGTAAACATGCGATCAGACTGAGTGCGTGTTATCAACTGCATGAAGAATGGAATGCCATTCAGCAGCCTGGCTCTTTCAAGGTGAAAGCATGTCAAGTTCGATCAAGGGATCAATGCATGGCAGATGTATCATGTAACATGTCTTTTTGTTTTGATTTCAGCTTGCCGGGGGGAGTGTGCCATGGAGTCTGATGACGATCGCAAGGGCCTCAGAGGTTTCAGACACAAATGGAGGAAGACGTCATCTGGCTTTGGACAGAAGGTTGACATTGGAGATGAGGACGATACCTTGACTGCTGCTAGAATGGATGAATTAGAGCCAATGGACAGGGACACTCCTCGTTCTGCCCCTCGGATTCCAGAAGAGGACCTTGAACTAGGTGACAACGATGCCAGGCTGATGCATTTGCTGCAACGTTCTGGTTTGGATATCGAACATGAGGGTCTCGAACATGATTCTGGATATGAGCCTTCAATTGTTGATCCTGGTGCAAAGGCTTCTTCACATGTTGATGTAGGTGGCAGAAGCACTTTCGTTGACGATTCCTCTGCGGTAGCCGATCATTACATACGTGGCATTCAACATACAGGTTTCTCGATGCCTTGGGAAACTCCTCTGATGAAACAGATCTTCGGAGATGTTCGTGCACGTCCTCAGCTCAGTATGCCGATGAATTGGAGCACAGTTGATGAACCTTTGCCCTCTTCTGGTGATGTCGAAGTGTCTCAACCTTTGATACCTTCTGAAGCTAAATGGACATGTGCACGGTATGTTCAGCATAGGAGTGATGCTAGCTTCTTGCAACAACGAGAGAAGACTTTGGCCAACGGCATTGAGAAGTGGAGGTTCATCATTGCTCTGGACTCAGATCAGTCAGAAACTGGAAGGCAGCTAGCTCTAGTATCCGGAGACGAGATTGATGTCATCCTCTGTTCAGTGATGGGAGTGAAATCGCCAAACACAATCCTGAAGAGGGCAAATGCTATTCTCATGTACTACAGATGGCATGCTGCACATGGTAGGTACCACTTTTTGCCATTCGAAGAGGAGGATGTCTGGCAGTATGTTTTGTGGCAGAAGCTGCATGGAGGACCTGCAACTCGATCCCAAGGTCTCATTCAAGCCCTGAGGTTTGCTCATTTTGTGATGGGATTTGATGGAGCTCTGCGATGTGTTGGATCTGGCCGAATCCTTGGTCAAGCACAATTGCAACTGTCGGTCAAAGCTCCGGTGAAACAAGCACGTCCACTCACCGTTGTTGAAGTCAAAGCTCTCCATGCTATTGCTGATGGTACATTGCATTCCGTGGTTGACAAGTGCGTGGCATCAGGGCTTCTTCTTGCATTGTATGGTCGGTGTAGGGTCTCTGACTTGAACTCGGTCTTCGAAGTGTTACATGATGTATCGGATGCCTATGGTTTCCTGGAGATTTCCACGAGACATCACAAGAGTGCAAAGACTGCTCAACAGAAGACATGGTTACTTCCCATTTTGATCTCGACAGCAGGTGTGACAGAGTTTCCTTGGGTGCACTCCTGGATTGCAAATCGGAAAGCTTGTGGTTTGCCAACTTCTGGAGTCATCAATGGAGCGTTGATGCCGGCGCCCAGCCTTGGGGACAAACCGCAGTGGCTGTCCAGGCCATTGACGCCTGGTGAGGTGACAGGCATTTTGAGAGCATTTTTGAACAGTGATGATGCTGCCTTGTCCAGCCACAGCTTGAAGGCTACCACACTGAGCTGGGCGTCGAAATCCGAAATGCCTAGGGAACAGCGACGAATTCTGGGAAGGCATTCAACAGCGGTGCAGGACTCCGATGCTGTTTACAGTCGGGATCTCAGCGTTGGGCCAGTGAACGCTTTGAGGAGGGTGATCACTATGGTGAAGGACGGTTTATTTCACCCAGATGCAACTCGTGCAAACTTCTTCCCGAACTTTGGTTTCAAATCAGCTGGAACTCCTGCCCATGTTGTGATGCAACCTTTCACACCTGCATTTGCGAAAAACACACAGCCTGCGACACCACCATTGTTTCCAACTGTGCCACAGCAGCTGTCACACGTTGACCTGGAGCAGACAGCTGCAGACGGCGATGAGAAGAATGATGAGGTCAAGATTGAATCAGGCTGGAATCTTGTCGACAACTCAATGGAGGAGCGTGTCATTGACATTTCATCTGGATCAGATGTTGATAGCTCAGAATCTGACTCGTGTGATTCTTCAGGCGATGATGATGAATTGGGTGCCGTTCACGAACACGGTGAGATGCTAGCTGATTCTTTGCTTCAGGCCCCTGTGCATTGCCACCCTGCGCTTATGGTCAGGAATTCTCGCACAAAGGTGATTCACGAATGCTGCCCTGAACTCAGCGATTTAATCGATGATCAGAGTTCGTTCATGAAATCAATGAAAGGCAGACTCACGAATTGTGGTCGCATCATTGGTGAACATTTCTCGCTTGTACAAGGGCAGGTTGACTGGCCTGAGAAGTGCAGGGTGTGCTTCCGTGGCAGACGCGACCCTCGGTCTGGTGGAAGCCTTGGCTAGCCACAACATGTGGTCACATGTGACGGTGTCTTCCCGTAAAAAGTGAGTGTCAGACCGATGCAGTGATGTGTCCATGAATGGCCTTTGATTTATTTGTTTTGGCTAGTTTCAACACTAGCTGATGACACGATGTTAAGCAGGCCTCTCTGCTTGTGCCAAAGGGTTGCCAGTGAATGTCACTCAGCAATCACAACTCTTGCAATGGCAGCGCATGTCTTCTTTTGAAACTTTGGCTTTAGTGACACCGATGTGGTGCACATGTTGCTGGCGATGTGCCCTCAATGCAATGTGCATTAACCACGATGTGTGGCATCACAACTCAAGTTTCCTTGTCTTGCAGATTCTTGTCATTACCAAGGTGCCATGCTCTTGCCACGATGTGTGATTTTGTAACTTGTTCATAACTTTTGTGTTGACATCTTTTCTTTCACTCCTCACTGCCTTGTGTGTAGAGCCATAGTGGTGAGCGGAAGTGATGACCTCCATTGTGGACTCCTCAGCCCATCTCTTGAAGAGATGTTCGGATATGGGCATGTCGCAACGAGCAATCGATCAGCTGGTTGCAGGGAACTTGACCACGTTGGGCAAACTGGCTTTCTCAATAGGCCAACCTGGACAGCCGTTGGATGCTGCTGAGTTTGCTACATATGCGCAGAATGTGTTGGGGGCGATGTCGAACCAAGCAGATACAGCTGTGCTCAAGCGCCTTGTGTTCGAGGGCCACACGATGGTTCTGGGACAATTGAGAGAACTTGTCTCGGACCCCAATGCAGCTGCCTCTCGTAAACTACCTGCGGTGGAGAGGGAACACCGTCTCCAACAGTTGCGTCAGCGATTGGTTGGAGTTGTCGTTGAAAGGCAGCTGGAACCATCACATGAACTATTGGAGGCTATGATGCAACAGAAAGAAAGCAACCAGTTGAACTATGTCCAGATTGAACGATGTACATCCCGTGAATGGGAAATTACAATGGGGAAAAACAAGAAACAGATTTCGCTGGACAGTGAAAAACTCATTGTTCGCGAGAAGGCGGACATCCCAGACCAGTTCCATAGCAGTGAGCTCCAAGCTTTCGAAGCCTTGCGAAGGAGGGGCATCGCGATGACCTTCGCAGACATGATTTCATGGGAATCTCACGAGAGGTACTTGCAGGAATTGACAAGCCATTTGCGGGCGGAGCCACCGCCCAATTACATGCGTCCATCTCTACCCCAGCTGCTGAAGGCGGATCGCCAGGTTTTTCTTCATATGATTCGTGTTGGCGTGGAACTCAAACGCCTCCCAGATAACACTTTGGACATGGACACGAAGATCTTCACTGCATTGCACAGCTATGAGGTTGGCTTTCACCTGCTCCCGATGCCCAAGGCCAGTGCAGCTAGTGCGAAGAGTGATGGACCAAGTCAACAACAACAGGGCGGCTACCAGTCTCAGAAAGGTCAAGGCTGGAATCAGAGAAACCAGCCGTATAAAGGGAAAGGCCATGGAGGGCGAGGCAAGGGCAAAGGCGGCAAGTCTGGAAACTTACTTCCAAAGTTCCTCTTGAATCGAGACAATGTGAACATGGACAGCCACGGAAGACGCCTTTGCTTTGACTTTCAGATTGGAAAATGTTCGGCTGTGCCAGCTGGATCTGAATGCCCGAAAGGATGGCATTTGTGCTGTCGGCGTGGATGCTTTGCACCTCACCCAGAAGCTGAGCATGATGCTAAGAAGAAGTGACAGGAGGACCGCATCGGATCTCTTGTGGCATCCGGTGCGGAGTTGAGGGAATGCTTAGTCATTGAAATCTTTGCAGGAACGGCTAGAGTCACTGCCGCCCTCAAGAGTCTTGGTATGGTTTCTGCGTTCGGAACTGACCATGTGAGGCATCGTCAAGCGATGGCGCAAGTGGCGTTGGCCGATTTAAGCACCACTGCTGGCCAGGACCTTTTATGGCAATGGCTTGCGAATGAGAATGTCGTTGGAATTTTTCTAGCGCCGCCCTGTGGGTCGGCCTCCAGGGCTCGATCCATCCCTTTGAAACGGAAACGCTATGAGGATGCACCTCCAGCACCACAACCTCTCAGGTCTGATGCGTATCCTAATGGCATACCTTTTTTGCCCTATGTTGATGCAATCAAAGTGTCCAAAGCTAACAAGCTCTACTTTCTCACTGCGCAGTTGGTGCAGTGGGCTTGCAACACTGGGGTGATCTTTTGCGTGGAAAATCCACAGTTCAGTTTTTTCTGGCAAACAACTTTCATTCAAGCTGTTATTCACTTGATGGAGTTCACGACTTTTCAATCGTGTTGTTATGGTTCAACTCGGCCGAAGCGCACTATGTTGGCCTTCAACACCCCTGAGTTCACTGCAATCAATGCAATGTGCCCGGGAACCTCTGCCAGCCACAGACATGATAAATGGGGGGTTGCGGCCAACAACAAGTTTGCAACCTCGTTGGAGACGGCATATCCTATGCCCCTTGCTCGCATGATCGCAGTTCAATTCATTGTTGCCTTGCAAGCCCGAGGAATTGCAATGCCGCCGGAATCCCTGCAGGAAATCAAAGAGAATGACTTGCAAGCACTGCCTGCCTTGCGAGCACATGCTGGTGTTCAACCCCGTGCATCCAAGCTACCACCATTGCTTCCTACTTTTGCTGCTCGTGTTTCGCTGTCAGGTTTTCAGCAGGATTTGCCAGCTTTTGCTTTGTTACAAAAACTTGGGGACCAGCTCACGGTGCCAACACAGTTTTCACCTACTATCCTGCCCAAAGGTGCGAAACTCTTGCAGAAGACAGCATCTGTTCTGCCTCCGTTGATTCTGAACTCGGGGGCTATGTTTTCGAGGCAGAAACCCACAGATGAGGACATACAGCGTATGGTTGATGCCATTGGGTCTAAGTCAAACACTGCTACAAAGACTGGTTTTTGTGAAACTCAAGTGTGGGGCATTCCATGGACTGAAGAAGAGTTTGTACAACAGATGATAAGTTTTGGGCATCCGTCGATGATAGGTGCAGGACTGCCTTCACCTTTGCTACAGGTTGCAGATGCTTACAAGGAAATGGGTGCTCAGCAGCGCATGTCTCATAGGGCTACGAAGCTTGGGTACTGGCTCAAAGTGTTGGTAAGTCTTCGAGAGGACGAGGTCAAACTCAAGGATAGCATGCATCCCGATGTGAGAATGATTTTAGGTTGCAAGAATGTACTGTTGTGGAAGGCCATGCTGACTTCAAGCGGTTATTCTGACATTGCAGTCGTTGATGAATTCATACAGGGTTCAGATTTGGTTGGATGCGTTGAGAAAACTGGACTATGGCCTTCGCGTTTTACACCTGCAACAGTTACAGTGGATGAGCTTTGCAATGTTGCCTCGAAGGAACGCAGTGTGCTTGGATCCCAGTTCGACATGGGTCAGGATCCTGAACTTACCCAGGAAGTTTGGGAGAAGACGATGGAGGAAGCAAGGTTGGGAATTCTTGATGGTCCATTGCCGTTGGATTCAATACCTGCTGATTTTCCACTGAGTCGCAGGTTCGGTATAAAGCAAGGAGCTAAGGTACGTTGCATTGACGATTTCAGCAGATCAGCCGTCAATCAGTGTGTGCAGACGTGTGAGAGCCCTAAACCTCATACAGTTGATGTCTTCGCTTCATTGTGTGTGCGGGTTATGAATCTGGGTTCTAATTCTGAAGAATGGCGAGGCCGCACATTTGACTTGACTGGTGCTTACAGACAGTGTGCGGTTAAGCCCACGTCCAGCAAATTTGCACACATTGTTGTTCAGGACCCTACATCCCAGAAGCTGGTAGCCTTCCGCATGAGGGCTCTACCATTTGGTGCAGTCAGGTCGGTGCACAGCTTCCTGCGATTCTCCCACAGTTTGTGGTTCTTGCTGGTGACTGAGTTTCTGGTTCTGGCAACTGGTTATTTCGATGATTTCTTGGTACTGGCTACTTCGTTGGAAGCTCCCTCGATAACTTCGTGTGTGCAGATGTTTCTTCGGATGTTGGGATGGGCCTTTGCTGAGACAGGCCCTAAGGCCCCGGACTTCTCTACTTGTTTCCAAGCACTTGGAGTCGAAATCTTCGTGGGAAGCTTGCATTCGGGTTTGGTTACAGTCAACAACACAGAAGGCAGGCGGGCTGAGCTCATCAAGAGCTTAACTGAAACTCTCGACTCTGGAAGACTGTTACAGGTTGATGCGCTTCGGTTGCGAGGTAGGCTGCAGTTTGCGACGGGCAACTTGTTTGGACGTATAGCTAAAGCTGCTCTGGCTGCGGTGACACATCATGCTTATCATTCTCGAAGCGTAGCTCTGGACAACAAAGCGTTAATGGCGATCAGACTTCACTTGAAGCTTCTCCAAGAGTCGAAACCACGTGAGCTCAGACCCTCTGCGAACCAATGCTGGTTTATTCAAACAGATGCGCATTTCGATCCTGAAGGCGATGCCCCGACTGCTGGCATTGGAGGTGTGCTTTTCCAACCAGATGGTGTTCCGGTGCGGTTCTTTTCAAAAGAGATTCCAGCGTCAATGCTTGCAGCACTGAATCCGAAGAACAAGAAAACTATTATCTTTGAGTGTGAGTTCTTGGCAGTCTTTTGTGCTTTCTGGCTTTGGACGAAGAATTTAGATGGTGCCGCGGTTATCTACACTGACAACAATGGTGTGCGTGACTGCTTGATTTCCTGTAATGCTACTGGTGATGTTGGTAAGAAGCTCTTACTTGCAGTACTGGCGTTGGAAACTGAACATCAACTTATACCTTGGTACTCCAGAGTTCCTACTGACTCAAACACTGCGGACGCCCCGTCGAGATTTTCAGTCCAAAAACTTCTGGCGATGAATTGCACTCTGGATGAACTGGATTTGCAAGCATGTTGGGATGCAGTGCTGACCCTTTCGGAAAAGTGGGGAGAACAACAGGCCAGCATTCATCCCACGTTGAAAAAGGATGCAAGTTAAGCAGTGCTTGAGATGTTGTCGAATGCAGTGCTTCATTTCAATGGTACACTTCATGTTCTGGCTGCGGTTCAAAAGGAGATAAACATGCGATCAGACTGAGTGCGTGTTATCAACTGCATGAAGAATGGAATGCCATTCAGCAGCCTGGCTCTTTCAAGGTGAAAGCATGTCAAGTTCGATCAAGGGATCAATGCATGGCAGATGTATCATGTAACATGTCTTTTTGTTTTGATTTCAGCTTGCCCCGCCCTCGAGCCACCCTTGCAAGCTGTCATCACTGCGGTTAAACCGCTGCCTACATTTCATTGGTAATATGCCAAACCCTCAGCCTGAACAACAGGCCAGCATTCATCCCACGTTGAAAAAGGATGCAAGTTAAGCAGTCCTTGAGATGTTGTCGAATGCAGTGTTTCATTTCAATGGTACACTTCATGTTCTGGCTGCGGTTCAAAAGGAGATAAACAGTTGTATCATCGTCACCATTATCACAATCATCAGAATGTGTTGGTTGGTGACCATGTCAGTTATGCCTGACGTTAGTTATAGACATAGGTCATGGTTGGTTGGTCATAGGCATGGTTGCGTTGGCATCCCAGAAGCTTATAGACACTACAACCACGTTGTGTTAGCTGTACACATCCCCAGATCACCATCCTTAGATCTATCTGAGTGATACCGCTCGCTGGTCATGTGTCGCGAATACTGCTGATACCTTTCAAAATAATGGTTATAAATTATAAGTTGTAAGTTATACCTCTTAGAATACGGGTTGTTTAACCCAAGTTATAGCCCTTAGAATACGGGTTGGCAAAAAACCCTACATTGTCATTGATTTCCAGTGGCAATGAGTGATATATCTTGATCGGTCCGCGAAAAAGTGTTGGCTCCGAAAAGGTGGCGAATTCGCGAATTCGAGGCCGCTAAGGCCGAACAAGGGTGCTGCAGCGGAGAGGCTTGGGCAACCAGTCGAACAAGGTCGGTTTGATGACCAGCGTAGCAGCATAGCCAAGCATCAAAGCCATCACTCATCATTCATGGAAAAAGAACTTAGTGATGTCTGTTGAAAGTGGTGATGAATGATGATGGTTGAAGATGTGGTGGTTTCCTACAGGCACTACTGTGTATGTTTATTGATGGTGATTATGGTTGTTGATAATGAATGGGTGATGGTGGTCAGGGATGGTTGATGGTTCACTATGATATACTATGATAATGGTTGATGATCAACAACCGCATTGATGATACGCGGTTGTTGAACACGGTTGATAGTTGGTGAAGTGTGATTGAAATGGTGATATGATGGTGTGCCATATACATGCTTAATTTTGCTTCGTGATGGCTAGCCATCATCAATATCAAACAACAACAAAAACCACATAGTAATAACAGCGACAACAAAGACAAGAACAATAAGAGCATCCCAGGAATGGCCAATGGAAGGACTCACAGGAATCAGAATCAGAATTTCAACAGGTAGACCTTCCCGCAAAGCCAGTGGCCAGCTGGTTGATTGTGACTTGATTCATCAGCAAAATCTGGCCATGATGACGGGGTTTGGTGTCGTTTGATGCTGGCTGACCAGACACAATACCCAACAAGGCCAGGTCATGCCGGAGGCACACATGTGAGCGGGAAATATATATATATGTGTGTGTGTGTGTGTGTGTGCGTGCTGTTGTTGATACGAAGGGCATGCCAGTATGATATCAGTTCCCCCATTTTGTACTTAAACCAAGACTGCAACATGATCCTTTTTCAACGTGATCAGGTTCATTTGGAACTTCAACAGGATGTGTTTTGGTGTCTTTGCTGGTTTGGAAAGTACTGATGCACCCGGACGGACGCTTCAGGCAGAAGAGCTGCGGAATGTTTGAGATCTCTTCAGAAAGAGTGAGATAAGAAAAGCCGTTACACTCTGGGAAAACTTCACGCACTAATGATTACTAATGATTACACATGGTTTACCTGGAAGTTGAAAATCAACATTAGTAATCATTCGTGGTAAACCAGCTTTGAATGGTGGGTTTTCCACTTCCAGGTTCGTTTCTTAGAGGGTATGCAATTGTGATCCTTACCAGGAACTGAGATTGCCGTGAAATCAGAACCAGTGCAGATGTTGATGTTACCAGATCAGTTGAGCACCACTCCACTTGCTCATTTTTTGCTGAGTTACCCAGCACATTGTTCCTCGTCGATGGGTCAAGCACCCAACCAGGCTGAGTCCTTTGTTGACCAAGACTTCTTGAGGAGAGACTGTCACCATCGCTGATTGCTAGTTGAAGTTGCTTCTCCGTTTGCGTTTGGAGATTCAACGACTTCCTGGCTGAGTTTTCTGGATGATTTGTTGCATGGAAACATTTTTCAACCACCAGCGCGGCGCCAATGTCTTTTTTCCTGGACTTTGATTGCAACTGTGGATGTTTCAGGTTTGGAGCAAAAGTTTGGTTGATGGTTGATTGATGCAGTGGTTAAGCATAGATAGATCATGTTCAACCAATGGTGAATAATGGTAGTATGATAATGGATGATCATGATGAATAATATAATCGCATATTGATCCATTGTTGACCATTATTGCACCATTGAGATGACATCAATACTGGAACATGATCATTTTTCCCACGATTGATGGTATACATGCTTCATAGTGGCCAATCATTATGGCCATAGTGGGCCAAAAATGGTCACACCGATTTTCGTCAAGGAGCTCTAGGAGCTGGCCGAACGCTCTCCCGTGACCTGCCAAGTTTGGTCAGCCGCTTGTCCCTGCAACCGGCAGTGGGCAATTCGTTTTGTGAACTGACAGAATTGCCCCAAGTTGTTCACTTGTTCTGAACTTCGTGGAGAACACTGAACTTCGGTGCAAGACAGGGCCTTTCCGTGAATATGGCGGTAGTTTTCCCCAAACAGAACTGTCAGACATGATCGTTTTTAGTATATACGGAAAACTACCATCCACTTCAGGGTGCTGTGGAGGAAAGAGCTACCCAAATTTGCAGATCCCTCAGTGGTTCTGACCATTCGGCGATGTTGAGAATGCCGAAGGAATCAGCAATGCCAACGATCGGCCCTCAGCAAGGGCGCTGAGTCAATCAGTTGCAAGGAGTACGGAAATTGGATAATGTTTGATTCTACAATTGCGCGCACATGATTGATAGCTTGTGGTAAATATTCGTGGGGAATAGCAGTTCAGGCGTTGATCAGTTGTGGAAGCGCTCATGTTCTTGCTTGGTTGATGCTCTCCTTGATGGCTAAAGTCACCGCTATCCCGAGCTATACCCCATCAGTGGCTGATCCTGCAGTGGCGTTTCGTAGCTTGTATGTTTTCTCCACCAGTGTTGATATTTGACTGGTTCATAGTTGATTCACATTTGACAGTTCTTGACCAGTATGGCTCCTCCATCCTTATCCATAATTCAAAGCCATCAGTAACATTCCGAAACCAGCCGATTTCTTCGCATAATCACCCCGAATCACCATCAATCACCTTCAACCAGCCATCATCAAACATCACCACCATCAACCACGATCCACCGGGGCCTGGCCGCCCGGGTGGCTGCGGCGCGCCCCCTCAGCTGGAAATGTCAACCAGCGGTGCCATTCGCAAGGGTTGCCACCGTCATGTAAACCAATGGTGAAGTTAGTAAGAACCATTACAGTAATGATCATGATTTTATAGTTACAATGGTTACTTAACAACGATTTAGTAAGAACCACTGTACTACTAAGCCTAAATACATGATAATTATTGCCGATACAGTTTTCATTGACAGTTGTCAATGATGTAAGTGAATAACAACTTTTCAGCAACAATGCTTGATATTGGGTACGCACAAGTTTTTTGAAAATTGCAATGTCGTTGACCAGTATTGTTCAACGTTCTCAACATGACCTACCAGTATCAGCATCATGGTCAGCGATTATTATGTCATTACATGATCCACAATCATTGAACACTATAATTGACCAGTATCAAGAATTGTCAACGTTTATGATGATTCATCAAGTTCTTTGATTGTCAATCAACGAAGCACCGGTAGCTGCTGGATTTCATTCAACAAAGCGCCGAGGCCAAACACTGCAAGAAAGCCTCACAGCAGATGTGCTCAGCACTGCAGGCAGGAGCTAGAGCCACACTGAGTGCGTCATGAATGATGGGTGTGGTTTCAGGGTTCGGCAATGCAAGCGGCGGTATGTCAATAAAGGAAAGGCACCCGCGAATACCCACAATTTGAATGTACATTGATGGGATGCCGAAAAACGGCATAGAATGACAATCGGATCTGGGTTTGGAAACTTCGATCGCCAGCAAAACCATCAGCCATGACTAAGTATCATGAGACATCATTATCAATCATTAAACAACATCATCATCATCATCACCATCATCATCATCATGATCATCATCATCATCATCATCATCATCATCATCATCATCAGCATGTTGGCTCAAGTGAGGCACCTGGCTCAAGACATGTTGGCTGTAGCAGCCAGCACGTGAGCCTGTACCTTATCCTCGCTCACTTATCCTCGCTCAACGTACGACAAGGATCCACTGATCATGAGATTCTTTGGATCGATTCTTTGGGCTGCCAGTGCTGCCTTTGTTCTCAGCGGCGATCCAACAGCTTCGCAAGGCACCTGCAGTGATGGGTGCGACCCGATGGATGAAGTAGCCCACTTTCAGATAGGCAAGCGCGAGACGGACCCGGACCACCGGCTCCTCCAGAAGGCAGAGAAGGAGATGCCCAGTGGTGGCATAGAGAAGGGTGGCATAGAGAAGCGTGGCATAGAGAAGGGTGGCATAGAGAAGTGGGATCCAAGCAAAAGGTGGCGCCGGCGCCGGCGCCGGCACCATCGCCGGCATGGGTACCGATACTACGGAGATTTGGGCACCTCCAGCTCGACAAGCAGCTCAGGTTCCATGGGTTTCAGTTCTACAAGTAGCAGCTCAACAAGCAGCTCACAGTTGGATCCAAGCAGCTCAAGTAGCTCAACAAGCAGTTCAAGTAGCAGCTCGACAAGCAGTTCGACAAGCAGTTCGACAAGCAGTTCGACAAGCAGTTCGACAAGCAGTTCGACAAGCAGTTCGACAAGCAGCTCGACCAGCAGCTCGTCAAGTAGTTCGACAAGCAGCTCAACAAGCAGCTCGACCAGCAGCTCCAGCAGCTCCACAAGCAGCTCCACCAA
>VSDK01013397.1:35228-45781 GCA_009767595.1 Symbiodinium kawagutii
TGGTTCCATCCGCGTGCACCAGGGATTTCACCGCGTGGACCTCAGCCTCGCAAGGATGCCGCGGATGCGACCGGTGGTCTTCGGTGATCTTCAGAGGCCTCTCGGCGCAAACTTCCTCCGTGGTGGGGGCCTACGACTAGTTGGCGATAGCCAGTGATGGCTTGCGAACCAACTTCTTAACCAACTTCTTAACCATGTGCCCTTTTTGCGGTTCTATGAGTCAAATGATTTGCGAACCAGCTTATAACTTGGGGATGCTTGGGACCCCACCCGATATTGCAACAGCCTAGTGGCAACGGTCAGTCTTGTTGTACATTGTATGTATTGTTTATGTATGTATGTAAATAAATAAATAAATATAAATATAAATATAAATATAAATATAAATATAAATATAAATATAAATATAAATATAAATATAAATATAAATATAAATATAAATATAAATATAAATATAAATATAAATATAAATATAAATATAAATATAAATATAAATATAAATATAAATATAAATATAAATATAAATATAAATATAAATATAAATATAAATATAAATATAAATATAAATATAAATATAAATATAAATATAAATATAAATATAAATATAAATATAAATATATATATATATATGTAGTGTATTGTGAATTGATAATGTCATTCAGAAGTTGTCTCTAGTTGGGCGATGATTGAGTAGCGATGTACTCTGGTGGCCAACCTGTCACAGTATACGAATCAATGCGCTGCTTAGCGCTGATGGTTGAGGTCAAGGTTGATGCACGCACGGGACAGTTGACGCACCGATGAAGAGTCTGAGACTTTGACGGCTTGCAGATGGTTGTCTCATGTTATCTCCTGGTTTCAACCGATGAGCTGTTGGTGCCACCGAGCCTCCTGGTGAGTCCATGGGGCCCTCCGACTTTTTTCCCGAAGCAAAGCAGTGTTTTTTTCATATGTTTTTGTTGGCATCATCCACCCCCTTTCTAGCATGGAAATTGCTGTGAGCGGTGATGGAGAGCTCTGCAGAACCGTGTTGAGGTCCCCATCGAAAACTGAGAGCGATGCTTTGATTCTTCCGAACTCGGAAGTCTGTGAAGTCCAAGCCAGCATCGTGAAAATGCTTTGAGCCATCGTGTCATCACAAGTCATCACTGTACATGTTGTTTGATTGTCAATGTTTTGATTTTGAAGGAACCATATGGCTTTGTTGATTGTTGATGTTTTGTTGCTGGGAAGTAGCGCTGGTCAAATCCCAGCAGAACATATCTCATGTGGCATGTTGCAACAACAGGGGGAGCGGTGTAGCAGTGGGGTTGCAAGTGTTGCTGAAGCAGGGATACCGTGAACTTTTGTATCTCGCGGATGGTGCTCGGTGTTGTTTGGGCTCGCTGAGTATGGTTGCTCGCAGCGAAATTTACATATTCTTTCTCGGATTGTAGTGCAGCGTCCGAAAGATGTTTTTGACTGAATGTCGTTTGATGGAGAAGCTGTTCATGTTCTGCGACGTCCAGACGCCTTTACATTTCTGTCGCAGTTGGCGCGCCCTTTTCTTGTTCGCTTCCGGTCTCCCTGCTTCTGTGGCTGAATGTATCGCTGTGTTGAGGGGTACGTACCGACACGTTGTGACACAGCATGATGCTGTAGCGCTAGGACGTCCAGCTTTGTACAACCTGTTCGCGCAAGTGCACATCCGGAGAGGGTGGATTTGATGCTTATTCTCAATTGCCAGTGATGGATGCAATGTTCACCAATCATCTAAGATCATCATCAACATCCAACAGAGTGACAGCAGGTTTGCAGGTTCAGTTCTTGATGTCTGACTTGCGTGCAATCATATGCATCATATGCAATCGGCTTTCTTGGCTCCAGATCGAATTCCGTAAATCAACCAAAGTTCATAAGGGCGTGTGCGTAACTTTGAGATGAATGGCGCTTCCATGGCTTGCCTCGGGTGGCTAACTGGGGTTGTGGCTGCTCAAAGCAGCTGCCATTCCAGGCACCGGCTCTTCCTGTGAGGGTCACGATGGCTCGACCTTCTTGCAGCGCTCAGCCTCTCATGCCGGTGCCCTGGAGTCATGGGAAGCTCCACAGGCTCTGGCCGCCTTCCGAGCAGAGGTGAACGGTGCATCCAAGAAGCAGGGCCCAATTTGCGTCATCACCGACTTAGATCAGGGTGAATGCGTGGGACCCGACACCTGCTTCGCATGCAACTTTACAGTTGCCAACCAAGACCTTCCAACAATTGCACCAGATTCCCAGAGAACAAATTGCTTTGCGAAGGTGACACTGGCACCACATGTTCACAATTGTTTGACAGTCTTCCCATTGTCTACAAGGAGAGTGACCAAGTGTTGGTGTGCAAAGGAAGTCGAACATGTGACGGTCCGTGGAGGGTGGAAAACGTTGGTGCGGTTTGCTGCTCTTCTACTACAGATGTTGGGCAGACATGTGATGGAGCAACATTCAAAGTTCAGGCAGCAGAACCGAATTGCCAAAATGATGTGTGCTGTGATGGCAGCTTGGTTTGCGCCAACGCGAACATTGAGATTGCTGACAGTCTTGCTTGCAAAGGATTCTTTGCTTGCTCTTCGGCCTCAGTCCTCTTGGAGAGAGACCTCTACTGCAACGAAACCTCCAATGCCAATACAGCACCAGGGGACTCTGGACATACCTGCTCCAATGGTCTGTTTGTCTTCAACGGGACTGGGCCTGACCCCAAACATCTGGTGGATTGCCTCGGGAATGACGTTTGCAGCTTTGCCAGCCTCATTTTTTGGGATGATGAGAATGCTTCAATCTCTATGCTATGTGATTCCAACGTCTCGGGCACTGACACAGGAGGTGGAAGTGTGGAAGGTGCATGTCTCTCGACATCAGTCGTCTTGGGTGTGGATGGTTGTTTGGACGTTTTCTGCGTACAAGACATTGACTGTGAAGGGATGACCGTCGATACTAGCGCGGCTGGTTCAGAATGCTTCTTTGTTGGAGATGAGTCTTTTCCTTTCATTCCTGAGAATTGCTCAGTGGTCAATGAGACCCAGTGTGGACCCATCCCGCCAGATGACATTTGCTGCCTGGATGATCCTGACTGCGGATCCTGCTGCGAGACGCCCACCACCTGTGGTGGGGAAGTCTCCTCCAGCAGCAGCTCCTCTTTGAGCACCACTGAAGAGTCCTCCAGCAGTTCCTCCATCAGCAGCAGCAGCAGCAGTTCCAGTTCCAGTTCTACAACCTCAACTACGAGCTCTTCCAGCAGCAGTTTCGCCACCGCCACGAAGAAGAAGAAGAAGCCCTACAGCCAGTACCGCCGCCGCCGCCGCTACGACCGCCGCGTTCGCCGCTACAATCACCGTCCAACTCACCGCATTAGGAGGTCCTACCGCTATAGCTGAGAGCCGGGCCAGGGCTTAGTTTTGTGGGCGCAGCCAGCAGCAAGTTTTGCCTAGGAAAAAGATCTGATCTGCAGTGCTCTGCTTGGTTATCAACATGATCAACAGAACAATACAAATCACCAAATTATGTAGTTGGTGATTTGCAGATTACAATGATCAAAAAATCCAACCAAGTGTCGGCTATCCTGACACCAATAACGCGTCATCAATATTTTTGCTTTCAAATTCAACAAAAAAAATTGCGTATTCCCCTACATATTACCCACGCTGGAACCAAGTCTCCAGGGTTGGAAATATCTCAGCACACACGCAAATGCTGCGTCATTGTTTGGGGACCGAAATGGAACTGCAGCGTTTGAGGACCGCCGCAGAACTTGGGTGGGGCCTGGAGTGGTCAGATGATTGACCGGGGGAAACAAACATGAGTTGGTGACCATGTGATGATTTCTATCTACTCAGTATTCATGCATAGTACATGATTTATAAATGGTCCATGTGATTGTTTACTCATTTATTTGATGAGTGATAGTAAAAGATAGAAGTTTGCAGCTATGTTATTCAAGCAGATCCCAGGTGGATTCATGGCTAACATGGCTGCCGATGTGAGTGGTGTTGGATGTTGTTGGGGGGATTTGAGAGCTAACATGGCTACCACATCTGCCGGCGCCGGCTCAAGTCTCAGTACCCACATTAGTAATTTGTGAGAGTGGCTCCAAAAGACTATACCGTTTTTGTTGGATGATCTTACAAATAAATTCATCAAAATCTCAGTATAGTATGTGGTTTGTTGAATCGAATTCATCAAATCTGCCATTGAAACCAAATTGAATCGTGAATCTTTCTTTGTGAAGCCCACGAGAGTTTCTCCATGTTGTTTGGATTGGTAGGACCGGAGGAGCGCGGCTGGATCGATAGCTCTTCTGTGGCCACATTCTCATCCTGGTCACTCCAACTGCCAACCCTTTTGCTGACGATGGGAATCCGGTCGTACGATAGCCATGTTAGGCAGCCATTAGCCATCATTAACCAGCTAGAAGCCATTCTTCACCAGCTATTAGCCATCATTAAGCAGCAATTGGCCATGATTGACGCGCTATTAGCCATCATTAAGTAGCTATTAGCCATTATTGACGCGCTATTAGCCATCGTTAACCAGCCGTGAGCCATTATTAGCCAGCTATTTGCCTTATCGACCATTATTGACCAGCTATTAGCCACTAATTGCCAGTATAAACCATTCTAAAGCTGACAATGATCAACCTTGATCAGCCATTCGAAGCCATGACAATTCTCAAACATGTCCTACAGTAATGATCAGCTAGCGAATAATAGGTAGTAGCTGCTTAATAGTGGCGATCAGCTATTAAGCCATAGTTGATAATCATCCATGATTTTTCTTAGCCACACTTTATCATTTTCATGATGAGTACTAATGATCAACCACTTAGAAGCCATGTTTTCAATGGTGTAAAACCATGAACAACCATTTTTGAAGCATTATAAGCCCCTATCACAGATGTTAGCCAGGAAACATTGAGCCAATATTGACCACTACAAGTGTTGTAAACTATTCATATCCATTATGACAGCAGAATTAACGATATTTAGCCACTATTAACTGTTGTCAGTCGCTAGCAGTAGTCATTATCAGTCATCGTTTCTCATTTACAAGCCATTATTGACAGGCCTTAGCCTCGGCCGCCAACTAAGCATTGTTAACAAAAACATGACCATTGTTGGCCCTGGCAATAGTTGAGACCATTAAAAGGCACTCATCATTGTCACCAGATAAACGATGAATTGTCATCAGCAAATATTGATTATTAAAGGTTATCAACCATGTCAAGTAAACACTGAACATCTTAATCGAACATTATTACAAACTGTTGACCACCATAGGTCATGATTGATACCATGTTGAATACCGCTTATAAACCATGAAACGCAATGCTTTTGAGCATTATAACCGTCACAAGTGATTCATAGTCATTGGTAATGACTGTTCATGAGTATCAACCCTATAGTGAGTATTGATGACTGTGAATATTCAGTCTTGATGGCTATGACAATGAAATAACGCTCACTTTTCATGATCAATTATCAACCATGAT
The DNA here is from genome assembly GCA_009767595.1 of Symbiodinium kawagutii. NCBI lineage: Eukaryota > Dinophyceae > Suessiales > Symbiodiniaceae > Symbiodinium > Symbiodinium kawagutii. Next base: position 40,729 of record VSDK01013397.1, read on the forward strand.
TCACAACCAGAATTGGTCAGTATTTGTAAGTCTTAGTTCAATGTTTGCTCGCTTCAAGACTTGATTTGCCACTATGACTTATCATTATCATCTTATCACTGACTACCATAAGCCACTCATAGCCATCATAAACAGCATAAACCATTCCGTTGATAGCCTTCGACCATCAAATATTATCAGCCATTATTTGCTAGCATTAACAATCATCCTTATGAACCGGAATCAACATGATGAAAACCCACGGCTACTAATCATCAATGACCACTCACCAGTCCTAGCAACAACTCTATGCCATCATGACCCGCTAATCAAACCATGAACCATTCTTATTAATCAGTATTTGTTACATGTTGTTATAGATTATCAAAGCCTGCAGGTCATCCTGATTATCTATGATAGATACCCTTTATTACTCATTAGATAATCAATGTTAGGGATTACTGCTCAGTATAGAATGGTAACACAATGTAACAAATAATGATTAATCATAGCTTTCACCGTTACTCAGAGTATCAACTATATTGCCATATGGATTATTCACTATGAATTTGTCTGGTGTTCTTCACCATCAAGCTATAGAGAACCAGCTATTGAGTCTTGCAACTATGACTATGATCGTTAGTTTTAACAATCTTGTCAACATGTTACTCTGAGGTCATTATGAAGTGCTATGGCTCATTATTTGTTTTTGCTGATTAGCCATGGTTTAACTAGCCATTCTTCAGCCGACAATCTTCAGCCATGCTGTGAGTCGCCAGGTTACATGCAGATGTTGGAGATACGCCTGGATTTTGCCAGCACTGCTGGTGGGTAATTTGGCCTCCGTAGCTGCCAGCTGGCCATGACCAAAGTTGTCAGCCGGGGGGTTCACTATAGTAGCCCTTGGTGCCTTGATGGCCCCATATCGTTGAGATTGGTTACATGCTCAGCGTCGCACGGCTGGTGTCATTCCCAGTGAACGACGTGGATTTTTTGTGAAGCAGCACCTTGCAGCAAAGCAGTAGGTGAAACTACGCAACTGTAACGGGCAAGAGCTGCCCAGCTCCTTGTGAAAAGTGAGCGCAAGCTGTATGCTGGTCATGAATGGAAGGTTCCGGGCGGTAACCATCCCAAGAGTATCAGCAGCACCAACATTGCCAACTTGTTTAGCTAACGAGATGACGAGATGATGTTGGAGGCACCCTCCGAAATCTGAGCTTGGGTTGTTAGAGTCGAGTCCTTTGGGCAGCCGTTTGAGCGCTAATTGAGCGCGCCCGAACCGTTACAGTCCATTTAGCCGCCAATTGGGCATGACTCCACTTTGGTGACTTGGATCAAGCACAGGAAGCCTCGATTTGCTGGCCGTTGGAATCCCAACTCAAAAGGATGGCTGTCAGCGACTACTATATAGTAGATGTTGTTCATGTGTTGATCACCATTGATAGACATAACCTGTTGATGGTTTCAAAGGTTTTGTATTTTCCCTAGTAATTAGTAACAAATGTTTGGTTGACTTGCGCAAGATATTCATGACAGGGTGGTTCAACCACCAAGCAGATCATTTTGGGTTAGCTCTATTGGCAGCGCAGAGTGTTTCCAACTTCGCTCAGTTGGACATATGGAAAGATGTTGAGCCACAAATGTTTTTTCTCAGAATAAGGACTGCCAAAAATGTTTGGTTTATTCCTATAAAGATTTTATGTAAAGGATGGTTTGGGGGTTACCACTACTTTGAGAAACACCCAAATGAACGTCAAGATAATCGAAGGTACAGCATTTGTGGCTCAACACCAAGAGCACCAAGAATCGCAGAAGCAGAAGGAGCAAGATAATGATATCCTTAGCTCCTTGTAAGAGAAAAGAACATCCGAGCTTTTGAGCGATGTTTGTTTCACCGAGCTGAGCTGTTTTGATCGAGCTTTTCTTTGCTTTTGTGGGTTTGCAGCAAATGGTTTGGCAGCAAATGACTTCATAGGTGGTTGCAAGGGCAGAGGGATTGGGCAGCAAAGGACATCTCACCAGTAGCAAGTGTGGAAGGCTTTTGGCAGCGATTCCAGCTTTGTTTGGCATTCTACTGCTGCCAGCTATGTCTATTTCTTCTTTCAGTGCCTCCCACATAGTCCGCAAAAAAGCCTTCCAATTGAATCCGCGAGTATGAATCCTAGCATTTCGCTCTTTTGAGACTTCAAGCAACTTTATACTTTGGATAGGTCCACTACCCACATCAGACTTCTGGGGTCCTGGTCCACCATCACCGAGGGCTGGGGATGAACCCAAGGGCCCAGAGTGAATTGCAACATCATCATTTTGAATGACCACATTGATCAATGACCCAACAAATGAAGTGCACTATCACCCATCACCAATAATTGAACAATATGTACATGTTTTTCACTTCACATAGAACAATCATCACCAACATTTACTGTATCGTCATTTCTCTTTCATCATTCATAAGTTATAACTTATCATTCATCATTCATTCATAAACATTGATCATCATTCACCACCATTCATCAATATCAACTTGCATCATTATATATTCATCATAACCAACATTCATCACCATTCATCACCATTCATCATCATTTATCATGACCAACATTCATCACCATTCATCATCATTTATCATTATCAACATTCATCACCATGCATCATCATTTATCATAACCAACATTCATCATCATTTATCATAACCAACATTCATCACCATTCACCACCATTCATTATCATCATCACCACCACCACCATCATCATCATCATCATCATCATCGTCCTCATTATTATCATCATCATCATTTATCATAACCAACATTCATCATCATCATCATCATCATCATCATCATCATCATCATCATCATCATCATCATCCTCATCGTGATCATCGCCATCGTCATTATCGTCATCATTGCATATCATCGTCATCGTCATTATCATCATTCTAATCATCATCGTCATCATTATCATCATCATTTCTCATAACCAACATTCATCATCATCATCATCATCATCATCATCATCATCATCATCATCATCATCATCACCATCACCAGCATCATCATCACCACCACCACCATCATCATCATCAGCAGCATCATCATCGTCATCATCATCATCATCATCGTCATCATCATCATCATCGTCATCATCATCATCATCGTCATCATCATCATCATCGTCATCATCATCATCATCGTCATCATCATCATCATCGTCATCATCATCATCATCGTCATCATCATCATCATCGTTGTCATCGTCAGAACAAATTCGGATTCATGCACGAATAGGATTCACGCACCAAAGATTCATGCACGAATGCCGTCGGATTCATGCACGAATAATTCCCGGATTCATGCACGAATGTCGTCGGATTCATGCACGAATAATTGCCGGATTCATGCACGAATGATTGCCGGATTCATGCACGAACAATCCCGGATTCATGCACTAATGATTGCCGGATTCATGCACCAATAATTCCCGGATTCATGCACGAATAATTCCCAAATTCATGCACGAATAATTCCCGGATTCATGCACAAATAATTCCCGGATTCATGCACGAATCATTCCCTGATTCGTGCACGGAAAAATTCTCGGATTCATGCACGAATGATTTTCATGCAAGTATCAAAGAAGATGTCATCGTTCCAGAGCAGTTGTCATCGTTCCAGAGCAGTTGTCATCATTCCAGAGAAGTTGTCATCGTTCCAGAGAAGTTGTCATCAGTCCAGAGAAGTTGTCATCGTATCACAGGGCCACCTAATAACGTTCGTGTTTGCCTGCTTCCAAAAGAAATGCAAATATGTCTCTACTGGCCACATATCATAGAGGTTGTCATCTTCCCAGGGAAATTGTCATCATTCCAGAGAAATTGTCATCCTTCCAGAGAAGTTGTCCTCGTTCCAGAGAAGTTGTCATCAGTCCAGAGAAGTTGTCATCGTATCACAGGGCCACCTAATAACGTTCGTATTTGCCTGCTTCCAAAAGAATTGCAAATATGTCTCTACTGGCCACATATCATAGAGGTTGTCATCTTCCCAGGGAAATTGTCATCATTCCAGAGAAATTGTCATCCTTCCAGAGAAGTTGTCCTCGTTCCAGAGAAGTTGTCATCAGTCCAGAGAAGTTGTCATCGTATCACAGGGCCACCTAATAACGTTCGTATTTGCCTGCTTCCAAAAGAATTGCAAATATGTCTCTACTGGCCACATATCATAGAGGTTGTCATCTTCCCAGGGAAATTGTCATCATTCCAGAGAAATTGTCATCCTTCCAGAGAAGTTGTCCTCGTTCCAGAGAAGTTGTCATCAGTCCAGAGAAGTTGTCATCGTATCACAGGGCCACCTAATAACGTTCGTATTTGCCTGCTTCCAAAAGAATTGCAAATATGTCTCTACTGGCCACATATCATAGAGGTTGTCATCTTCCCAGGGAAATTGTCATCATTCCAGAGAAATTGTCATCCTTCCAGAGAAGTTGTCCTCGTTCCAGAGAAGTTGTCATCAGTCCAGAGAAGTTGTCATCGTATCACAGGGCCACCTAATAACGTTCGTATTTGCCTGCTTCCAAAAGAATTGCAAATATGTCTCTACTGGCCACATATCATAGAGGTTGTCATCTTCCCAGGGAAATTGTCATCATTCCAGAGAAATTGTCATCCTTCCAGAGAAGTTGTCCTCGTTCCAGAGAAGTTGTCATCAGTCCAGAGAAGTTGTCATCGTATCACAGGGCCACCTAATAACGTTCGTATTTGCCTGCTTCCAAAAGAATTGCAAATATGTCTCTACTGGCCACATATCATAGAGGTTGTCATCTTCCCAGGGAAATTGTCATCATTCCAGAGAAATTGTCATCCTTCCAGAGAAGTTGTCCTCGTTCCAGAGAAGTTGTCATCAGTCCAGAGAAGTTGTCATCGTATCACAGGGCCACCTAATAACGTTCGTATTTGCCTGCTTCCAAAAGAATTGCAAATATGTCTCTACTGGCCACATATCATAGAAGTTGTCATCGTGCCAGAGCAGTTGTCATCGTTCCAGAGCAGTTGTCATCGTTAACAGCACCTGCCAAC
>VSDK01013397.1:45848-68718 GCA_009767595.1 Symbiodinium kawagutii
TGTCAACAACACCTGCAGGCAGCCCCTGCCGACAACACCTGCTCACAGCATTTGCCAGCAGCACCTGCCAACAGCACTTGCCGACAACACCTGCCGACAGCCCCTGCCGACAGCAGCTAGCAAGGGCACCTGCCAACAGCACCTGCGGACAGTACCTGCCAACAGCACATTCCTGCACATCTGCACCGACACCTGGCACAGCACCTGCCAAGAGAAGAGAAGAGAAGAGAAAAGTAGAGTGGAGAAGATAAGTGCAAGAATGCAAACACATTGGTGCGAAAAAATAAGCACAGGAATACACTTTTTTCATTGCACGACGATTAGTGCACGAATACAAGCCCCGAAGATTAGTGCACGAATACGCTCTTATTAGTGCACGAAAATTAGTGCACGAATGCAAGCCCCGAAGATAAGCGCACGAATACGCTCTTATTCGTGCACGAAGATTAGTGCACGAATGCAACCGTATTAGTGCACGAAGATTAGTGCACGAATACGCTGTTATTAGTGCAAGAAGATTAGTGCGCGAATACAGGCCCCGAAGATAAGTGCACGAATACGCTCTTATTAGTGCACGAAGATTAGTGCACGAATACAAGCCCCGAAGATTAGTGCACGAATACGCTCTTATTAGTGCACGAAGATTAGTGCACGAATGCAACCGTATTAGTGCACGAAGATTAGTGCGCGAAGATTAGTGCGCGAAGATTAGTGCACGAATACAACCGTATTAGTGCACGAATACAACTTTGACCGTCATCGTCATCATCATCCTCATTGTGATCATCTTCATCGTCATTATCGTCATCAACGTCGTATCATCGTCATCGTCATCATCATCATCGTGATCATCGTCATCATTATCATCATCATCATCATTTATCATAACCAACATTCATCATCCTCATCATCATCATCACCAGCATCATCATCACCACCACTACCACCATCATCACCATCATCGTCATTATCATTATCATCATCATCATTTTTCAGAACCAACATTCATCATCATCATCGTCATCATCATCATCATCATCAGCATCAGCATCAGCATCATCATCATCTTCATCATCATCATCATCATTATCATCATCATCATCAGCATCATCATCATCATCATCATCATCGTGATCATCGTCATCATTGTCATCGTCATCATCGTCATCATCGTCATCATCCTCATAATCCTCATCATCATCCTCATCCTCATCCTCATCCTCATGCATCATCCGCCATCCATCATCCATCATCCAGCATCCAGCATCCATTATCCATCATCCATCATGCATGATCATTGTCATCATCATCACCCACCGTCATGCATCAAGGGCGCGCCTAAGAAAACATGCCCATCGCTACGTAACCAACGCCTGATTTGTGGGGGATGACAGGGTCATGCGCCGTCCAACAGACCAGCTCGCCATTTTGCAGCAAAGATGGACCAATTTATAATCCAATGAATTCATGAATCGGTTAACAAGCTGGTTTGGTCATGTATCATAGTTGACGAATAGCTGAAAGGTGATGGAGGATTCATTATGAGCTGATATTAATACCATATCAAAATCCAATAGCTTCAATAGCTCATACCAATTTGCCATATATTGATACCATATCAAAACCATTATGAACCATATGCAATCCAATAGCTTTAATGTATCATGGCTCACATCTACCCCCACAACTCCAGCGATTGAATCGCCAGCGACCGGCGGGACCCCCAGGTTCGTGCCTTATCTAGCTGACTTATCCATATCGCTCGGGGTCATGAGACAAGAAACATGGGGAATCATGTCATTCAGACGTTGATTGACAATGCTTCATGGTTAGTAAACCGTTGAAGAATGGTAAGCTGAATCAGCTGCTTAATGAGTTCGCAAATGAGTTGGTTCATGGTAAAGGCTTCATATAAATGGTCAGCAGTTGGAACCCAAAGACCTCAGCTTGATGGCCGTACAAGCGGATCACGGTTGCAACCCTACGTGGACTCATCACTTTGGATGGTTGTTACACCAAAATTATCAGTATCAGAATCTATCTTAGCTTCATTCTCGACCGGATTCATTCGGCAATCATTTTAGGCACGACTTTCAACCAGTTTGCGGTTGTATCTTCATCAACGATCATGCTTTGTTGTTGTTGTTGTTGTTGTTGTTGTTGTTGATGAATTTCATGATGACCAATAGCTGATTTGTGGTTGTGATGTTTAATAAACCACCACCAGTTCAAACATGCAAAGCTGGCAATTTGCTGCTAAATAGTGAGGTGGTTCCCTAATTGGCCAGAATTCCTCAATGACCCTGGTTTTTGGTCGATGTCACTTCGTAATCGTCTATATTCATTTATCTATATGTTTAGTTTTAAGTGAGTATTCTTCACATTTCGTTCGAGATAGGCCTCGGATTCGTGACCAACTTTCGTTGTTGCACTGCTCTTTGTTGGTTATCCATCCTGCCAGCAGTCGACAGCCCCAGGCTTTGGTGCCTGGCTTTAGTTGGAGTCAACTCTGATCGACTCACCGAGGCAGCAGTGTTTTTTCGGGGAACAAGGCACCACCAGGGCTATGAATCATGGGGTTTTACATGGTCAGTAGCTGTGGTTGTGATCATTACTGAGAAATCTCGCTGTGATATCATGCTTGGCTGTGGGCAAACCAAAAATGAGTCATGATTATATCATGGATAATGATGCTACAAAGTGACAGTGGGTCGTTTCCAATGGTTCCAAAAATGGATGAACATCCGGACAGACTAGGGCCGCCCTTGACAGCCAAAAGGGAGAACGCCAGCTACTCAAGGTAAACTTGGAGCAGGTGACTGCTACAGATCCCCACTGCTGCTCAAGATTTTTAGGTTTTCCACGTGGTTCTTAGTTTTTTGGGTTGGCTGAGTTGGTGACAGAGGCACTCTTTTTTTCGCTTAAGCCATTCACTGGGCTGAGGCGCCAGTCAATTCGGCTAACCATCGGCCAGTTTTGTTAGCGGGTGGATACAACCATGGGTTGCCATGACCGACTCCCGACCAGTAGAACCATGGCGACTCCCCAGTTACCACCTGGAAGGACCACCTCGAAGCTTCCAGTAGCGGCGAGGATGATGCTGCTGGATTCATCCAACTTGGTCCAAGTTCGGGCCCCCAGCTGATGGGTTTCCGAGTCAGTGCTCAAGGATGATTGATTAACTGATGGGTTGGTGTGATAGTGCTTGGAAGTGTTGGGTTGTAGATGAATAATGGTTGACAATGGTTTTAGTGGTTCTTGAGAACGATTAACAATTGTTAGTGATGGCCAATGATGGCAGAACTACGGTAAAAAGCCACTTGCTTATGTAGTGCTGGGAATCTATAATCGGTTGGTTATAGGGCTGGATACTCATGGTCAACAATCTTGTTGGTGATTTCCTTAACGGTACCCCTAAGTCTCAACTTGTGTTATTTTGGGATTAAGATTAGCCATAATTAGCCAGTAATGAGCAACTCACTCACTCACACAGCCCTGCAGCCCCCGACAAAGGACAGTAGAGGCCATATTAGTCGTACTTGGCAAGAAATGAGCTATGGTAATGATTTGGTTGATGACTGCTGACTATTTGTGATTAGTATTAGCTATATTTGTTTTGACCATTGTCAACCACTCTCAACTATCATTCGGCAAGAATGCCCTCGCCCCTGGGGTCGATCCTTGTTGTGCTAGAACCAGAAGTCGGTTGGTTGATGCCGCCATCTCCACAACTAGGTCAGCGAGAAGGTTGACCACCATCTATCATCATGACCATTGAGCATTTGATTAAAATTTTAAACGTATACGAGAATCATTCATTCTTGAATACGGACTTTCCATATCTATCTATTTGTTTGTCTGTCTGTCTATCTGTCTGGTTATCTATTTATCCATTATCTATCTATCTATCTATCTATCCATCTATCTATCTATCCATCCATCCATCCATCTATCTATCTATCTATCTATCTATCTATCTATCTATCTATCTCTATCTTTCGATCGATCGATCCATCCATCCATCCATCTATCCATCCATCCATCCATCGATCTATCTATCTATCTACTTATTTATCTATCTATCTATCCATCCATGCATCTATCTATCTATCTATCTATCGATCGATCTATCTATCTATCTATCTATCTATCTATCTCTTTCTATCGATCGATAGATCCATCCATCCATCCATCCATCCATCCATCCATCCATCCATCCATCCATCCATCTATCGATCTATCTATCTATCTATCTATCTATCTATCTATCTATCTATCTATCTATCTATCTATCTATCTATCTATCTACTTATCTATCTATCTATCCATCCATGCATCTATCCATCTATCTATCTATCTATCTATCTATCTATCTATCTATAAAGATAATCATTTTCAAATGGCATGGTGGAGGAACCAACCATCAGTCATTATCCAGAATCTGTTACAAAGGTTGATGAATGTGAGGCACCACTCCCTCACTGTCACCACTACCTCACTGTTATCCCAGTTATATGGCTAGGCGAGCATCCCAACTATTGGACTAGTTTGGTCATGGGATGTTCACCAGGGAACCCGGACTCACCAAATCCATGGATTTTACAACACCTTGGGGACATAGACCTGCGAAACAGGTGTATGGACTATGGACTAGCAGGTTGACCGCACTTAAGGTTGATTATAATGACTACTGGTTGATGGTTGATAGCTGGTAAACCCTGGTAAATCGACAATATTCAACAATATTTTTTCGTAGCTCTCCGATGAGAGGTCATTCTAAACAATTGAATCGTTGATAGTTGACTTGGTAGTGGTCAATGGCCATTAGCCATTAAATATCCATGTACTACGGACATAAATGGTGAATTAAGAGAGATAACAAGCTTAATAGTGGTTAGCAATTTACTTCACTGGCCAATTTGCTAGTTAACTCGTTCTCAGTGGTTTCTTTTGCATCAAATTTGCTGGTCAACCAGCTTAACAGTTGTAAGTGACAGGGTTTTCTACTATATAAACCGCCGTTTAGTCGTGTGGGCTTGGGGGTGGCAGCTTCTTTCGGTCGTCGCGGTGCACTTCCCAGATGCAGATGATGAGTCTGAGATCTTGGCCAAACGAAACGAAGCCTTCGATACGTTGTGGAGGACGCAGTGCTGCCCACCGCTATGCTGTTGCCAACGGTGAGCCCCTGGCTGATCATCAACCATTCATCAAGATCTTAGTCGCTGGTTGTTATTGGTTGGTGTTTAACTACTGGTGATTGATGAAATGGATGGTCGAAGACCCTGTGATTCTGAAGGCATTGCTCATCGCTGACATGAAGAATCCCATTGTCAAGAAACCGGAGTTGTTGAAGAAGAATGGCTGGATGTTGTGTCAGGGTGCTCTGGGAGCCACACTGGAAAAGCGTAATCTTTCAGAATGACACGCGGGTTTTTTGTTCCGGACGCCTCACAGCTACTGTTGTTGTGATTGTTGTCGTTGCCATTGCTGTCCTGGTCCATTGCCGTCATTGTGGCCGTCGCAGTCGTCCTTGCAGTCGGCCTTGCAGTCGTCCTTGCAGTCGTCCTTGCAGTGGTGGTAGCAGAGGCAGCAATAATTGATGATTGCTTGTTGGTTGATGTGTCTTTTGTAGTGGTCGCTGAGGGTCTTGTGGTTGTTGGTTTTTGATGGTTATCACCACGATGAACTACCATGATCGATCATTTTCAGCCACCACTAAACAATTAACGACTACTATGAACTCCATCATTTTAACCATCATTTACCATTATTCATTGAACCATTGAGTTGACCATCATCGGACACGTGGTTGACACCCCAAAGTACTATCCCTTAACCATGACTGCCAGGTGCAGGATGCTAACCATCATCAGTAACCATGAACCATCCATTAAGCATCACTAAGATTCACCATCATCCATTCACCGTTATGAAGTCTATCATCAAGCCACCCTTGTTGTCTATCATTAAACATCATTAAGCGTCATTTCATTAAGTCTCCAATAAGAAAGGGTTTCCCGTGGATCTCCCATCATTTCTGGGATTGTTGTTGCGCTGGAGGGAAAAACGGATCATCAGCCATCATTCACCAACCATCATTCACCACCAGTTTCATCAGCAGTTTCTCCACCTGTTCACCTATCGCCCATCGTTGACCATGAAGTAACAATCCTCAACCATCATCCATTCACAAGCATCCACCATCCTCAGTGGTGCCTCCCAGGAAATACTTCTCCCACTACCGTCAAATGAAGGGCACCAAGCTGTCGATGCCTGGGTCACTTGGCCACTGGCCACAGCGGGGTTCACTTCGGTTCACCGTGACTGTGTTGCCGTGATGGTGAAGCCATATGGTTGATGGTGAATGATGGCTGATGAAAGTGCTGATGAAACTGGTGGTGAATGATGGCTGATGATGGTGAATGATGGCTGATGATGGCTGATGATGGTTAACTGAGGGTTAGCTGAGGGTTAGTTAGCTTGTACAATGATGGTCGATAAGCTGGTTGAATGATGGTTGATGATGGTGAATAGCGGCTGATGAACATATGGATCCGCTAGGGTGGAGCCAATGTGAATTTCTGGTTCATGGTTGATTGCTGGTAGAGAAATTGGCTATTAATGGTTGGTGGTTGATTTAATGGGTCATGGTAGTCACCACTTGTTAATATGGTGGTTTCTGAAAGTATGGGATGGGCACACCCAGTTATCATCCTTTGTGCAAATTATTGAGAGTAATTAATAAATCATGAATTCTTGGAGATTCCCTTGGGCTTGAGAAAGCACCAAATGGATTAATCAGCTGGTTGTCGTTATCATTGAAGGTGGTTCATTAGCATTAGCGGATCAGCTGGATCAATGTTATGGTTATCAATGGTACATCTAGCCATTCAGGAACAGCCCTCATTTTTTGAAACAACTCGATGATGATCCCTTTTTTGAATATGGGGGATTCAGGATATGGATCTCCCTGAGTGGTCCTTAATGCTTCACCATGGTCATTCATGGCGAATGGTCGCTTGCAAAGAGTTAACGATCAATGAAGTTGGTGAAGAGTTGTTGTCGTTGTTGTTGTTGTTGTTGTTGTTGTTGTTGTTGTTGTTGTTGTTGGGTTGAGAATGGTTATCAAGGGTAACATGGCAAGTTGGGTCAATAGTGATGAACCAACTTTCGGGGGGAGAAGTCCACCAACAATTTCATGAGGAAAACAATGGTTAATGACGGGGGAACCAGGGGGACAGGGTGAACTGACCCATAGCCATATGATGGTTGGTAACCAAGGTTTTTAATGGTTGCTCGTGGTGATTCATAGGGGATAGCAGCCAAACATCGTATGGGATAACAACCCAGAGATTGACGGGAAGCCGCTTGACTACTGGCATGCTCACCTTGCCCTTGCTGCAAATGGCAGAAAGTGATGTCATGCCAGATCTACCTGGCCTATTTGCACTTTCGATCCATCTATCCATCCATCTATCAATCAATGCATTCGATTATCTCCTTGTCTTTCAACCTATCTATCAATCAGTCTATCCATCCACCTCTAGAGAGTTTTGTCTTCAGAACTTTGGTCCAGCTTACTCAATACAGATTCCGGGCCATCATGTTTGAAATTGCCACCTTTTGTTGGGGCTGGTTGCATTTTGTAGAGAGCCCCGTGTGTGCCCCGTGTGTGCCCAGCGATTAGTATGTGTTGAATTTGTACCACAAGATATTCACCCTTGTTGTCCTAGTATGCTTGGGTGGCTCTTGTTGCATGGTCGGTTGATTGATCAGTTGGTTGGTTGATTTCAGGACCCGCAGAGCATCGCGTTGGTGTTCTCAAGCTCTTCTTTTTTCACCCTTCAGCCTCAGCCTACAGGTTTCCAAAAACTTGTATCTTTTGATGGTGCTAGGTGTCAATGGTTATCCAAAGATGTTTTTTCGGTAGGTATGATTATTTTAATACTGGGCAAGTAAACCAATATGATTGGATAACTTCCCCAATCTCAGTGGAATAACTACCCATATGGCGACAGTATTTGAATATTTTTTAAAGATTCAAACTGTTTGATACTGGTTCATATGGATTTGTATGGTGAAATCTTGCTTTTTGCTGGGAAATGATGGTTGATCTTGCTTGGTAATTGTCAGTTCGTTGGGTTGGAAATGGGGGACCATGACGCTTGCAACGTGCTAGCTACGCAATGGGTAGATCCTGGTGCCAATCTGGCTGGTGGCAGGGAGCAAGGCTAGGAGCCAGGGGTTTCCCCATGGCCCTTGAAAGGGTGAGCGAGGCCAGGAGCGGCCCCCAGGAGTGGCCTAACCCAGTGGTAGTGATATTTTTTCAGATTTCAGTTGATGCTTTGCTTTCAGCAATGGGTGGTTTGTTCAGAGTCGAGATCTGGTGGGTTTGGCGTTTATGTTTTGGTGGCAGGAGTGAATGTTTCAGAAGTGTGTCAACCCCCGACGTCACACCTGCAGATAAACACCCGTGTTTTTTAAAAGGTCGAACCCGCGCAATGGCAACAGTGACATACCATGAGCTGTTGGAAGAACCAGCCGCTTGTTGCAGGGCAACTGCTTCAGAAAGGATTATTATATCATTAAAGTTATCGTTATTGTTATCATTATTATCATTATTGATATCATTATTAGTTTAGTATATGAGACTATATTGTCAGCTGCATGATCACCGGTTCTACAACAGTCGATGGACCATCATCAACTCCTATTAATCACCTATGGGATCGCTGCCGAGGTTCCGTTATTTTCAATTCCGCTGAAAGGGGGAAACCACCGGGGGTCCCTTCCACCTGTGGCGGAAGGGAGGCACCACATGGCACCAGCATTTAAACTTCAACAACTATGGTGAATCTAAACAACACGTATTCAATAGATGGTCATAAGTCATAACTCATTTGAGCAATTTTTGCGACATATTTCCACATCGAATAATTTCTTGAATCCGACCGAGTCGGTTTCGATGGTTTTCATCAGAACCCTTTCACCATTTGCTTCCAACCAAATAGTCAGCTACCCAGGGAAGTACGCGCTGATCACAGAAGTTGACGACGTGGTTGTGACTGCATTCCAACAATCTGACTTGCACGATGTTCGCTACCCTTACTGGACGGCATGGAATCGCTCCGGAATCTGGGGGTGCTGGGGGATTTCACGAACAAATGGTCCATTTAGTCCAGGAAAAGAAAGTTCCATTCACTGATTTGTAGGGTGGGACAGGTCTGGCTACTCTGAATTCTTGCCCTACTCGGATGTGTGCGTAACTACATAGAATGAGATCAGGTGAAGCCCCAGAACATCCCAGGCTTCACCACTGACGTCAGCGGACTGCCAGTTCCGGCGGCTGCTAAGGCTTAAGCCAGAAGAAATCCCCCTTCAAATCGAGTTTGAGATCTTCACCCGAATGTATTGCACGGGGTCCCAAGAGACGCCATGATTCACATGTCTTCCACCCAGTCGACTTGAGAGATCTTCCACCCATGATCCACATGTCTTCACAGAAAATTCAGTTGACGTTCTTTTGGGTGCCATTTGTTTCTCCATTTGATCAAAGGCGGCATCCGAACAGTGAAGAAGCTTTCCGCAGATTGACTGTGGTGATGAGATAATGCATTCACTTTGCCAGCGATGTGGTCTTATTCTCCTAGTGAATGCTCCCAAGTTGGGGGTTTGGTTTTGCAGTAGAGTAACATTTTGTTGTTTTACCTTGATGGCTGAAAATAAGCCTGTGATCCTAGTTAGACTATCATGAGCCCTTATCCACCATCAAGCGTTGGTTATCAACCATTATTTCGGATGATATCAACAATTAAGTGTTTTTTTAGACGTTGATTGTATGACAAACTATAATGTTTGGAAATAGTTGACGATACCAGATTGTTGAGTACATTGAGTTGGTTTGTATATCTGCAATTTATTTGCAATTCTTGGTTTTTGAATTGGTCAATTCGTTATTTCGTTCGTCATTGAGTTGGTCTATCCATGTTTTTTCTGCAATTTCGTTGAGTTTATCCTCAATTCCGTTGTGCGCTCTCCCCTTCCCGGTGATCTGCACACCGCAGCGGCAGCCGCGTTGCACCGGTCCTGTGCTCTGCGTAGATCTGAAGATGACACCAGAGCTGTTGCTGACGCGGGGGCGCATTGAAGACCCCAGCTTTGTGGCTTAGCTTCGGGTGCGGTGGATGTGCAGCTGGATGTGCAGCTGGAGTTCACCATGGTAAACTAAGCCCTAGAAGGTGGCTGAAATAACCCCGTTGCGAGACCATGTGAATCGGAGCACTGACTGAGTGGGGGTGCACATCCAAGTGGTGAACCATCGAAAATCCATGGTGAAGGTTGAGTTGACACCTGTGGTTGATACTGCTGTGACAGAGTGTGACATTTTTTTGTTCGGAACATGTTTAGTTGCTGATTGACGAGCATATTTTTGGGATGGCGCAACTAGCAACCAGGCAGTAAGATTGGATGATAATACGTAGCAAGGTTATTACATCCGAGTATTGGCTAATAGTGCTTATTTGTAGGGGTTCAAACATTTGTCAATGGTGAATGGCTAGATAATATCATCAATGAAGAATTGTTGCGGGGTTAAGAATGGTCAGTGGTTGATAAACATTGGGAATGGTTAGTAGTTGGTTCATTGTACTCGTTTGGGTTTTTGTATCAGGTTAAGAGCAGGTCCCTCATAATATCACTGAAAGACATTGACAATAGGTCAATTATTTGTGAATATAGACTGGTTATTGACCCAGATTATTAACTGTTGGGGTCATAAAAGTTTGTTAATAGTGGCCAACGTTAATGGTTGGTCAAAGCCAATAGCTATTCAGTCAGCGACTATTGAGCACACTTCCTAAGCGTTGAGAATGCTTCATAGATGATTATTGTAGTAGTTTGCGAAGAATTGTTAAAGCAAGGTCGAGCATTGGCTAATGATTTCTACTGGTTGATAAGTGTTTACAATCCATTGATGATGGCCAGTAGTTAAGCAATGACGGTAAATATTGGTTTCTACTGGTTGGCACAAGTCAATCATGGGCTACTCATAGGTATAAATGACTGATACAAATCGTTGGCCGCTTGACAATGATTACCGGGCTAAATCCGGATTCATAACTGACAGTAGTGGTTTATTGTGCAGTTCAATAAAACCACCCGCGGGCCGCTGAAAAACACATTGTCCATGCCAGAAACCAGTAGCCGTTATTCTAAGATCTATGAACTGATTAGCAGCCAGAGGATGGTTCAATATGGATACTAGGATGGCTGATTGGTTGATCATAGGTGATGAGTGATTGATTAATCCATTGGATACCTTCAAAGCAACCAACCATGATGGGTTCAAGATGCTTAAGACTGGTTGATAGTGACGATCATAGTTGAGGGTATTGACCGCTTGACCGTGGATTTTTTTGCAAAGCTGCAGCTTATGATAGTTGACAATGATCATCGTGAGAAAAAACGCGGTTGGTCGGACACTTCATTTGCAAAAAACAGAAACTTAGATGCTCTGTGGTTTTGGATCAAACTGAGATGGATTTACCCTCTATCCACTGAACATTGACAATTTTGCAGGGATACAGAAGCCACCAAGATATGATGGTACTTGACTCACCCATAAATTAATACATATAGCTTTTATTTTAGCGGATATTTTGGAGGTTAATGGTGGTTAGCAAGCAACAACAATCAAGCCAGCGGATATACCCTAGTTGCTGGGTGACATCTGCATACCATCATGGTTGCCTGTACACCTCTAAGAGGAGGTACCCCTGCGCCATCGATTGAGGATTTCGGCACGCCCTTTGAAAGCACATCTCTGTGGGACATTGGAGTGGACGGCTGGGACCCTAGTCAGGCGAGGCTGTTCAGCAAAGCTGATGCTGTTTGCATTGAACGCGAGTTCACAGTGGTTGATTGTTGATAGTGGCTGACGATCCGTGGTTAATCATTATTGACTTTGGCCAACAGCGGTCGATGATTGATGGTCAATGATGGTTCAAAAATGGTTGATATAGGATCAGCAACAACCTGTTTGACCCTTGTTCTCTGGATTGGCAATCCGATCCAGCGGTGGAAAATCGGCAGTTTTTCATAGTCAGGTGGTTTGACAAGGCAGTTGGCGCACATCAGTTGGAATGTGACATCAGCAATCGCGGTAGCACCAAGCGAGATAATGGATGATAGATCCAGCTGTTCTTAACCCCTCCCGCACCAGTTTCACCATACACAACTGGGGATCTATGATCAAACATGGGGTGTCTATCAGAATTGATCGAATCTCAGTGGTGTATTTGGCCATCAATGGCTTCAAAGTTCAAGTACACGTCCAAGGATCAAGAAATCTGATACAGTAAGATATTTGTGCCCAACAAAGTGACCGCACTAGAAGCAATCAAGTGGACTACAAACAAACTGTATGTGAATTCTATGTGCATTGCCAGTGAGACTTCAATGACGAGACATTCCAAGGAAAGAAAATGACCCGAGATACTAACTTACTTTCCCAGGGAAGAGCAAACTAAGTTGCGAACGCCAAAGAGTGTGCAATTTACAGATCTCATGAGAAAGAGACTCTGAACATTTTCCCAGGAGGGAGTCAAAGATAGTCCTGAAGATGGTTCTGAATCAAGAGGCAAGAGAATGGATGGGTGACACTATGTACCAATGACGCCATCCCTGGACTGTCACGCATACTTGTGAGTGGACTTTGCGGATCATATATAATATTTGTTTTTTTCATAAGCAGCATTGATGATATCACTCTTAGGAGTGGTTAAGCACTGCCAAGAACGATTGATTAGTGGCTAATATCCAGCCAATCAGCTAAGGATGATTGAGAACCAGCTACCGAACCACCTACTGTAATAGTGGCCAAAAGATGGCTAAGTTGGCGGATTGATTTACAACTTGGAATATTGCGGTGACCGTCAATGGTGGTATATCTATCAACAAGGCAGGCGGCTGTCTCGCCGCCGTGGAACTCTTGTCGAAGCTCAAATGTTTGTGTCAGTCCCTGCTACTGTGATTCACAGAATTCGCTCTGAAAACGCACTTGCTCGGCAGGCTTTTTTTGCAAGTTTTCAAAGGTGTGTTTGTAGCAAATGAGGCAAACGTCTCAGGAAAAATGTTTGTTACGTGGTTCTGAAAATGAAGTTTTCGAACTCATGACTTCTGCATGCGCTCCTTTTTGTCTGCTTCCCTAGCAGAGGATTTTTGCCAGTTCTTTGGCCAACTCTTTGTCCATGGCACGCGTGTTCTGATGCCAAGCATATGCATGTGCCCACACAAACAGATCTGGATTGGCTTTGTCATCTTCCTTTTTCTGTTGCAAGGACACAGGGCGGAACATTTTTAAATGTTTCCAAGTAGCGTCCAAAGCCTGAGTTCGGGCAAGTTTCAACTTGACCGTGAGGTAGCATCAACTTCATGAAGCATTGCAAGTGAACGTTAAGATGACCCCCCACCCCACCTCAACCCTGACCGTGATGTAGCACCCAAGTGAACCGTAACACGGTACTCTCACTGACAGAACAGGAACGCTCAAAAATTGACAGCATTTGACAGCGGCAAACCAGCCGCCCCCCATCAACAACGCGGGCAATGGTTATCAAACTAGGGTGACCTCTTCTTGGGTGGTTGTCCAACTTAGCAATGGGCTATTGCCAGAATACAGTTAATTTGTGGACAGCCAGGGCACCTTTGGCTTGCATCGTAGCTTGCCCTGACAACGACTGAACTACCAACCACTGGCTGCAAGTTGGGCATGACAATTGCCCTACTTGGCTACGGGGGTTAGACAAGTGTAGTTCGAATGTGGTGGAAATCATCCATGATGAACTGTTGGTTGAATTAATGCGGGCTGACTGATACTGGTAGCTGGTTTATGCATGTCTATGTTCAATAAAGCGTTGCAAGGATCAACCTTTTCAAGTTACTCCACTGCGAGACCTTGCTTAGAGAGGAGGATAGTTATATGTTTTTGGAAACTTGTTTTCCCAAACGTGTGAATTCTTGGTAAAGTTTTCACGAAAGCTGCCGCAAAGACGAGCCGTGTCCAAAATGCAGCAGCTCTCGTCGTCGACGTCGCTGCTGTCGTCGTCGTCGCGTTGTTGTTGTTGTTGTTGTTGTTGTTGTTGTTGTTGTTGTTGCTGCTCATCACTGTTGTTCATCACTCGTTATAAGTTGAGGTACCGCAGAGTCTTTGTTCGGGGAGCTACCGACACTACACCCATGAACCCGTTTTCGGATTTTAGGTCATGGAAGCAGCCATTCCCAAAGCGTTTTTGGATTGCCAGAAGCTGACAGTGCCGCTCGGCTTCACTTGGCTGTGTTTCAAAGGTGGCCCGGGAGATGTCATGTCCTGGGTTCGTCGAGCCTTGCTGCAGGATGGCTAAGCAACGATCAGATCGCGGTAGACCAACAACCAACAACTCACGTGTTTCTTATAGTTTTATAACTAGAATAGTTGATGTCAACAAACAAAAAATACAGTTTTTCAACAACAACTTTTCTATGATTATTACAGAAAGGTAATTAAATATTTGACTATGCATACTTCAATGGCCAAGAAAACCCTGTATGTGTGGTTGTTCTAGCTTGAGCAAGAGGGTTTCGAGTGCAGCTGGGGTCTCATCGTGAACGCACCTAATGTAGGAGCCTCCATGAGCGCAGGAACATGGGCGAATTGTTTGGCTAGTTTCCCTAGTGGTTTCCGTATGAAACAAGTTTCCCAATGAATAAAAATCGTTTTTCGAAGAGGTAGCGTCCAAAGGAAGAAGGAAGAAAAGAAACGATGATTTTCCTCCAACGGCAATTTTTCCTCCAGCCCCTTGGATTTTTTTTACCCAGTCTCTGGGCGAAGCCCCGGTGTGATTACAACAGTACCATTTCCCCGGTGATCCCCGGATCTTGTGAGCCTTCCAGCTGTTCCAGCAAACCCGAAAAAAGGATCCAGAAGACAATCATGGTCAAGTGGTTGTACCACGCTTGTACCATGCTTAGGATAGCTTTTCCCAACTTGGGCAGTCCCTCCCATGGTTAGTGAATATCATAGTTACAGAAATCAAACTGGGGAAGTCCATCCGATCTGCGTCCAAGTGCGGAGTTGATCAGATTGCTCAATGGCAATCTCTGTGTGTTCATGACCTTCCACTTGTTGCGTTCACTATGGGGCAAGCACCCCGTATTTTTTCATTTCTTAAAACAACTTAGCAAAATCAATAAAAATCAGATAATTCTAAAGAAGCTCTGAGACGGGAGATGACTATGATCCCAATGTTCCATGTTATTTTGCTCTCCTCATTCGCCTTTGTTTTCCTTTGTTTACTGAGTTTTGTTTGTTTGTTGTGCCTGCTTTGCTTACTAGGTGTGTGTCTTTATCTGTATGTCTCAGTGTGTGTGCTTGGGGCCTCCTTAGCTCTCGGCTATCTCGTTCTGATTCGCTTGCGGCTTCGACTGCCAGCCAACAACAAGAGTTTGTAGCGAAACCACAGTTTCACAAGCAAAAGTTGATGAATGTTGCGTTCGCATTAGGGCAAAAGTCCCAGAAGTGATTCGAAACAGATGTTGATGCTGTCTTGATGATGGTGGGACATGAAAACAAAATTATTGAAGGTTGTGTTCACAATATGGGAAATATCCGGAAGCAACGGAAAACATTTGGTTTCAAGTGATTTTCATTTCTTAAAACCATCGCTGCTTTGTCGTGTTCACACAGGGGCAATAAGAAATCGATGGATTTTGAAGGGTTGTTGGTTGGGCAAGTTCCGCGCGGGATCCCTCGCTGGAGGGACTTCCTGGTTCCACTGTAGCATGGTTCTACCAAGGCTAAACAATCAAGGCGTGAGCTTGACAGCAGGGAAATCGTGGAGCTCAATATCTGCGAGATTGATGAGCCGGCAGCCCATGACACTTTGCAATGGTCACGCTTCATGATTAAAACATAGTAAGCCAGAAGGCTGCAAAAAATTGGCAATTTTGGAAATCAACGATGTTTTTCCAAACATTTATTTGTGAGATTTTCTTTTTTGCAATTTAAAGACATTTATACAGACCGCAAGTATGCCAAAACGGCCACAAACAATAGCGGAAATGTCCGGAAAAATGCCAAACAAATCCAGAATGAAATTTTGAACATGCACACCAGGATGCTCGATTACCTTTTTTGTCTACAATGACAATTACCTATTTGTTAAACACTGACATTTTTTTGGCTTGAACAAATTAATGATCACCAAAATTTTGCAACGCTGGGTTTTCTAGGTGATCTGAATGATGGTTTGAGTGGTTGTCAAGTTAACAAGAGTGAAATATTCTTGATAATGATAGTGGGTTCTTCAGCATTCGCAGTGGTTCCCCGGAGAGTCATTGATGGGGATACCAGCACGATTGATTGGTCAATGATGGTAATGAAATGGTAATGATGCTTAGTCATGAAGCACTCAATCCAGCAATTGGTTAGTGATTGCTTCGTGATGTGCCAGGACCTCAATGTCCCATCACCTTGCAAAGCACCAAGGCCTTCGTTCGACCAGAGACTGTGATGGACGGCACCTTAGCCCGTGAGCTGGTGGACCACATGCGCACCAAGATGCATGTGCGATGCCCAGTGGTGTGGCAGGACTTCGCATGACTCCATTCCTGTCTGGCAATCCCCCCCAACAAAGGGTTGACTGATTTCACCTCATAGCTTGAGTTCTGCATGATGATGCTGCTGATGATGATGATGATGACGACGACGACGACGACGATGATGATGATGATGATGATGATGATGATCGATGTTTTCTTGGTTACTAGTTCGCACTCGCTGGAATAAAATGGTGCAACAAGCAACATCAAAGGATACTGGTATGACGCTGCTGCTATTAGTCATCAATAGACGATTGCCATCCTTCAGCTTTGCTATGGGATAGACGAGTGACGAGCCGCTGAGTTTTGTCGAAGTTGCGTACTTAAGCAACGGTCGTTCAGTTGTTGATGTGATTTTGTATGGGTCTTCATTCCCAAACTGCAACAGGGAAACTGAACCACGGGCGCAGTCCATTTTGATGACATGGGTCTACAAGTCTACAAGTCAATCAAGAAGCCTGCTTGTAAATGACAAGGAACTGCTCTGAAATGCAACGGTTCTTTTTTTCCAACCCACGTCTCAAAGGAATCGCCATAGATTTGTTGCTGTGCCAGCCGGTTGATGGCGCCAGTACTGAAGACAGTTCACAGTGCGGCGCTGTCAGTTGTTTGCGTTGCCTTCAAATGATATTCTCAGGCAGGTTCTTCATATTAAACCTGTGGTGACTAGTTCACCAACCCACACATACACACATCTACGATTATATGGATGGACGCATAAACTTCAGCGAGGCATCATTTACTAGGTGTTTGTTGTAAGCTGGTGAACTATCACAACTGAACCAGATGTATATATATATATATATATATGTAAATATAAATGTCACAGCGTAAAGCCTCACTGCAACAAGAAGCGGAACGACCCCCCAAAACAATGTGATTGATGAGAGCAAATCACGTTAACAATGGTCAATCAGAGTTAGTACCAGAAGATTGCGAACACAGATGAAAACAACAACAAACTAAATACCAATAATTTGTTCACCATTCCGATTTGCTATTGTTTGTTATCATCCTCGATTATCGGCAATTCCCCAAACGTTCTCACACATCATCAATTGTTCTGAACCACTATCAACCATGTCAATTCACTATTCATCATTCTTGGGCAAGATCAACCATCATAAATCATCATATTTCCGACTGTTTCAATTCACATCCGGTGAAGCTGTTGGCTTGAGATCAGGATCAGTGCCGCATAGGCAGCCATGGTAGTAGAAGTTGATCGATGGTCACTTTGGACGATCCACCTTTCCAACGAATTCGACACGCCAACTATTTTTTGTCCGGGTCGCAGAAGCAGTTGGAGATATTAGTTCAATAGCAACTGTTTGACAACCATGCTATGCTTCCAGTAGTTAAATAATCATTTTTGTTTCGACCAACGATTTTCCCGCGTGGCGATTGCTTGCTGGTTCACAAGCCTGGCTCAGCAGCTGCTCAGGTGCCGGACAATGAAACCAAGGACACCTTTCAGTGCCTTGGAGCGGCCGAGTTGTTGGCACCATGGGTGAAGCTGAATGATTTCCACTGAGCCCAACGGTGAAGCTAAGTACTTAATGATAGGAATAGGCTCTAGATATTAGATGTTTATGTTTATGGCTTTACATAGGCTTTCCCTATCCATTGATGGGATTCCAAGGTGAATCGAGCACACCTTGGGAGGTTGGCGGTGATCTTTGAAGCTCTTCAGAGTTGGTAAGCAGTGGGGGACACATCTGGCAGTCGCCACTGCCCACTGATCTCTTGGGGAGGGCTTGGACAGCACAGCGCTCCGTGGAAGCGACCAAGAAGAAGCTGTCAGTCTTGATAGTTTGGGCAAGCGGTACAAAATGGAAGGCTGTCCTTGGGATGGAGCCCTTGAAACCAAGCTCTGCAAAGAGGGATAGTCCTGGTTGTGTTTGGTTACTGAAATGGTAACAGGACTGAAATGGTTGTAAAACATGACCAAAGGTACAAAATGGTTGTGTTTGAGGAGGGCTGCTTTGAAACCAATGCGTTGGCGCTTTGTCGCGCTGATGTTTTTTCAGACCCCACTTTGGTGATGAACACGAGCGAGCAACTTCAGGTGTGATGATTTTTGGTACAAGACGACCAGCATGTTGAAAGGGGAAGCACATTTCAGAGCATACCCTTTGCAGCTCAAGTCGACCATGACAGCGCCCGCCTTGTCTTAATTCATGCCCTCAAAACAGCTATGACTGGGATTGAACGGTGAATTTTTTCCAGATTTCAGGTTTCCCAAAGTACCTCAGAACCTCAGAATGTCGAAATCAGGTTCACCTTTGGACTTCAGTTGGAGCGCATCCCCGCTCTGCTCTGGCGCAATTCTCACAAGCGAGTGCGAGATCGCGAGGAGGAAACACGCAAGTTCTGCCAGTGCCTTGGAGTGTTGCGGAACTCGGGTTTGGGTGAAATCCTTTTCTTCGAGGGCGAAGAGGGCTGCATTTTTTTGTATACGAGGGTCAACGTTAATTGTTGACATGTATTTTGTATACACGTCAATTGTATAATCTTAGTTTTTGTCTTTTTTGGGTCCTGTTCCTTCACGGTCTTACAGCATCCTGTTAGTTGAGCACACGAAGTGCTGGCCGACTAGCAACAACTCTTCAAACATTTCTGGGTCGGGCTTTGACACAGACTTCTGGCACTGCCAGAGGTACCCCTGAGCGGTAGATCGACATGTCACTAGGCTTACCTATTGGACCGTAGATGGGTTGTTTTCAATGTTTTTCATGGCCGGCCCACTAGTGACTAGATGTTAATCATTGTTGCTGATTCTCTGTTCTTCATCATCATTGACCCTCATCAATGACGAAGAAGTATCAAGCACGGTCGCTCACCGGTATTATCAATCCTGATCAAGCATACTTGCTCACCAGCGTTTACCACAACCATAGGGGAAGGCCGATAGTTCAACCAACAAATCAGATGAGATATTGATTGGCAATTTCAACAACATTCAACAACCTGATTAGTTTCAACTTATCATTTATCTTACCAGAGTCAACTTGTCGTTCCAACCTTCACAAGATTGTGAATCATGATGGAACATCAACGGTCACTAGAGTCACTAACCAATACTGACAATGGCTCATGAAAGGCGGCCCGAAGCAGGCCCCAAGCAGGCGCCATCAGCACTGACCGTTGGTCTTTGACGGCTTCCAGCTCGCCCCAGCTTTGCCGTTGAATGTCCTGGATTCCGCAGTAGCAGTAGCACCCTACGAGCAGTAGCATGGTCGATCGTGGTTGATATCGTATATGATGATTAGGCCTGCGGTTGTATATCCGAAAGTGTGTTTTACACGTGAGGTTTCCCTTCGTTTTGTCTGGTTGCACCAGCATCCCTTGGACATGACAGGGTGGGGTGTGGGAGGGTTGGGGTCATGGTAAGGTTTGTTCGTACTTGCAAACTATGTTGATGCGGAGGGATGGGGTGGGGTCGTGGGGTCGGGTTTCGGGGACCAGGTGGGGCTCCCTTGCCTCATGCGTCTCGCTGGCCCAAGAACGATGGCCACAATGTTGCAACTGAGTTTGTCACCTTTTCTGACCAAATCCAACGTAAAAATGAAGAATCTCAAACAATTCATGCGGTTTGTTCCCTTTTCCCGTAGAAACACTTTTTGATAATCCGTTTTTTTTAAATGCACATTTTCTTTTGATCCGAAAACAACAACACGACACAGAAACCGCAGTCATTCAAAATGCAACGCCGCTACGTCCAATTAACCACCCGGCTTCATGATTAGCAATGATTGAGAATGGAAATGCAAATGACATGGGTCAGTCATAACTGAGAACACTTGGATAGTTCAGAAATGTCCAGAAGAACAAGAGGATTGCAGAATATTACCAACCATTTGGATGGACAATGCGATGTCAATTGAATTGTCTTTGGCAGGCCGGCAACCTTTGTTCATGGTGTATTTTGATTGATCATCATGCTTCATGGCAAATAGCAGTATCAACCATCATTCACGATTCTAAACATTAGCAGTTGGATTACCCTGGTAAGCAACTACGGGTAGAAAGGCCATTAATCAATAGCCAATCCATGGATACCAGATAACGATGATAACATTTTTAATGAATAATGAATAGCCATAGCAGCCATAGCACATATTTCATACCCAGGCTGGGGCTCACTGGCTGATAGTATCTTGCCGCGGCTATTTCAATGATTCTTTTTGTGTGTGTGTGTGTTTCCATTGTTCCATTTGCAGGCTCAATAGCTGTCTGTACAGGTTTGTGACCATGGCCATTATACTTAGATGGATAGCATTCATTTGTGACCGCCATTCGGCGCCGAGGTATGGACGGACGAAGAAATGCAGCAAAAAATATGAGCCTTGGCGTAGCTGTGCGGCTGTGGCATGGGACACGGTGACATAGGATTTTCGACGACTGCGGTAACACTGGGGTACGCAAATGGTAAATTATGGTGAATTCTCACGAAAATGGTAAGGAAAATGGCCAACAATACTAGTTGGAGTGTGTATATACATTTGAGCATCCACAAAAGGGTGTCAATTCATATTCACTATTCGAGTAGACATGTCAGTTTCCGTGCGTGCAGGAAAGAGTCAAAACCGATAGGGGACGACACAGCACCGATACCCCCCAGTAAGATAGGCATAATTATGTTGAAGCCACCACCAAACCTTCACAACCGCTAGGGGATGACCCAGTTTGCCACATGGCAGCTTTGATGAGCAGACTTTGACGATTCATGTATATATATATATACAGACAACATACATACATTTATGTACATGTATGCACATATAAACATACATAGTTATATGTTATATGTAAAATATAGATCATATACATATAAATATATATGTTTCAGAGAGATAGGTGAATTGGATCATGATGCTGTCAAGTGTATAGATGAATGATGGTTGCCTTATGGACTCGGCAAGGCCGTCGCTGGAGTTCCAGCTGGCAATCCAGCCGACCCCCCGTTGTCGTGGAACCTGGAAGCAAGAATCTGCAGATTTGACAAAGCAACGAAAGAGATATTAGTAACATGTAGCAATTTAACATTGATTATAGTACTTTATATTAAAGAAAGAGCATTTCGGGTTCAACGCTGCGTAGCAGTTACCTCAGATCAATTTTCGTCACACCACAGTAATGGCAATGAAGGCAAAGCATCAAGCAACAGGAGAAACCCCGGAGCCAGTTCCGAGAAAATTGAAATTCGAGAAAGAAAAGACAGAAAATGAAGATGAGGCCATGATAGATGAAGAGATCCTGATGAGAACGCTCCGGGAAATCCAAGAGCAGGCATCCGCAACCAAGGTGCAGGCAGCCTTCCTGCTAGCGCAACATGCAGATGCACAGAGAGAGAAGGCAAAGAGAGAAATCATCTTTGGAGGATGGACCACATTCACACCCCCTTCCCATGCCGATCTTGAACTCCAAGGGCTCCTCATGGAAAATCAGACAGACTCAAGGGAGAGATACATCAAAGAGACGGCAAAGAAAGCAGGAATCACAAGCAATTATTACCGTGACTGGACCTACAGCCATCAAACCAGAGGAGACGCGCTCTCCGCAATCACAATTGTCACAGTCACACAGCCATGGCAAAGATCCAAGTTACTAGACTACGTGAAGAAGAGCGACAGCCTGAAAGAGAAGTTCTACCTGAAAGATGAGGAGGAAACACAATGGGAGAAGATAACAAAAGCCTTCGGAAATGGACAGCAAAACTCAGGAAACACAATCAAGATACAGCCGCAGATCTCCCTATGGGACCGTACTACGGGAATCCCACTCAAGGTAGCTATGAGCATCGCCCAGGAACAGCAAATCCCCTTCAAACAGAACTGGCGAGATCACACTTTGGTACACAAGGACTCCGGAGAATACATCCTGTGGGCACACTTCTCGCCGGAAAAGGGAAAAGTTATGGTGTACCTCTCCACAAAGAATATCCCCGACGCGGATGCATTCCAGAGGTTCTATCTCCCAAAATTTGACGAGTACATGAATGGGAAAGGTAAGGGAAACGGCAAAGGAAAATCGATGGCGCAGAGCGCCGCCAGCACGGAGAAGGACCCCTTCCACTTACCTTTGACACACACATCCCACTCGAGCACGGCAAGGTACCCCTTCATGATTGACGTACGCATCGTAGATGACGCCGCTTCGCACTGGGAGGTTTGGAGGGAGCTCTGGCAAGAAGCCGTAGCAGATGCCACCCGCCCCTACATGGCAGCACGAC
>VSDK01013397.1:71094-87752 GCA_009767595.1 Symbiodinium kawagutii
CACAGAAGCACAGCCCAGGCCATATTCCTGGCCAGGCGTCTCCAGGACATTGCAGAAAAATCAAATGCCAGATGTACACTTGTTTTATTGGACTGGGAAAAGGCTTTCGACCGAGTATCCCAAGATAAATTGATTGAAACTTTCTATCGCCTGAAGGTACCCCAAAAACTGTGCAATTTGATCAAGAGTTTCTATAATGATCCCCAATTCAAAGTTTGCATGGGAGAGTCAGAATCAACGTGGAGATCGCAGTGCTCAGGAATTCGGCAAGGATGCCCACTTTCTCCTTATTTATTCACCTTGGTTATGGGAGCCCTTTTTGCGGATGTAATGGAAGAAATCTATACGCCCAGGCAACTTGAACCGCTAGATGGTGTCTATTTCAGTAAAATTCTATATGCTGACGATACTTTTATTTTTGGTGCTAACACGCAGTGCACAAACGCTTTCCTTCATGCCATCGAGCGCCACTCTAAATATTTTGGCGTTAATCTCAATTATGACAAATGTGTCAATCTGACCGCCAACCAGCGACAAAGCTCTGTGCGTTTTGCGCAAGAAGGACCGGCAGCTGGGGCATTTGTCCCGAGGAGGAAATCAGCGGTGTATCTAGGGACCCTCTTGACGGATTCCTTTGATAATAGAGCAGAAATTCTCAACAGAATAGGGGATTGCATTGCCACATGTCGACGATTAAAACTATTTTGGGATAAAGCCAATACGTCAATCAAATGGAAGGTCCAAGTTTTCACGGCTATCATAAGATCAAAACTGCTATATGGTTTAGAATGCATACAGCTGACACAAAATGAAATCTTAAAACTCAATGCTTTTCAGAACAAAACATTGCGACGTATTCTCAAGAAACCTCCTACTTTCATAGACCGGGAACAGACCAACCTAAAGATGTATGATGAGATCAGACAGGAACATGGATGCCATTTTGAACCTTTCGGAGACACTTGGAGAAGAAAAAAATTGAAACTTCTAGGGCACATGCTTAGAAGTAGCAGAGCTGACCCTTTGAACCAAGTCACGTTTGCAGCAGACGGACTTCGTCCCCGTTCGATAGACAAAAGGCGGCCAGGTAGACCCAGACTAGATTGGCTGACTGAAACTTACAAAGACGCCTTCCAATACATGTATGGCCATGATCAGTTTTTTGACCCTTCAAATCTTGAACACATGAACCGAATCAAACAATGGGCTACACAACGGATCGGCCCATTCTGAATGGGGCAAGTCCCAGGCCACTGGCCTCTCAAGGTAATCTCGTGGTAATTTCATAAGTGCAAGTGTGGACGGCATTTTGCATTCATTTCAGGTTGCCTTTTATTGGAAGGGTGTGGTGTCGGTTTGTACAGTCTCAATTTTTGAAATTTGTCCGTCGGGAGCCCAGACGCTCGATCGAAAAATATTAAAGAAAGAGTACATAAGCAGTGATTTCATATACTTTTTTGAAGCACTAGCTTGGAGTTTAACAGTCGCGCGGATTGTTTTGCAGAGCAACGTCTCAGCAGAGAGGGGTTACACGTACTTCATCCTTGGCTCCGCCTATACCATGCCTAGACCATTCACATTCCTGGGTCAGAATAGGGAACCCCGAAAGTTATGCTTGATTTATTATTGCAAATGACTAATAGAAGGGATGACAACTGGGGGGTCCTTGATTTTGAGAAACAACCTCAGTATGACCAGAGTGAAAGTGACTTTGGACATTTCTGTATTGGTTTCTGCGAAATGATTTGTTGGAGCTGTCACAGACTGCTATTCCCCCTGCCAGGCTGGATTTCCAAAGGTGCCCACCTCTAGAACAGCAGGCTATCAATGATGGCACCATTCAAACCTGCTCATTGCCGAGAAGTCAACCATTTTGGGGTCCCTGTTCATGAATATATCATGATATTCCTGTTTAGATTCTGTCTGGTACACTCCAAAGTGATGGTTTCCCTATGCAGTCGTCATCTATTGCCGTGAAATCGATTGTTTGAAGGATCAGTTGGAGATCTGAATTGGAAATCAGCTGAATCGAACGGGGACAGCAAGGGGGACACCAGGGGGACACAAGGAAGGCATCACCGATGAAGCAGCGGCCCAGGAAGGTCTTATGCTGCTTTGCCAAATGGTCATGGACCAAGCGGTCAGGGCATCACATTGCGGCTTCCCCAAGCGTTTTCAGACGCCTTGGCTTCTGCGAACGCATGTAGGAGCGCCGGGCCACGTGGGAGGTCCTTGTGCTTGGCTGTTGAGGTCATTGCTGTGGTGGCAGCAGGTAACACAAGTCTCATATTCATCCCAACAATCATGATCGAATCATGCTGTTAATCATTGCATTGACCATCAATTAACCGTTTTGTTTGAAAAATGTATCCTGATTCTATATAATTTATGCTTATAGTCATTGCAGTAGCCATAAAACAAATATAGTCGAGAATCATGAACCATGCCATGATTACGAATTCACACACCATTATTGGTTTGGGCGTCACCGGCCTTGGTTGATCGCGAACGGGTTGGCACTTAAGCACCAAAAATGAGGAGGAAAACCACCGTATGATAAGTTTGTCACAGGGAAATCCAATTATTTTTGGTGGGTGTTCCTCCAAATTAGGGATAGGAACATTTTTCTGCTCAATTCACTGAGGTCTGCACGAGATCTCACAGAATATATAAACGGAAGCTTCTTGAAGCCATGTCAGGGAATAATGAAAGGAAGAGGAAAAACAGACAAGAGAAAAAAAGGAGAACAAGATGGAGCAAAGGGGAGCCACGAGAAAGAGGACAAGAAGGGGAAGCAAACTAAACAAGAGGAGAAAGGTAAGGAAAGGAAAAACGACAATGAGAGGAAATAATACGAAGGAAGACAACACCAAGAATGATGGAGTGGAGTGGACTTACAGTCTGGCGAAGCAACAATCTGCGCGAAGAGTGGTGGAGTCACGCGGCTTTCGACGACGGCTTGTGCGGCATGTTTGCGAATATTCAATGTATACCTTCCTTTGCAGGCAGAAACCGCCACAGATGATGAATTCGATTGCTGTCGTTGTTTGCTGTACTTTTTCGTTGTGCACATATGCTGTTACACAAAAGTGTCATGAGATTCAGGACAAAACGAATTGGCCAGTTTGACTGCCGCATTTTTCTTGGCTATCGGTTCAACCAAGAAAGCTCTGAGTGACTCGTACCAATCCAATCAGTGCTTGATTGGTTTTACATTGTCAACATGGTGATAATACTGGACTTGAGTAGGGTCATTGGTTTTCGTAGAATCATCTTGGATCACCAGTGGAACAACTACAGCGTAGGTCTAGTATGGTGATCAACAGTTGACCATTACCCATCACGAACCACCACCATGGTCAGTGGTTTAAAAGCTCACCTGTTACGTGACTGAGTATCAATGGCAGCTTCATTATTCACACGTTAAGCATTCTGAGCTACTATGAACCCATATCAATTAATCTGCTTGGTGGTTTCCGATATTTTTATTACATGCCTGGGGATGATGATCGACAATCTTGGAAGTCACATCTCCACTAACCAGTCATAGTCGCATGTTTACAATTATCTCGCAGTGTTAACATCTCCACTAAGCAGTAATAACACAAACCAGTCACATCTCCAGATCACTAACCAGTACTAGTCACATGTTCCATGCCATCTGTTACTCTCCCGGTGATGTCGCTTGGCCGTTGATTACCAGCCAACTCAGCGTCACCGTCACCCAGTTGGCTGGCAGAACCGTGAACCGTGACTCATGGTGACTTGTTCATCAATGTTGATATCATTCTGAATACCCCATAGAACATAGCAGTATTTCCTCATAGTATTTCTGATAGAATATCAATGTTAATATCAATGTTCATCATGGTATTTTCTACTGGAATAGCAGTCTGAATAAACCATAGATGGTGATCGATTTGCAAGACGGGTTAAAGAGAGCTGGATCTCAAAGGTGCATTGTTCACGTATCTCTAATCACTAGTATCCAACCTCAACCAGCCCTTAATCAACCCTTACCCAAAGTTCACTAAGCAGCGTTAACCAACCCTTTGCGTCGTCAGGAGATTTGGCCATGACGCTCAGGGAAGAGGATGCTTGGAGGAACAGCGTGGAACAGCGTGACCACGGGGCAGTTCATGGTGGCAAGAAACCAATGGTCAAACAGTTATAGTAATTGTGATATCATAACCATGGATAACCATGGATAACCATGGTTATACCAATACATATACCATTTGTTGCCATATCAATTGTGCTACAATTCATGTGTCAATACTATAATGAATTGTCATGTACCAATACTATAATTGGTGAATTGTGTTATCAATACATGTGTCATTGTATCATATCCATTGATGATGGCAATAATTGTTATCAATTCACCATGACACATGTATTGAAAACAATTGTAAATGGTTAACAGTCTTACACTTATTGACATATTATAACAATAATGGCAATTAATGTCTACTCTGGGCCTAGGGTCACTCATCAAATGGGATACTCATGGGGTCATTTTAGAGGCTTCCATCAACATTCTAAATAGTTCTCGAAAATTCTAGATAATTCAAACGCATTCTTTTTAATTCCAGGTTTTGACAGGCTTGGAAGACCATTCAAGGCATGATCTTTGAAGGTTTGAAGCATGAAAGATTTGTCATGCTGTTCAAAACTAATGACTTGATGTCATGTAGGTTTACCACTGTATCTCGATATGAGGTGTTAGTACTGGGACGTGACAGTGACAGCGATCTGAAGAAAAGTATTGATACTCAACCTTCCTCTGTAAATGTCTTGGATTGTTTGGATTTTTTGGGGATTGTTTGGATTTGTTGATTTTTTTTGTTATCTTTTGGGATGTTTTTTGGAATGTTTGAGATTTTTTTGGGAATGTTTTTTGCATTTTTTGGAATGTTTTGGATTTTTTTGGATTTTTTTGGAATGTTTTGGAATTTTTTGGAATTTTTTGGAATGTTTTGGAATGTTTTGGAATGTTTTGGAATGTTTTGGAATTTTTTGGAATGTTTTGGATTTTTTTGGAATCTTTGGGCATTTTCAGCCTTTTTTTGACGTTTTTTTTTGATTTTTTTCGATTGGTTTTTGATTGTTTTTTATCATTTAGATTGTTTTTTCTTTGATTTTTTTAAATTTTTCAGTTTTTGTTTTAAACGTTTTGAAGGCACGCTTGGGCAAAAGAATGCCCACAAACATTCAAGAATTTGAGAAAGGCTGGAATAAACATGTTTTTCCCTGAAGGGGGAAGTCAGCGGCTCCAAGATTGATTGGGAAGTCTTCCTGGGCCAAACGACTGGCTAGGTCGAAAAATGGCTGATGCTAGTGGCTTTGGGGGGTTTTGGGCTGTGAGGAACACTTGAAAATGTTTTGGAATGATTCAGTTTTCTTTGGTATGACTCAGACTTTTCTGGAATGATTGAGAATTTTTTGGAATGATTGGGAATTTTTGAGAATGATCCAAAAGTTTTTGGAACAATGCATAATTTTGTGGAAGTTTCCAGAATTTCCCACATGTGCACTGGCTTCTGTGATGAGTAACCCTCTCATGAGTAACCCTGGGGTCATCATTGATAATGGCAATGAAACCGTTTCATTATGACAGTTATAACTGTATGATAAGCGGCTATTCATAATGATAGTTTGTTATCAAACATAGTTTATGAACAATTGCAACTGTCATAAGTTGATAACAGAGATATATCACTATAACTATAAGTGGTTAGCAGTGTATATATAACAGATATATGATAGTTGATTGTTGAACTATAAAAGTATATAGCAGTATATCTTCGATCTATCTATATCTATCTACACATTTGGGACCCCAAATCATCTGCATCTATACCATCTATATCTACATCTAAACCAGACTATGACCCGGGATGATTTGGGGGTCCCCTATGGTTTGAGAAACATCCATATGGTGAAACAATCACCAACCAGGGTTGGCCCAACATTTTTGAGCAGGGGGAAGGCCTAACTTTATCATTTACTAGTAGCGCTGCTGAGAAATGATATCATACAATAATACTGCGAACCACAGATAGTTAATGGACCCTGAATATCTCAATGGTCACTATGGATGCTACGCGTAGAAATCACTACGCAAGCCGTCGATACTTCTCCATATGCCTAATACAAATAGTCAAAAGACACTACTGGTATGAATGACTATGAAGATTTACTACTTAAGCATTAGCCATTATTACCCATATAATAGTACCCGCTGGCGAATCAGGTGCAGTTATGACAAGGTGGACTTCACTGGTTAACTAAAATGGTTCGGTTTCGCCATTTAACAAACTAGTTAAATAGTATAAAGTAGCTATTCGTACAAACTAGTCAAATGTTAAATAGTCATATCTCGTTCATAGTTATATCAGGTTGTATCTACCAGAATCGCCTCCCCAGCTACCCAGTTGTTTCACTCGACCATTGCCCAAGGAACGACAGCACCTGGCGGATGATGTCATGAAGCTTTGGGGCAAAGATCGACCGCTGTATCCTCAGGCGACCTGGGCTAACGGTCGAACCTCTCAGACCTGGTGGTCACTGGTGGTCGAGATTTTTCAAGCAGCATATTTGATGGTGTCTCAAGTCAGGGACCGGGGACCCCAAGCCGCCATGGCTGGTTTACTACTACAAACAACCAATATTAGATGATTTGGGGGTACCCCCATGATAAAAGAAAGCACTATTTGTTATCATTTCTTCATTTTTGTGTTCAGAGTGGTGAGGCATTGCTATGAATAGTGGTGAAAATAGCGGTGATTAATGGATGTTGATGGTTCATAATGATGATAATTCATTTTTTGCACATGGTTCATCAGTGCTTCATCACCATTCATGGTCGCCATCATTAACCATCGATCTGCAATATTTGGTGCTCAGTGAAACGTTCTGTTACCAAACCATCTAACAAACTAGTTACTTTTGACTTTGAGCCAATCAGAGAGTACAGCTCGCTTGCTACGTGAAATCAACAAACTAGTTATATGCTTAGCAAAAAACCAGCAGTCCTTATCCTACTTCTATCTTACCTGTTTAGCCTGGGAAACATCAATCCGTACGAGCTAACCTACTCGTAGGGTTCTGATCACAGCGGGTTTCAGAGCCTTGAGCTGTCACCCCACGGATCCGTGGGAGCAGTGGAGCCGAAAGCACCAACAAAGGGATGCCATCATGAACCATGACTGGCCGAAGCATCATAAAGCCATCACAAAGCCATCATGAATCATTTTAAACCATCATTCCTCATCATTCACCATTTTTTTCGTTGACCACTAATGAACCACCACTAATCATCAGCCATCAAATAGCCATCGCTCTAACCATCATCAACCATAGTCAAACAGGATCATCCAGTGGCGCCGATCGCTGCAGGGTATCATGGACTACTTGCTTTTCCCCGAGATGGCTGAGTGGAGTGGAGTTGTGACTGGGCCGCCAGGATGATGAGCGACCATTCAGTTGGAGTCTTTCTCTGCCGTGCAGGTGGTTTTGACGGGAGGAAAAATCAGCACAGGATTTTGTCCAGCACAGTTGATGCAACCTGCAAACGTTCAAAAGTAAGAAAGTAATCTAGTGTAAAAAAGTGTAAACGAGGTTCATCTAGCTACACGTTCATTTTTACACGTTCAATTGCGTCTGTTTTATGTGTAAAAAAGTGTAAACAACTCAAAGGCCTGGGTTTCCCCAACAAACTGGCCAATGATTGAGGCTCGGATGTACACATGGATACAGCCTGTGGTCCAAGCAATTCTGAGTTCGCGGGGCTGAGGCTAGCAGTCGAGCACATTGATCATAATCAAGTTGCTCGTAATTGATCGTAATCTTTCATTAAGTCAACAATGGTGAAACGTGGTTCATGCTTACGGATCTATTCTGACTCAGCACTTCCAAATGCATATCACTTGGTTGGGAATGACCCCACGTGAGACAGCTGATTTGCTGGGAAAGCTTGGCACCCAAGATGCTTCATCAATGGTGCTTGTGATTGGGTGCTGTTGGCTGACATCCTCTCGTAAGCATGGAGAATATCATGGTTATCAGTAAACAATCTGAACTCTGGGCAATGACCATCAACAACATGCAACAACCCCTAAAGCATAAACTTCATCCCTAAAGATCCCTACTTGATCGCCAGTTTCAACGGGTTGGCAGCGTGTGGCAGCTCGAATGACCACCCACTTTGGTGTGTTCAGCATCTTGGACGTCACTGGACACGTCGCGACTGCGAGGTGAAGAAGCGCTTTGGTCCAAGTGGAGATGCCACCATGGAGATGCCAACAGATCTGGTGGGGGGCCCCAGCGTTAGACGGTGAATGGATGTAGCTATGGGTCAGTTCACCCTTAGTCCCCCTGGTTCCCCCACTACTAAGCAGGCTGATTTGTATGATTTTTGGTGATTATCCCCCAGTCGGTTGGTGAATAATCACCTGTACCCATGTGAATGGTTGGGAGTTTGGTCAAGGATTGTGTGGTCCATGATTCCGGCAGTCACCAAGAAGCGGATTATTAAGACCGGTACATCAACAGAAACCGGTCGATTGCTAGCCTGGCCATTGCTTAATTTTTGCACAGTAGGGATATAGATACTTGGGATTCAGCAATGATCAACGAATGGAGATCCGAACAGCTTGGAATTTTTGAGCACACAGCAACAGCTGTCCCCCAGTGCCGACTGATCCGACTGTCTTTGACGAACCTTTGCACCGCTTCTGAAACAGTCAGTGCTATCACTCAAAGCCGGGAAAGTGGCAAAGGCACTGATGGTTAGATGAAAAATTGCTTGCTGTACAGGGCCCTGCCGTTCGAACGTTGCATGAGTATTTTTGCAGCGTTTGTGACGAGGATGAGATTTTACCACAAGTCTGGCGCAAATTTCATTCAGATCGTTTACCTAAATCAGCCCGCATGGCACGGTGTTCCCGTTGGAGGATGTTGGAGGGGCATCTTACTCAGTAGTTGGTGCCCGTCCCACAGACGGACGCGTAACTTTCTTCACATTTGCACTTTCTCGGGGTTGTGCATGCTGCATGAAGTGGATGATACGTCACGTCCAGGGTTGGGTCTGGGGTGGGGGGGTGGGGTCATGTTAACGTTCGCTTGCACTTGCTTCATGAAGTGGATGCTACGCGCGTGCGTGTGGGCACCTGTGATAACGTTCGGTGTCTACTGCGTTCGGAGCATGACGTTCATGACATGTCGTGGTGTGGTTTTTTTGCGTGCGTGTGGGCACCTGTGATAACGTTCGGTGTCGACTGCGTTCGGAGCATGACGTTCATGACATGTCGTGGTGTTGCTCGAATGGGTGTGGCGCCAAACTCTGCCACCTCTGACACCTGTTCAGTTCATGGACGCTCT
Organism: Symbiodinium kawagutii; assembly: GCA_009767595.1. Lineage (NCBI taxonomy): Eukaryota > Dinophyceae > Suessiales > Symbiodiniaceae > Symbiodinium > Symbiodinium kawagutii. The sequence goes on from VSDK01013397.1 coordinate 80,479, forward strand.
GAAAGACGTTCTGGCACGTTGACCAAATGTGCACCGAAAAAAGTTGTTTCGGAAGAGGCAATGTTTGGGCCTGTCCATGAGTAAAACCAGAAACATATGTAAAACGTGAGAGATTTGTTACATCCACAGATGAGACTGATAAGAAAAATGCACGGCTGTCTATAGGACGGGAACCTAGTTCAGTACTTAGCGTTCTTGGCAAAATGTTGTTTGCTGGTATTTTGTTCTAAGTGCATGACAGAATGCTTAGGCAGTTGGATTGAGAAAGTCGATTGTGGAGGTATGACTATTTGAGGTGGAGTGGCGATCGAGGTGGTTAATGATAAAAGATATATCAATTCTTAACAGCGAATGCTTGAAGGAATGCTACAAGAGAATTGATCAATGGTGGTGCCTTGCTCGAATCTCCCCCATTTCGCCAGGATGGTTTGAAGAAAGTGGCTGCAAAGATGCTGCTTGGTCGACAAGAAATGGCGCGTCAAATTTCGGTTTGTTCTCCTACCGGCCAGGTTTGTGCGCTATTTCAAGCGCCTACCAAGTTCTGACGAGCGCTGGTGGCTTGATCGGCTTGAAGATCTTTGATCAACTTACAACTTAGTCAGATATCAACTTGATATCTTTGATCAACTGACAAGTTACTGCTTAGTCATCTTTGATACTGCTTAGTCCATGTTAGTCCCAGACTTACAACTTTATCAGGCGGGCTTCAGCTGGCTGAGATGCACTGCAGTTGAAGCGCGAGCGTTGCAAGGGCGCCACATTGGTCAACGTGGTCACTTGATGCTCAAGGGCCAAGGGTTCGTTCGAATACCCACATTTGTTAGGCTTTAAGTTCCTAGGGTTTAGAGTTTCAGGGCTGTAGGGTTTATTGGGTTCATGGTTTGTGGTATGTTGTTTCGGGTGGTTCAAGAACACATGACACATATGCAGGAGTTTGAACATCTGAAAGGAGGGTGCGCGTGGGGTTTTCGGCTTTGACTGTTGATGATGCTGAAGATGTATGATGATGCGCCTGTCCCCTAAGCGGGGCATTGAAGTTTCAATGATAGTATGAGGCATGTGATTTTTTCCTCCAAAATGCCAGTATTTTGTTGCCCTATGACCTATGATTTCATGAGTTTCAAAGTCGGGGAAAAAAAAACATGCTTTACGAATCAAATTTCTGTCGGTCCCATGTCTATTTTACTGAAAACTGTTCTACCTGAAAGGCACGCCAAACCGCGCCGATTTGTCTACTTTGCTATTTTGCCACGGACGTTTGGCCACCGAGTTATGGCCACAATTACTCGAGTCAGTAACGGGTTGGCCCCTCTTTGTGGGGTCCATTGTGGATGGGTTTGAGCCACTTTGTTTGTCCGGTTTGAGCCCCTTTCCTGTTTTGACATCAGGTGTGCTGTACCAGCACCTGCACTGTGTTGCTATGGAAACAACCGAGCCCTGATCCAACTAGTGCCTCGTTGGATCTTTTTCTTCACTGGGGTTAAAACCACCAACCTGAGTAACCTACCATGAGCCAACCATTCTCCATCAAACATCAACCAACCATCAACAAATGACCCACCAATCAAGGGTTGATGCCTAAAAATCGTTGTATCTGCGGTCCAGCTTTTGGTTGTCACCGCCCCAGCATCGATTCGATCGCCCCAGGTTGGAAGATCACCAAGTGTCTGACAGGAATTTGGCAGGCGGGCGGCACCACTTCCTGTGTCTCTTTTTCAGCATGCACGTATAGATATACATTACAGTAAGTTGGATTGCAGCAGTCCACGACCTTTGCACCCATGTTGATGCTTCTTTGCTATTTACGAATCTGCATCCGTACACATGACATATGTATATACATATCGGAATTTGAATATCGATACATACATGTAGACATGTAGACTGATACATATGTATAAATATATATATATATATATATATATTTAAATATAAATATATTTATATATACATACATGTAGACATATACTGATACATATGTATATGCATATCTATATATATATATATATATATATGTATTTTTTGATTCTGCACACTCAAATATATACAGATTGCAGGTATCCCTAAATACACATTTACATGTGTACATACATACACACATACCATACCATACCATACCACACCATGCCATGCCATGCCATGCCGTGCCGTGCCGTGCCATGCCGTGCCGTGCCGTGCCATGCCGTGCCATACCATGCCATGCCATCCCATCCCATCCCATGCCATCCCATGCCATACATACATACATACATACATACATACATACATACATACATACATACATATAGATAGATACATACATAGATAGATAGATACATAGATACATAGATACATAGATACATAGATACGTACATACATACATACATCCATACAGACAAACAGACATACAGACATACAGACATACAGACAGACAGTCATACGTATGTACAGACATACCTACGTACGTACATACGTGCATACGTGCACACGTGCATACGTGCATACGTGCATATGTGCATACGTGCATACGTGCATACGTACATACGCACATACGTACATTCGTACATTTGTACATACTTACATACGTACATAAGTACATACGTACATACGTACATAAGTACATACGTACATATGTACATATGTACATACGTACATATGTACATACCTACGTACAAACATACATATGTATGTATGTACGTACATACATACATCCATGCATACATTCATTCACGCATACCCACGTACAAATTTACACATGTATGCATCTGCGCTAACCCATACATGCAACATGTGATTGAACATGTTGGTTGTGGAAGTACACACATGGATACATTTTTCCAGGGAATTGCATGCATCAATGAAGTAGGTAGAATCAGTTAGACATAGATAGACTGTCCCAGGCATATTGAAGATTTAAATCAGTGAGTATTGGGAATGGTCCAAAAACTGGTCTTCAGCATCTACTCGAGGATAAATCGCTGAATCTTTTTTGGAACCCTTGTACACCTGCAAGTCCAATGACCCGGGGTGTTCTTGCTGTCTTGGTACTGTACCATTCATTTTGAAACCAAATAACAAAGGTAAATTGTATGTATATATTGTCAAATGCCATCTTTGCCATTGTTTTTTGTTGACACTTGATACATATATTGTTTGATATGGCAAATGGGTGTAGTCATTTTTGTGTGCCCCACTCAGCATATGCTTGTTTATGTCCATGTTGATGGTTTCTTGTACGTGCAGCCAACCTCCGGGCAGAACTGCTCCATTCCCGCATCGCAGAACGGCCCTGCACCGTGAATGCTCCCGGGGACAAGAACTGGGCAGCGCCGACGGCTCGGGAAGGCCTGGAAGGCGCTCAAAAAGGCGGGCACATTTTGTCGCCGTTGATGGTGAAGCCTAGCTGGTTCATGGTTGATAGTAGGGGATAATAAGCAACAAAAATAGGGGATATATCAAATATATGGTGTAATGTGGTTAATAATGGTTTATAATGGTGGTGAATAATAGTTTTAGTATGGTTTGACAATAGTTTCATAACATGATTCATCAAATCTAATGGTTTTTATATGGATAGTGGTGGTTGACAATAAGGGATAATAGCCAATAAGACCAATATGGTGGTTTCTTTTCAAATAACAGCATGGCGGTTTCTTATAATAGGGAACCCAAAAATGGTTGGTTTATTCCTACAAATTGTTAGATGATTTGGGGGTACGCGTACAGCTTGAGAAACCACCACATTTGCTGACAAATGGTTGTGGGCAGCAGGTTTTGATGGCAAGGATGATAGGCATATAAAGCGTGCGTACATGGGAGGAGGGATTGACAAAATTGAGGGCGGGTGTATACCCGTCCATGACGAACTCGCTTGTGAACGTTGGTGATGACATCATGCGGCTCCCTTCCCTGCGTTGGACATAAATTCAGTGAACCCAATCTGATTCACTGATCAAGATAAGTAGTTATCCAATTTCCAGCCTTTGTCAACAATGTGATTGAGAGATGTGGCTCGCTCAAAGAAACACATCATCTCAGAATTCTGAGTGCGTGCCATTGATTTAAGCGTGGTACGCTTAAGCATTGCGGAGTAATCTGTGCAGTCGAATGGGAGTCGCTCGCCCTGCTTCACTTCCGGACGCGCGAGGGACCCAAGTTGGGTTTGGGGTCGCTGTTAGCCCACAAAGCAGGCACCAAGATATTCTCGAAATACTCCGGGCATCGAACATGGCAATGGAAACTCCGGCAATTCCATAGGAAAGCCTTGGGAAGACATTCATTTATGATGAATTTTCCATTGCCATGTTAGATTACGAGAGGGTCCCGGAAAAAGATGCAACAAAAGAGACACAGGCTCTCACCACCACGACGAGCCATGAAGGGTTGCTACGACGATTGAACGAGTGCGTGCCACTCGCCATGAATAACAGTTTAATCGATACGGGAAGTCCGGAATGCGTAGTGATTGACCATTGGACTGTGGATCACAGAATTTTTAACCATAAGCTGTACATATGTGCATATCTACATATGATGTTGCTTCTGAATCAACCATTATGTATATACACATATGCATGGCTTAGATCAGCTGATGTCGAACATGGTGAACATTTACAGGATTTTTCGGGAGCAATTCAGGGATATCATCATGGTTCATGGATCTCATCGGATCTCCTACACTGATCTAATCATTTTCTACTTGAAACATTTCACATCGGCAGCAATGCTGTCTAGTGTGTAAGAGCATACTCCACTTGATACAAAAAGTCATCTTGGAGATTTATATGTTTTGGTCTTGATTCTTACAGGCTGCATTGGGCTTCAGAAAGTCTCAGTCATAGTTTGCCAACAGCTCCACTTGCCGTGAGAACCAGTATCAACCAGTATGCATCAACATCAACAACTATGATCAACCATTCTCAACCACCATTGAGACGAGTATCAATCATCATGAAACACTATCTAATGACGATGAAGCATTTAATACGCATTATCAACCCATAGTAAATACCAACTGATTCTTAAGACTAGAACCATTAATACGCATTACCAACCCATGATCAACCATTGCCAACCATCCGACGGTAAGCATTGACGGACATCTTTTCATGGGACTCTCCGGGAGGTCTGGATTTGATGTCCGACCACGACTCGCCAGCGGCGCAGGCACGGAGGGACTGCTGGTGCTGGTCAAGCCACACCCACCACTTAACAATAGGTGAATGGTTGTATACTGTGCTTAAATGCGCTTACCTGTTGAATACTAGGTGGCGGTCAGAATCAACTATTGGGTTCCTAATGATGGTTAATTCCACTAAAATCATCGCTAATCATCAGGTGAAGTGGAAATCATCCTCTACAGTAAATTTTTCCACTAAAATCATCCACTAGAGATGGGTAAGTGATCTTGGTCAAGCCACCTACTGGCCATTTTAGCCATGACGTGAACTCATCCTAGCAGCCAAGGAGTTCGGTCATGGCACAGCTGGGGTACGGGCGCCGCCCTTGGCAGCCATCCCACCTGGCGGACAATTTCCATGGTGGTCATCCAGCTTACAAGTAAGGTGATGAACCGTTGGTGGCCACGATTGGTCGTGCTCTTCGGCTTTTCAGGTGTTCATGTCTCAAAGCAGGATTCGACCCATGAAATCACGAAGCCAGTAATGGGTTGTGTGAATTGGAAGGCAACGCTTAGAGCCACAGTAAACTGATGAGCGGTATGACTGTATGATTTAGCGATGACTGTAAACAGAACGACCGTGGGAAATCGCAGTAAAATCGCATCTTGTGCTCAGCAAGCGCACTGGGACTCAAGCACAACCCATGGCAGACCTTGAGTCCGATATCTTGAGTCCGTCCTTCGGGATATCGAAAAACCCATGGTGCCCAGACCCGTTGGATGAAGCTGCCAGGCGAGTCTGAGTAAAAACCTCTGGAAGTCCATGGGCTCGTGGCGGTGGAGTGAAGAAGAACCCAGGACACGGTAGCGCCAAAGGGCGCCGTAGGGAACCGTGGAAGCCGAGCCGTGGTAAATTTTCGTATAGTGACAATAGTTCTGCTGATGACATGGGTTTCCTCACTATTAGGCACAATTGGTTCATATCATTATCAAGCAATATTTTCGCAATACAAGACTTATTTAACCATTATTGAGCATTATTTGACCATTAATCAATCAGCTATGGGTACTGTTTGGTCAATGAACCACCGGGAGCCCTGATGAATCTTGGCCCATGGCTCTTCTGGGCAGCTAAGTCCAGGGACCGTGGTGCGTGCCAGTAGCCACATGGTGAGCATAGGGGCTGACCTCCCCAAGCTTGGGGTGTCATGACTAAGAGCAAAAGTTGGAGCGATGCAATTGTGGTTTTCTTATGGCAGATCAATTCGAAAGAAATGTGAATGATTTATTCGAACAAACATCTTGATTTTTGTCATTGCATGAAACCCATTTGCAGATCAATTCGTGCAACAATTTTGAGATTGATCGTCGCAATTGCTTTATCTTATTGCATACGATCAATCAAAAACACATGTTGTTTTTTTCAAAATGAGACCAGTTTGCTGTGTCATCTCGTGATTATTGTAGATCAATCAAGACGCTGACCAAAATATCACCTGAGATCCATTTGTATCATCGACATTTGATGCATCAACTGAATTCATCGACATTTGCTGGATCACCTATCCCATCCTCCATTGATGGACAAATCCTGCTGACCACGGACTGTGTCGACAGGTCACAGCTGGCTACATTGGGTGTCTCCACAAGGGCCATCCACTAATATCCACGATGAAGCTTAGGGGACGGTTATTGATCAAAAATGATCAAAACCCTTGGGAATGACGAGTAACGGAAACAAATGATGCTAATGATATCACCAGTTATACCATAGCTATCACTAATTATATCTATCCAAGAATACTTATGATCTAGCTAATGATGCTAATCATGGTCACAATCTGGATCATAACAATGGCGACCGATCTCGACGGCCAGCAATAGTGGATGAATTTGTAGCTACTGGACGAGTCAATTGGCCACGAGTTACACTCTGGCAAAGCTGGAAGCCTAAAATCGCCGGTTTTAATGGGTAAACCAACGATAAATGGTGGATTTTCCACTTCCGGGTGAATTTGCCAGCGAGTTAGATAACCATTCACCAGCCTTGCAACATTGATCAACCCAGTTGGGTCACCGCTGAGTTGGGGACAAACCCAGCGGTTGTGCAGGGTCTTCTTGGAGTGTCGCAGCCCAACTTCCTGCTTGGGTGAAGATAAAGCAAAGTGGACCACAC
>VSDK01013397.1:87762-135465 GCA_009767595.1 Symbiodinium kawagutii
GTTCAGCAGTGCCGTCAAGTTTTTGACGTAAGCAGTGCTGGTTCATTCGTGACCCGTGGGCCCGTGGGTTGTTTTAACAGCTACAAGCATGACGGGGGCATACCGTGGCATAGTAGAATGCTGGCAGCTATAACAACAGCACTCTATGTTGGCAACCAGCAGTGATCTGCTTGGGCTGGGAATGCCACAGATGGGATGTAACCAACTGCACTGAGATACCAATGGTATCGCAACTCGTGCCTGGAGTGTCCCCCTTCCGCTTGACGGAGTCATGCGCTGAAGACAACGAGCAGTTCTTACCCTGTCGGAATCAGTTCACAATGGAAAACCTTCCATTGCCAGATGGTTCACTGAATGGCAATCGGTTCATGGAAGATTACAGGGCATGATAGGAAGACTCGAGTCTCAATTACCGTTGGAATTCTCCATACGAGAGACACTCAGACTGGCCAAGCATCTGCGTCAAGCATCAGCCATGAGCCATCATCACAATGAAGAATCATGAGCCATCCACCCATCCACAAGAATCATGCCAAAACATCAGCAAGAATCATTTACCAAATTTACCAAAGCATCTCATCCGTCGCATCTGCCGCCATTTCCTCGCGAGGCTACGATCAAATGTTCCAAAAAGTCGGACATTTGGCGCAAGAGTTGGAAAAGATTCCACTGGAGAAGTACTCGTAGGTCACCGCGGTCACCGCCGCGGAAACTCGGAAAGGCGGAAAAGCCGCAACGCCGCGAAAGAGAGCGCTGCGGAGCAGTGGGCATGCCATCAGTCATCAATCAGTTAGTTATCTTATGTTTTTTTCAGTAACGTTACTTGATTGACATTTAATTATAGTCACAACTAGTCATGTTGCTAATCAGTATTATGATTGATAAGTATTTATCCACTAACAATAACATCATTGAGAATCATTCCTGATGATTGTTAATTTCCAATGAAAGTGATGAACTGATCATTCGTAGCAGCCATTCATATCCGTCCATTACCAACCCCCAACAATGAAAGATAGCATATGATAAAGATCCAATGATTAGTAGTGGTGAGCCATTAAAAAAATGACCAGTCATGGTTATTAGCAACCGATAGTACACCCAGGTTGGGCACGATAACCTGCGCGGCTTTTTACATACCCAAAGAAACATATCTAAAAACAAATATCTAAAAATCCCTTTGCAAGTTTCTGTCTTTTGAACTGGCGTTTTTGAGTTTGCGCAGGACTTTTATGGATGGTTGTCCACCAGTGAGCCATGCATACATTGTCCAGGTCGATGAAATGACTCCTACAAGAATCAGTACGGCTGCACTAACCAAGAATAGGGACGCCATCAAGCAATCATTGCTCTCGTTATGTTTTTTATATTATATGTATGTATGTATATATATATGTTAATATCTATATACATAGTATATATCATGTACAACAACTTGCGATTTCTCAAAATAGGGGACCCCCCAAATCAATGGTTTACTACTGTAAATGTTTGATATAGATGATTTAGGGTACCCCTATTTTGAGAAGCCACCATGTAATATACATGATAAAGTTTACATGAGGCGACACATCTGCGTGCCCATCTGAATTGGAATACCAACAGTGCAGTACACCGCGCTAAATATCACCAAATGGTCGCATGAGCACGAGACAATGCTAGCAACAAATGTGACATACCACCAACAAATACGCTGTGGTAATCGATAAATACCGTCAGAAGAGATTGTCAAAGAAAAGAACTCGCGGATTTTCGCCACGACACTGGAGGCTTTACTGTAACTGCGATACCACTGAATGCAAATCACTGGAGATGGGTGTGGTATCATTTCTTTAGCTAGGAGATGCCAAATTAGCTGGTGTGTGCAAGAGTTCCAGTATGTTTGTTCCCTATTGAGGGACCCTATTACCTACATTGATGGTCATTGATGGCTATTATTGATGAACTTTGTTCCGACAATTACCTTTCGCTTGAGTTTGATTATCATCATACACCATGCTTTTTAGTGCCATGCTGCACGCAGAGGAGCCGATGCTGTTATGGACTTTTACAGTGTCAATATTCATCAACAGTGGAAGACAAACCCCATATATAAGTATAGATGTAATCATTCATATAGATATGAACATGGGTATGCATATAGATATAGATATAAACGTAAAGATAAATCTAACTATACATAGAAACTGAATTCATATAAAGGATTATACATATATATATATATTTACATATTCATAGGTGCAGTGCCCTGCTTTTGCCCTGTGGAGTGTCTACGATCACCACATAAATATGCTATGAAAAACCACAAGGCCCCGCTGATTGGTACATGGCATGCAACTATGGTGATATCATAGATCACATCAAATCCACCGGCCCCCCTGGCTGTTCATGACATGCAACTTTGATGATGTTTGAGAGCACATCAAATCCACAAGGCCTCCTGGTCGTTACATGGCATGCAACTATGATGACAACGATGCGATGACGATCCTGCTAATGACGTTTGGGCGGAGTCGCTGTGGTTCCCGGGCAGAAGCAGAGAATTGGCCGTAAAGTATGTATATATATATGTAAATATATTTTTGCATTTAAATACATAACTATACATATATAGTTATATATATTTATGCATCGTGTGAATATCAATGGACTTTGTAAAATATGAACCTTTGAGCAACCACCTAGCAGTTTATTCGCATGTCCCCCTGTTAATATGTTGATGATCTTATCGGTCAATGATATGGCAAGGATTCTTCTCTGTTGGAAATAGGTTCCATTTTGCCATCATCAGTCATTGTGGCTTGTCGTTGATTATGTGGTATCTATGACTAGATCCACACTAATCACTAATCAAGCAATAAACAATATGAACAAAGACAGAATTGTTTCAAGTAGAGCCATGGATGATTTTGCGTCGGTACGAAGACTAGGATTACCAAGTGTGAAAAGTGGTGTGATTTTTGTTTCGGGTACAAAGTCAGCTCACTATTGTTTCTTTTTTGAACAAAACGACTGTTCCTGCGAGTTGGTGCGCGCAGGGCCATGCCCTGGTAAGATTTACCCAAAATTTCACAGAATTGAAACTTCCAATTGGATTTTTGAGATTTTTTCAGATTTTTGGATCAAAATTCACTTTTTTGCATACACGAGAGTTTGACTTTAACACAGACTTCGCATATGAGTCCTTTGCAAGTTGCTGCGGAGAGAGAAACAGCCAGGTTTGCCGGATGGTAAACTGCTTCTTGAAAGTGTTTTTGTGCAGCTTGTCCTCCTAACCATCACTACTGCCCTCATCCAAAGCTGCATCGCTGTGAAGATCTCTGGGTGTGCAGCTGTTTCAGCTTGTTTCCGAACCACCGAACCTCCACATTCTCGTTTTCAATTTGATGGAGGCCATTGGGAAAGGGTCCCCCAAGGCGGCTAACGCCATGGCTTGCTGGGTAGGGTCCCACATCACCAAGGCCAGCACTGATCTGCCACCGCAACAACTACATACAACGACAAGGACTACGTGACTACGACTACGACTACAACTATTAGTGCCACTACCATTACAACAACCAGGAAAACTATTTCTATTATTTCTTCTACTGCTGCTGCCACCATCACTACTTGTACTCCGACACGAGCAAGAGCAAGAACTACTACTACTATTACTACTACTACTACTATTACTACTACTGCTACTGCTACTACTACTACTACTACTACTACTACTACTACTACTACTACTACTACTACTACTACTACTACTACTACTACTACTACTACTACTACCTACACCATACTTATGCCAAAGCGAGTGTTCGGCTCACACACACACACACCTTTTAGTGTTTAAGGTTTGATTTCTTTGGCAAAAATTCACAGCCAGCTGGTTTGAGGAATATGAGCATCTGAAAGGATTGACCTAGGATTCTGGGGTTTGGGGACGATCATGACGGTGTTCTATGATGATGAAGAAGAAGCTGTTGTTGTTGTTGTTGACGATGATGATGACGAGGAGGATGATAATGATGATGATGATGAGGATGATGATTAGGATGATGATGATGGTGGTGATGATGATGATGACGGTGATGACAACGACCAAGATAATGCGGCATTGAACATAGACATATTGTGCATTACTCAGGTGTTTTCATTGAGCACGCAGGAAGTTCTTTTTTTGATTTTCGAAAATGCGGTCACTTGCAGCCACTTGCAGCCACTCGAGTGACCGCTCAAGTGGCCGCAAGTGACCGCAAGAGACCGCAAGTGACCGCAAGTGACCGCAAGAGCAGGTGACCGCAAGTGACCGCTCAAATGGCCGCAAGTGACCGCAAGTGACCGCAAGTGACCGCTGGAGCAAGTGACCGCAAGTGACCGCTAGTGGCCCGAGGGGCAAGTGGCCGTAACTGACCGGGCCTGTGGTCATGGAAAATGTCAGTAACTTTCCCGGCCAGGCCACGGAAACTGTCAAACGTTTTTCATTATTCTCCGTTGCAGGTCACGGAAAGCGTGGCATAGTTTGGCGGCGGAATGCTTGGAGGGAAAAGGTTCTAGATTGGGAGAGCACAGGAACTGGAAGAAATGCAATGCTTAGAGGAGAAAATATCCTAAGAGACTTCTTTTCGAGATAAGTTACCATGATCAACCAATGAAAGATATCTTAAGATCAGATTAGATAATTCAAGTTTTTTTTCGAAGAGCAAAGAGCAATCCTTAGATAAGATATGATAAGATATTTGTTTTTGACATAGGAAGGTAATTTCAGTAAGAGAAGGTCAGATAAGACAACAATAAGATATCAATTGGTAAAGAGACCATTTTACGTTAAGAAACATACCTTGATATAAGTTGCCTTAAGGTAAGAAATCTCAAAATAGGATAAGGCATCTTCAAACATTGGAAAGAACATCTAGTGAGTCAAGGTAGGGTACCTCATAAGAGAGAGCATCATAAGCAAGATAAGTATCTTAGAGTGAGAACATATTTTGAGATAAGATAAGGTGTTTTCAGGTAATACGAATGTCGCATATTTTAAGATGTAGCAAGACGCTCCATTACCGTTTCAAAAAACAAAAATCAAAGAGTGAAAGGCGTCAAGAGATAAGGTATGATCGGGCACGATCAGTTACGATAAGGTAAGATAAAACATCTTCAAGAGGTTCGAAGCAAAACAAAGCATGTTAAAATTTGAAAAAATAACGAAATGTCAGGAAAGATAAACAATATATCTCAGGGTTTTTTTAGAATAAAATAAGATACGGTAAGCCAAAATATTGTCAGATCATTTACAGTATTGACAACACGACAAGATAGATTGTTTTAGGACGAGAGAACCCATCGCAAGGGAAAATATTTTGCCTTAAGCTAAGATAAGAGACCTTAAAATAAGTTTTGGTACTTGTATTGCCAATGATGTACTTTCAAATGGAATCAATCCTTTTGAAGAAATGATGTCAAACAGGAGGTTGAACAACATTTTAAGGTCAAATGAAATAGGATATTTGAAAGTAAGACTTTTTAGGGTAAAGTGAAACAATGTCAAATGAAATCGGATATTTGAAGGTAAGATTTATTAGGGTAAATTGAAACACAATTTCTTCGGTAAAAAAACATCTTAAGGTCAGATAGTATGTTAAAATAAGGCATGGTATCTTCAGATCAAACAAGGTCAGAATAATGTCTTAAAATAGAAACAAATATTTTGCGATCAGATAAAGTAAGGACAGGTGCCTTCATCCAAATCAAAAAGATCAGATTTCTTGAGAAATAATACGATATTTTAAGATAAAAAATCTATCCTAAGATAGGCTCAGATTCGTTGACAAAACTGGGATGCCAAACTAGCACATTCTTCAGATACGAGAAGATGAGATCCACCACCTTAAGATGAATCAAGTTGTGTTGAGATAAAGATAGGATATGCGGAGGCAAAAATGCGATATCTTGGTTTAAAACATGCTGAGAACAAACAAATGCATCTTTTTTAGGATAAGGTATCTTAAGCTTAGATATTTGAGATCAGATATGGCAAGATGACTTAAGGAAAGGCAAGGTAAATATAAAACAACATACGATACTTTTGGGTTAAGACAGGCATCCCAACATACGAGAGTAAAAGGCTAGAAAAGAAAAAACAAAGAAGAGATCGGAAAAGAAAATGGGAGGACTGTTAAAACAAGATATCTTAAGACGAGGGAAAATATCATGAGATCAGATAAGATAAGATATCCCAAACAAAACAAAGTACCTTAAGGCAAGATACGATTAACCCAGAGAAGGCTAAGATATTCTGAGATTAGATATGATATCTCAAGAAAAGAAATGCCTCCTGGGATCAGAATAGTTTAGCGCAAATTTTCTGAAGCAAGATATCTTCTGATAAACAAGTCAGGGACACTTCAAAATGACAAAAGGAAAGATCACATGTCTTAAAGCAAGGCAAGATACCTTGAAGTATCATAAGGTATCCTAAGATAAGATCTCACAAGGTCATGTAAGAAAAGTTTTTGGTGAAAATCATGTTTTGAAATGAGAAAACATCTTAGAAAACATTTTAAGATCGGATAAGGCAAGATAAAGTACTTTGAGATAAGAAAAGATAAGATAAAATATTTTTGATAGGATAGGACATCGGAAATCAGGACATGATATATTCGGACAAACTGTTTTAACAAAACTCATAATATCAGATAGGGTACCTTTTACTAAGAGAAGATACTTCAAAGATAAAATTGGATATCTTGAGTTAGGAGGAAATATCTTAGCAAGTGATCGCAGGCGACCAGTGGCACTCGTGTTCTGAACATTGCCAGACATTCACAGTATCCCGGAAAATTTCCCAAATTTTCCGTGGCCGGCCTTGGAAAATGTTCGACATTCTCCAAAGCTGGACCCGGGAAAGGCTGTCATATGTGGTCACTTCCTCACTTTCTGCAACCACAAGTGACCGCTCAAGTGACCCCGCAAGAGACCGCTGGAGCAACCGCTGGAGCAACCGCTCAAGTGACCGCTCAAGTGACCGCTCAAATGACCGTTCAAGTGACCGCTCAGGTGACCGCAAGTGACCGCTGGAGCAAGTGCTCAAGTGACCGCTCAAGTGGCCGCAAGTGACCGCTCAAGTGACCGCAAGTGACCGCTGGAGCAAGTGCAAGTGACCGCTCAAATGACCGTTCAAGTGACCGCTCAGGTGACCGCAAGTGACCGCTGGAGCAAGTGCTCAAGTGACCGCTCAAGTGGCCGCAAGTGACCGCTCAAGTGACCGCAAGTGACCGCTGGAGCAAGTGCTCAAGTGACCGCTCAAGTGGCCGCAAGTGGCCGCTCAAGTGACCGCAAGTGACCGCTGGAGCAAGTGACCGCAAGTGACCGCTCAAATGGCCGCAAGTGACCGCAAGTGTCCCATGATGTGTGAAGAACACTTGTCAAGGCAAAAATTTCCTGGACATTCCAAATGTTTCAAGTTGCCTTTTGTGGCGCCAGAATGGGCAATACATCCACTGACTTTGCTGTTGTGCTGATTTTGACAGATTAAAAATCTCTACACTAACGCAGTTGAGCACTTCCTGGAAACCTTTTGAAGTATTGCTTGCGTTGGCCGGCCTTTCGCAGCAGAAGAAACACGTCCGGACACGTCGTATGTTTGTTGAAAGTGTGGCCTGGATCCAATCACTGAACCAAGAAGAAGTTGTAAGGTTCCAGAAGGCTTGCGATTACACAATCTGTTCACTTCATTTTGGGTAACTCCGTGTGAAGGCGGATCCTCTTGGTGACAGGTGTAGTATGGCACCGACCAGCCTGCTGTGGTGCTTTCTGGTGCTGACCTGCGCCGAGAGACCGGAACAGGCGCAGGGGAGCCGCGGGTTGGTCCAGCTTGTGGGGCCATCCGTAGGTTGGTGTTTCTCAATACTTGGTTTCGTTTATTTTCACTTTGATCCCAGTTTAGTTTTTTACTAGCGATGGTTGTTAAAGTTATAGAGGATGATAACTGGGGCACCCCCATTCTGAGAAATATGTCTAATGATAAACAATAGGGAACTACATGGTTCCAATGATAAACAATGGGGAACTAATGTACTTCACCGTTATAAACTGCTATAGACATCATTAAACTGCAGGCCTATTTCACAAAAAACTGCTACGTATTTATCATTGAACCGCAGGCCTATTTCACAAGAAACGGTGACCATATGTGTTAATTCTCCAGATCTCCTACTACCATCGTTCACCAGCATCATTTTTTTGACTACTTGTCATAAAAACCCTCAGGAACCATGATTAACAATGATCAACCATATTGTGGATGCTACAGTCATCAATCCTCATTCTTGGATGAATAACCAGCCAGTATAGGATAGCATTTCAAGCATTATGAACCAGCTGGATTGTTATTGAAGTCATTTTGGAGTGTTTTTCCTGGGGTGACTTGCTGAGACTGTGCTTGATGGCCTCATCTCAACACAGTGCTGGGGTGTTCTGGACGGTTGGATGCCCAAAAAAATGAAATTGAAAAATTGAGATTGAAAAGTTGAGATCTTGAGAAGTTGAAACATGATTGAATTTCTGGTGAATAAGTTGAGAGATCTTGAGAGACATGTATGGACCCATCATGACCCATCCGTGGTCAACCCAGTGCTTCAGCAAACGGATAAAATACCCGAATGCTGGTGGTTTCATATCACAAGTATCCCACCCATGATGATCCATTATTTAGATATGGTTATACTTGGATGTGCATTTCGTCTGCTTGGAACTAGTTACGTTCTCCACAGTTTAGTAACACCTAGTGCGCCCGTCGGTCATGGTTGACATGGCTTCACCCCCCGAGAACCAACTCTGTTTCTGCACATCAATGTGGGTTTGTCCGATCCAATCGCCCCAAAACTGTTGTGGTTTCCTTATGACTAATAGCCAGCTATGAACTTGGATGGTGATTGTAGGCACCAACATGGACAAAGCCAGTTGTTTGTCCTCCAACTAGAAGTTTTTTTTCAATCATTCTTATTGGTCATTATCAATGGTTTTGTACAAAATTCAGCTCATGGTTAATTTATGCCGGTTCAAGATATTGGCTAGTTCATTGAATACATCATTGTTGGTTTATTTTTAACTTTGTTGCTTACTATCTCATAGAACTCGCCAAATGGTTCAGTCGGTTGGTTGACAAGAATTTTTTAATGATGGGGTGGTTCAGCCACCCACCAATCCACTATGAACAATTGGTATCAACCAGAAAATTCATCAATTCTGGACCATTAGTATCTATATCAACCATTAACCAACCATTAATACATCTATGTGAGCCAGTGGTATCAACCATCAATCCATTGCACCAGAAAATCCGGGCCGCCGGTGGAGGCCGATCAGGGGAGTTTTATCCAAGTCAGCGCGGAGCTCAGCAACTGATGGCAGGTGGGGATTAGTTGAGCAATGGGTGTTTCTTAAAGTGGAGTAAGCAATAGCCATTGCTTTGATTTATAGGGATTTTTAGGGATTTAATAAACTAGAAAATGGCAAAACAAGGGGATCAATAATGGATTCTAATGCTTAATGGCGGTTAATAGGGGATGATCACCCACGGGTCGAAACCCTGTACCCCTGGTTCCCCATCATTAAACACTGTTTTCCTTATTGTTGTTGGTTATTATCCCTCATTATTGGCTGGTTAATATTGACCCACAGCCAAATAGCCAATCAATGATTGGTGGTTACCAACACTTGATTGCTGAAAATCATTGCTTCGATCCATATTCACCATCTCCAGTTGCTGGTGATCCCAAATGGCTGTTTCTCAAAACAGGGACCCCCCAAATCATCCAGTAATAATCATTGTTAGCAATGAATCAGCCATTTCCAAAGGTTCCCTATGACCTTTGAACCCCGCAAATAGACCTACCACGATTACCATAGCTCGGCTCTAGGAATCCACCCTTTCGTTGCCGGAGGCATGGGCGGGCATCCGCTGCCAGTAAAATGGGGCCATTCTTGGAGAAAATTCTATTTACATTGACAGTTTTTTTCATGTTCTCCTTGGCTAAACATTATCTTACCAATTTGGAGAAATCTCCATTTCGTTTGGCCAAGATGGTTTTGTCCAAGCATTTTCTATTTCCCAAGCCCATGATTAGACCAAAAACTGGCGCCATGAAATCAGTGTCAAGTTTGCTGCTCAGGTCCATCGCAGGTGGAACCTGAATCAGGTGCGCGAGTCGGCCGTCGTTGTGGCTGCGATGACTTTTTGGGGTTCCGGGATCGGGCACCTGCGTAGCAGTGGAAACTGACCCGCTATGTTATTTCTGGATATATCTGTTAGTTTGGTACATCATAGCCAGTATGAACCAGTAAGAAGCATCACTAGTAACCATCATCAGCAGTAATCACTGGTTGTTGTTTTGAGCATTTTCTATTTCCCCTCTATTTGGGCGGTTGATTGACTTTCGTATAGTTTTTTCATCAACCACGAAGCAGTTTAGGTTAAAACTGTTTGATAACTTGCGCTGGCGAATGTTAACCAACTATCTGGGGGGACCTGTAAGACAGCGCAACTAATTTAATCCCGGTTGCATGCGAACAGGGGATGGGATCCTAGCTGAAATATATATATATATATATATACATATATACATATGTGAATATGATATGTGCATAAATATATATATATATATATATTCATAAATATATATATACATATTTATATATGTATGAATATTCATATTGACGCCTAAATATATATGCACATTTACATTTACATATACATATTATACATATACATATACACATACACATACATATACATATACATATACATATACACATACGCATGCATATACATATACAGTTACATATACATGTACATATTCACATACATATACATATACATATACATATACATATACATATTCATTTACATATTCATTTACATATTCATTTACATATACACATACAGAGAGATACATATATATATATATATATTTACATATTGGCATATACATGTATATATATATATACGTATATGTAAATAGTTGTATATATACATATATGTGTTTTTGCAGAAATGTCTGTATACATATGTGTATATATTTACAAAGGTTTCGGCTCTGTCCAGTGTCAGCTCATCACTGGCACTGGTATCAGCTGTGACTGTTACCTTAGCGTGTGGTAGCTGCGCCATACGCGGGCCTTTCTGACTTTGTGGTGCAGCTCGCTGCCCCCCTGCTCAGCTTGTGCTCTGCTGCTAGCGCAGCATCACCTTGGACCTCTACCTGAACGAGTTGCATGGGCTTCGTGCACCTCTTGGTCTTCTTCCTGTCCATTGACGGCTACTTTCACTTCAGGCTCGAGGAGAACAGCCCGACGTCAACGAGCAGCTGCTCGCCGACGGTGGTATCTTCATCGTGCAGGTTTTCTACACTTGGACTCGACCTCGCTCAAGCAGCTGGCGGCCACCTTGTCTCGTCATCACTCACGGGACCCTTTGTTGGTTCGTCGCATCATGGCAGAGTCAAATCAAGGGATAGCCTCCTGGAAGTGCAAGAAGTGCCGTTTGTGGCACAAAGGGAATGTGACACATTGTCCTCACAATGGCACCCATTGGAGCCAATGTTGGGACCCCAGCTATGTTCAAGGTATCAAGAAAACTCCTCCGGGGTACGACGACTGGACGCAGACTCAACAATGGCCCAGTTCACCTCGCACTCCCAGGAATCAGACTTGGAACACTCCGAAGTCTCCACGAGATCGCGACAAATCTCAGCCAAAACCCAAGAAGGAGAAGAAGGAGAAGAAGGAGAGGCATGCCAATCAAAACAAGAACCCAGCTCCTGCAGTCGAACCGCCGTGGGTGCCGTTCGAGATGCCGCCCAGCACAGGAGCCAGTTCATCCTCGCAAGCCAATCCCCCGACCCCGCACCCTGCAGAGGGTCAGCTCCGCCAACTCCTCTCTGCACTGAAGAGGGGAGACTCCAACCTCACACCAGAAGTTCAACAGTTGATGGACACAATGAACTCCCAGCAATCCTCGGCAGAGATCAATTCTCTCAAATCAGCAGCCGACAAATTGGGTGCAGCCAGGAAGGTTCTGAACCAGACGAGAGCCTCCAAGCTCTCCATGTTGGAGTCATGGAAAAAATTTGTCGAGGCTGGTGTGGTGCGATGGCAAGGCTATGTCGCCACGTTCCGCAAGCAGGAGCAAGAAATGGAAGCACAGATCCAGTCTGCTCTCTCAGACCTCAAGGCTGCCAAACAGTTTCTCACATCATCCAAAACTCGTGCAACAGGAGTCGAAGTACAGGATGGTGGCGAGATATCAGACGAAGATTTCATGTCGATAGATGCAGGACAAGCACTGAGATCATCGATGGACGGGGTAGTTGCTTCCCTCGAGCAACTTCACAAACAAGCTGCAGACTCGCTGGAACAGGAGCTCAAGCGACAGAAGAAAGTCGACGACCGTCAGGTCAAGCTCGAAAGCGAACTAGGTCAGCCTACTCTCACCACGCCTGGTGGCTTGCCTGGTGGAGCTCCATCAATGACGCCTTTTGCGGGGGCCGGGAAGTAGACCACTGTGTTGCCTCCCACTGGCCCAATGGCGCCTTTAGTTCCCTTCCAGTGTCTCACCAAGCAGCCGTTCTGCCTTGGCTTCATTCGATTTGTGGTGCATCGGATTTTGTCTCACCTTGGCAGGCTCAGCTCAATGCATTCGATTTGGAGTTTGAAGTTAGTGATCGATCTTGCCACCACTCGGTTGTTCGTGTGTCTGGTTCTGTGGCTCCTGATGCTGTGGGTTTAGCATTAGCGCCACCGCAACGAACCGACGCCCCCTTTGGTGGCTTGCGTTCCTGTCTTCGTTCACATTCTCAGCTCACAAACCGTGTGCTTCGCTTTGACCGTTCTGTTCAGTTTTTCTCTGAGTGCCCGTGTTCCGGTCCTCTTGATCACTCCTGGGATCCTGTTGCCCGGCCACTTCATCATTCCTTTTGGCAAAGTTTTGATGATCCGATTGTGGAGGCAGTTGCAGATGAGTTCACTGATTTCATTGAACTGTTCTCTGTGGGTGTTCCTACCATGGATGATGCGGCTTTCCATCCTTGGACACCTGTTGTGAACTCCGATCAGCCTCCCAACCCAGTTGTAGTAGTTGATTCCATTTCACTCATGCAACACCAGCACTTGCATCCTGTTCCTCGTCGACAGGACAGTTTACTCTTTGTTCGCAACCGTCAGTGGACTCGTGCTTTTGTCGCCTCGCAGCCATTCAGGACTATGGCGCTGGATGTTGCTGCTTGTCTTCATGTTAGCTCTGGTCAAGTTGTTGCGGTACTCACTGTCTCTGGCACTCCTCGTGGCATTCCCCTTGGAGTTGTTCCTCGCATTGTTCAGTTGAATCGGGACATCCCTTCTCACTCTGACCACGTGTTAGTGCTTTTGGATGTTCTTTTGTACCCAAATGGCCCAGACAGTGGTGATCCATCAGACATTGCAATTGTTCGCAAAGTCCGTCGCTGTCCACCGCAGGCCACTCGCCTCCAGATTCTGGGTATTGGCCGTGTACACATGTACTGCACCATTCAGGACAATCGTTGCCTTGTCTATCACAATGGTGCACCATGGTCAATTGCAGATGAACGTGAACGTCTGATTCAACCAGCGGATCACATTGAAATACATGTTCCCCCTGCTGTTCCTCAACTCACAGGTTGTACGGTTGAGGATGTTCTTCAAATTGAGGAAGCAGCACGGCCCAACGTTTCTATTCACTCTGACAACTCCTCCAACGAGGACTTTGCCCAACATTTTGTTTTCTTTGATCCAGTTGATGTGTCTGAAGTGTCACAGGAACCTGCTGAAAGTGAATCGCCGGTTTCGGACCTTGCGCCACTTGCAACTCCGTCGGACCCTTCCTTGCATTTCTGTGTTTGGGTTATTGTTCATGGTCGGCGCCCCCGTTGTGGTGCCTTTCGTTCTGTCACTGTCAGCATTGCGCAGGTTGATTGGCTTTCACCTCTTCGAGACCTATGGCATGACGTTTTGTCTCCCATGGCCCCTTTGAGCGCTCATTTGGTCTGGCCTCAGCCAGTCGTTTCATCAGAGTCCTCCTTGGGTCCCTGCGTGCATGTTCTTCTTGAGCAGAACTTGCAACAGGCTCGGCGTGCTGCTCTTGTGTCTGTGGATGACCTTACTGTGTCACCTCCACTCGCATTCACATTTGCTCTGTCCATGCCTGCTTACATCAACGGTGATATGCTTGTTCGACATGGTGACATTGCTCAAACCGACCGTCGTTCTGTGCACATCCAGCACTGGGTGCAAGGTTCGTCTTTGGCTGACATTGATGTTATACCTTGCCCTGCCGGTGCCCTTTTCCATGTTCGTGTCACCCCAATCGAACCAGCAGATGCAGTACACCTCATGCAAACTACTGCACCGACCAGCACTCAGATCGCATCGTCCGCGAGTGATTCTACCACACCCGCTCTTGAACAGGATGCGTCTTCATCAGCTGTGGCCAATGACACCTCTCAGAGCTGTCCCGGCTTCAGTCTTCAAGTACTGCCCAAAAACCTGTTCACACTCATTGAATTGTGGCTGCAAAGAGCACGTGTTGAAACAGAGGAAATTGGTGCAATAGCTACCATTGAGACCTGGTATTTGCATGGCGCCCGGCAATCCATTTGTGAAATTCCTCGTGCAGTTGAACTGACCTCGGATGTTCTTGCTTGGGCCTCTCTCATTGTGGAGACTTGGTCAGACTTAGTTGTCGCTCACCAGCCGCGCGATTTCTATGTGGTGCGTCCTGATCCTCGAGCAGATCCTCTTCGTCGTCGAGTTGCTCATGTTCTACTTGTTCAAGATCTTCCGGCGACTACCTCAGCAGTTCTCCTTTCACGCATTGCAGCAACAGCTATCAATCTTAGACCTGACAACATGGCAGCGGTGATCCCTACACCTTGTACTCGTTCTTCAGTGCTTCATCTCGCATACTGGGACATTGTTCGCACTGCGGTCGCGCAAGCCCAATATTGCCACGTCATTCACAATGGCTACCAGCACCTTGGTGACGAGCCTTTCCGTATAGGTTGTGGAGATCTTCTCGAAACTGTCAATGGATTTCGTGCTCCCACCTTGGATCATGCAGTGGATCATTGGCCGGTTACGGATCCTTCTTCTACCTTGATTTTACACAATCATCACCGTGGCTACAGTTTCGCTGGCAACACCATTGATGTAGGTCGTGCCTTTGATTTCTTTTCTACTCCAGGTGAAGGAGTCAGCCAGACACTCCCAGTTCGAACTTGGTTCATGGATCATCATCGTTCGCCTTGGTCCACGTTGTGGCGTCGTGCTACATTGTCCTTACCTTGGCACTTATGGTCTCAACAGCTTTCTGCCATTTGGGCAGATCATGTAGACTGGAGTGTTGCTGTGGAATTCTCGGTTGTTCGTCCAGCCCCTTTTCCACCCTCCTCACCGAGTCCGGAAATTCACATCATTGTTTGGCAACGCCCCAGCCATGCTCGCCGTGTTGGGCTTCTCTATTACCGGTGGCCTACCGGGTCACTCCTCATGGCAAGGTCTCTCCCTGCCATCCTTGATCGACCCACGATCTTGCAATGGAATCATGGGGTTTGGTCACCTGATGATATGCGTGGTTTTGCCTGTGAGATCACCCATGGGAACCTTCTTCTTGTGGAGGGGCAATCCCTGGGGATCCATGATGGCTGTGGCATCAGAATCGGCTTGGTACCTCAGGGACACTGGGGCACACTCACAGCGGAGTTGCATGCTGTTCTTCCGACAGCTTTGCGTACTCTTTTAGCGCACTGGTCTCCTATGGCCACTGCCCGTTTTTGTCCCTCCGAAGTTATCCAGCCGGTCTGGTCCTTCTTTCTTCATTCTGTCAATGTTCAGGGTCAATCTCATCCCCGCTTTGTGCGCTTGAGTACGGTTCCGGAACGATGGGTTGAGGATTTTCGTTCTGCTTGGTCTGGGTTGGTCGTGGACTCTCAACGGCTTGATTTTCATTTGGTCTTGCCATTGCCCACTACTCATCACGTTGCTCCATCTATTCTTCTCTCTCAGAACACAGACCCCTCCTTGGTTGCAGTCTTGATGTACATTGAGGAAGGTGATGGACATACTCATGCTCACGCGGCGTTGGTGGCGGCTGAGTCCAATTTTGACGCGATACATCAGTGTTCCAATCAATGGCGGTCATTGTGGCATGAAAGTCTTGGTGTTTCCGTTGCCTTGTGGATTAATGGGCAACCCCTCTTGCATCGTGGCTCCGTCACTCTGCATGATGGCTCTCACATCAGGGTTCTTCGTCAAAGTGCTGCTGTTGACGCTACCTCGAGTGGTGATGACACTGCTGCGGCTCCACCCCAAGAAGACATTGATTCTTTGGGACTGCTGCAAACCCATCGCACTGTTTTGTCCTTGGATTCTCTCGTACCGCCCTCGCTGCCTTGTTTATCTGTTGTTGTGGACAGTGTTTGTCGCAGCTTCAGTGTTTGGTCAGATGAGTTTACCGAGCCCGATTTTCCTGTTAGACTCAGTTGGCACCATTCCCAGCTTGGTCATCTTCAACTTTTCACTTCGGATCCGCACGCTGGCTTTCGTGTCTTTCTGCGGGTTTCTGCGGACGCCGCAATTCTGAACACACCTCTCTTGGTTCAGTGGACTCCTCCTAGACAGTCTGACCTTGATGAGTGTGGCGCCATGCGTTTCTTGTGCTCCCAGGGTCATAGACGTGCAGTTGTTCAGTCTCATGCCATTCTTTCTACTCTGGTTGACATCGTCGTTTTCTCGGAATCGCTTGGTGTTTTGTGTCCTTTGGAAACAGTGCTTCGCACTCCCTCCTGGCCACCTCCCTTGCGTTCCTGGATTTCTGACAACTCTGAATTTTGGTTGCATCCGAAACAGGTTGAGGATGTCCCCTCCTGCCTCCTTCGCCATGACCTACCCGCAGATTACTTCCGAGACTTGCAACATTCGGTTACTCACTTTCTGTGTACGGACTTTTCTCAGTTGCCACTTCCACCCACTCTGGCTTCGGCTGTTGCTCCTTATTTGACTTCAGCGGTTACCTCAATTGAGTCACTTGACCGGCTGATCATCTACACAGATGGGTCTTCTGTGGCTTCGAGTCGCCGCGCGAGCTCAATTGACTCGGAGCATTCTGACTCGTGGGCTTTCGTTGTCCTTGGTGAAACCTACGATGATCTTGGCGGTAGCAAAGTGTCTTTCGTCGGTTGGCGAGCTGGATGTGTTCAATATGATCCTGGGCATGCGCATTTTTGGGGCACGTTCCTCGTAGGTTTTGACCAAGCAGAGCGTGAGGCGCTTTTATGGGCCTCGTTCTGGAGATGCACGCTGGGGTCGATGATCCCCACTACCTTTGTTAGTGATTCGTCCTCCACGATTGGCACATGTACAGGTGATTTTAGCCTCCCGTCAGATCAACCGGCTGCTCATCGCTTACGTGCGCTGTGTCAGTGTTTGGAACAAGGTTTGGGTCATGACAGCTTTAGCTTCCATCACACCTTCGGGCATTGCGGCGACTTGTGGAATGAGATTGCTGATCACCTTGCTGGTTCGATTCGTCCGTTGTCGGTTTGTCCTGCATGGAGCGTTCATTTACAGGCTCACCTGGACTTCATCCCATTTTGGTGGTTGGCTACTTCTCGAGGTCGCCAAACTGGTGAGTTGACCACGCATGGTTTCTCTGTTACTTGTCCCTCTTTGCCGCCTGAGCATTCATTGTCTGTCTCACCCCCCCTGCTCGTTGACCAGTCTCCTCTATGCATTGATGTTTCGTTCACTTCGGCCAACGTTAACTCTTTGTATGCAGGCGAGTCTGGATTCTCGGGCAAAATGGCATACTTGCATGCTCAGTTTATTCATCAGCAACTTCATTTTGTTGGTGTGCAAGAGTCTCGCACTCCTCGAGGTCAATACAGGTTGGGTGATTTCTTGAGGCTGTGCAGCGGTGCAGACAATGGCTGATTTGGCATTGAACTCTGGATTTCACTCTCCCGCCCTTATGGATGGTTGGGTGACCCTCCTCTTCGTCTTTGCCGTGAACACATTGCTGTTGTGGCTTCTGATCCCCGTTTTCTTTTATGTCGTATCTCTGCCCCAGGTTTTGACCTCTCCATTCTTGTGGCTCACGCACCCCACTCGGGCAAGGATGCCTCGTTTGTTCAAAGCTGGTGGAACGCCTTGGCTACTCTCTTGCGTCAACACGGTGTCTCTGACAACTTGGTTGTGCTTATTGATGCCAATGCTGCCTTGGGTCCCATTGATGGCCGTCTGGTTGTTTCCAATGGTTCTGTGCCCTCGGTTTCCACTCCCTTTCTTCGCACCTTCATGGATTCCTTTTCGCTTACAGCTGCTGGCTCGCTTGCAGTACATTCTGGTACTCTTGCCACTTGGACCACACCCGACGGCTTTCACTCTCGAGACTTGGATCATGTCCTTCTCTCACCTCGTCTGTCGGCTGGTTGTTGTTGGTCTGGTGTGCTTTCTGACGTGGACATCTCTGGGGGTCACCATGACCACCATGCCATTTCTGCTCAATGTTGCTGGTCTGCCTTGTGTGCACCTCCTGCCTGTAAGGACACCACAAGATTTGACCGCGCCAAAATTGCTCAGAACAGTTCACTTGTTCACGCAATCCAATCGCTCCAGCCTGTTCCTTGGTCTACAGACATCGAAAAGGAGGTCCACGGTTACACAGAGGCGCTTACTCAATGTTTGCGTGCTCATTGCCCAGTACCCCGTGCTGAGCCCAAGAAACCCTACATCTCACCGGAAGCATGGTCACTTCGTCAGGCCTGTCTGAGTTCTACTCGTGGCCTGCGTGCCATCAGCAAGGAAATTGGTAGGGATTTGTTGCGAGCAGTTTTCTCTGTTTGGTCTACCTCTACGTTCTTTAGTGATTGGTGTGCTCCTGCTGTGGTGTCATGGCCGTCATCGTATCGCAACACATTGCATTGCCATCGAGCCAAACTCAGTGCCACCTTGGTTCGCCAACGCAAAGACCTCAAGAAGCACCTGAAGTCTGACAAGCGCCAAGCTCTTCAGAAGGTTATCCAGAGTTTCTCACCCAACACTTCGGCCTCACACATTCTTCATGCACTTCGACCTTTCATTGGTCCGTCCAATGCCAAGCGTTTCTTCGAGCAGCCTTTGCCCGTCATCAAGAGTGCTGAGGGTTTTGTTTGCTCATCGCCTGAAGCTGCGCACAAGGCCTGGCGTGATTTCTTTAGTGCCATGGAAGGTGGAGAATGCATGTCCAAACAGTGTTTGCGTGCCCGTTGGCTTTCAAACCTGGCATCCTTCTGTGAGGAGTCCCTTGACATCCCACTTTCTGAGGCACCGTCGCTTTGCGAACTTGAATCGGCTTGTCATCGAGTTCAATGTGGGAAAGCGATTGGTCATGACGGCCTTCCCCCTGAGCTTTTTCACCACTGTGCGGCCACGGTCAGCCCATTGATTTATTCATCTCTTCTGAAACTCATGCTTCATGGGCAAGAAGACACCCTTCACAAGGGTGGCCGTTTGGCCATAGCATGGAAAAGAAAGGGTGCCATGGATCTTTGTTCAAGTTACCGTTCCCTTTTGGTGAGTTCCCATTGCGGGAAAACTCTTCATCGCACCCTCCGCCAGAAACAATCCTGGCTTTAAAAATCATTTATGCAACAGCAGCAGGTCGGTGGTCGTCGTGCCATGCCTGTGACTTTTGCTGGACATCAGATCAAATCGTACCTTCGTTGGCTTCAGCAACGCAACTGCCCCGGTTCCATTCTATACGTTGATCTGACGGAAGCGTTTTATCGCATACTTCGACCTCTTGTGACGGGGCAAGTCGTGTCAGACTTGGAAGTGGCAGACTTCATCCACCAAATGCACTTGCCAGCTGAAGTTTTTCACGATCTCTGCCGTCACTTGCGCAATCCAAGTGCTTTGGATTTGGCACAGGCCCCTGCATCCATCGCCAAAGTTGCTGCAGCGTTGCACACAGACACTCATTTTTGGCTTCGGGAGGATGGTGATGTTGTTCGCACATCTCGTGGCTCGAGGCCGGGTGATAGTTGGGCAGATGTCATCTTTGGCTTTCTCTGGGCCAAGATCTTGAAGCTTTGTGAAGACCATCTCCGAGATCAAAATCTCCTGGAACAGATTCCATACACTGCTTCTCCAGGCTTATGGGCTGAACCTTCCACCACGCAAACCTCTGAATTTTTAGGTCCCTGCTGGATGGATGATTTGGCTATTTGTTCCTCGGCTTCTACGTGTCCACAAGCCATCAAGAAAGCGCTCTTGGTCGCGAGCATTTTGCTTGATCACTGTGTGGCCCACGGACTTTGTCCCAATTTGAAACCTGACAAAACCGAACTGATGTTTCATCTTCGTGGACCTGGTCGTCAAGCAGCCAGACAGCAACTTTTTGGACCCAATGCACCCCCAGCATTACATGCTGTTGGTGAATATCAAACCTATGCCCTCCATGTCACTGGAGACTATGTTCATCTTGGATCCAAGATTCACCATCATGGTGGTGGACTTCCAGAACTTCGCCGTCGTATTGCCATTGGCCATCAAACTTTGGGTGCTCAATCTCGGCTGTTGTTCACCAACCGACGTCTCACAGTGCCACAACGTGCCAGCCTGTATCAGACTTTGGTTGAGCCGAAGATGACCTACGCCTTAGAAGCTTGGACCTTTTCGGAGCCCACTGCTCTTTCGACTTGGCAAAGTGCACTGATCAGGATCTACCGCAGGCTTCTCCGCCTTCGTGGTGATGAGCACGTCTCTACAGATGACATCTTACACCGCATTGGCCTACTTCCCGGTGACCTGGTTCTTCGTCGGAATCGACTTCGTTACCTTGCCGTCCTCTACAGCAACATTGATTCCTCGCTATGGCAATTGGTCTGTGGGGACACACAATGGCTGGCACTTTGTAAGGATGATGTGGATTGGATGTGGCAGCAACTTGCTCGTTCATCGGATCTTCCCAATCCTCGTATTGATTGGCAGCCATGGGATTCACTCCTTAGAAGCTCTCCCCGCCGTTGGAAGGGGTTGCTGAAGCGTGCCACTGCCCATGCGATTCTTCAACACAGTTCCAGATTTGTGGTCAATCGGACCCATGGCATGGTTGCCAAGACACTGGGTGTTTCGCTGCCTTTTCGACCTCTTGCTCTCCAGGAACCCGAGGCTTCGTTTTGGGCATGCATGAGTTGCCACCGACCTTTCAAAAGCAAAGCGGGCTTGCGCGCCCACCTTTGTCGCAAGCATGGTCGCGTGTCCGCAGTGAGATTTCTCTTTGATGGGACTTCTTGCCCGTGTTGCCTTAAGGAGTTCCATGTGGGTACCAAGCTTCACAATCACCTCGTTCACTCCTCGGCATGTCGCCGACAGTTGATTCAACGTGGTGTTCATTGTCAACCTCTACCTGGACGTGGCTCAATCTTTGCTCGTACCCAACAGGATCGTCATGATGGATTGGCCCCAATTGCCCAAGGTTCTGGACCTGCTCCTGCCCCTGGCCGTGAGATTCAAGAAACCGAGGTTGTCCCGGAGCTTGAGTTGCGTGTTTTGCACTACCTTTTGGACCTCACCGTGGAGATTACTGACCAGGACCTCACACTCGGGCTTGTTGCACGCATCGAGGACTTCGTTGTCACTTTCCCTGAAGTTGTGGCCACGTTCCAGTCTGTCATCGAGAACATTGCGGACTCGCCGGAGGACCACATTGCGCTTCCTGTACATCGTGTACGTGCTTTGCTTGCCTCCATGTGTTTGCCTCATTTTTGGCAACAACGCTGGGACTTGGATGGCGCTGATGCACCTATGTTGGCTTCCCCATCTTCGACGTCTTTGGAGTCCTGTCCCTCTTGGGATCCTGCGCAAGTGCCTTCACCCACTTTGGGTTGCTTGCCCCGGGAACGCATCGTGCTCCATCTTTTTTCTGGCAGACGTAGAGCTGGAGATCTCCAACAGTACCTCGAACGATTACATGCGGATCTTCCTCACGTTTATCTCACTGTTGTTAGTGTGGATATCGTATGTAACGCTGAGTGGGGTGATATCTCCGAACCACATGTGCGCCAATGGTGGCTGGATGCCATTGACCGTGGCTGGTTGGCTGCTCTCTTGGCAGGCCCCCCCTGCGAAACATGGAGCCTCGCTCGTTCCAAACAAGTTGATCCCGCTGACGCTCATCCCAAAGGCCCTCGTCCGGTTCGAGATGAATCAGCCCTATGGGGATTCCAAGCACTTCGTGCCCGTGAATGTCTACAGACGCTACTGGGCAACACGTTGCTTTGCTTCTGTTTCGAAGCTCTGGTGCTTCTCTTTCTACGTGGTGGATTGGGAATCCTGGAGCACCCAGGTTGCCCTGAGGAGCCTGGTGCAGCCTCAATATGGAAGCTCCCGCTGATGCAGTTCTTGTTGGGTCTTCCAGGCTTTGCCCTCTCCCATGTGCAACAAGGACGCCTTGGAGCGCCCAGCGCAAAACCGACAACTCTGCTGACGTTGAACATTGCGCGCATGGATGAATCGTTGCAATGTTGGTACATAGCTGAGCCTCCATTTCCTGAAACCAGTATAGGCCGTGGTACAGATGGCCACTTCAAGACTCAGCGCTTGAAGGAATACCCTCCAGCATTATGTGCTGGGCTCAGCACAGCACTGGTACGTGCTCTTGAGGAACGCTGCCTTGCTGATGCTTTTGTTCTCCCTGCTGATTTCATATCTCGCTGCACAGCCATGCAGTGTGATTTTTCGCACTACTTGGGTAGAGATTTCGCAGGTTGAGATTTTCTCTCTTTTTTCGAATTTACTGCAAAGGTCGCGGTGTGATGCTACTATTCGCCTTGAGGTGAAAAAAATATATTTACATATACATATACATGTATATAAATATATATGATGAAATTAATCAGGGAATGGCTATCACTCAGCGTGTGCAGTCTTCATTCGTGGTACACACAATATCTCGGCGGCGATCTGCTCTCGAGCCTTTCCCTGGGCTCCAGTTCCTGCTGTGGCGCCCCCCCTATTCTCTGGGTAGTACCATTCAGTAGGGCTACTGTTGTAAACGGTACCCTCAACCCCCGGGGAATGAAGGTTCCCCCAGGGGGTTCAGAGGGGGAGGGTTAAACTAATTTAGTAGCGGTCACCCCGAAGGGTTGATAGTTTTGATAGTTTTTTGCTGAAGGAAGGGTCCGGCCCAGAATTGGTCAGAAACGGCTGTTTTGTTATTTGCTGGTAATGAACATTCAATCACCGGAATCCGGGCTTGGCTTTTGGATTTTTTGGCAAAGCAGAAGCTGTCAAAACCTTTCGGAAGCTTCCAGAAGCTGGTTACATGAACGTTCATGGCAGCTGCTTGTAACCGGGGTCGCCGACAGTTGAAACCCATGACTCTTACCGTGCCTGCTTGGAGGTTTTGTTGTTTATTGCCCGCCAAGAAATGAAGGAGGGAAAAAAGCAAGTCACCCCCTTGATAGCGCATTGGAGTAGAAAGGTTGTCGATGGTTGGTGACAACCAGCCGATTCGTTCGGAGCCCTTGTTGAAGATAATGCTTACAGAGCGACAACTGGAATTGACTGTAGCTACAGCTCGGGACTGTTCCATGGCAGCCTATACACAGCAAGAGTACAGCAAGGAAATATGTAACTACTGCTTGGGTCGCTGATTTGCCAGCACAAGAAAGGGGGCAGTTGCTAAGGGGAACTATTGCCGAGCCATTTGCGCCGCAACGCTCGCAAAGGGATTTGGAAACGAGATAAGCAGGTGCAGCAGGTGCATCAATTTGCGAATCTGCAAGCATTTGATTCCAATGTTGGTGATTCACTGCGGTCCAGTCCATACCCCGATATAGGTACTGCACTACCGGGTATACATGAGATGTAACAAATCGGTGGGCACACCGGCAGGTACATAGGTGGTTAAATAAGTGATAGTATACGGCTATGGGTCAAAACCCTGTACCTCTGGTTCCCCATTATTAAACGTTGTTTTCCTTATTATTGTTGGCTATTCTCGCTCATTATGGGCTGGCTAATATTGACCCATAGCCATATGAGTCTGTGTGCCGCACGTAAGACCCCCAAATGTTAGAAATAATGCGCGCAAGGGGGACCTAAAAGTCCAACAGCTGCTGTATACGTAGCATGCGAAGGGGAAGGTGAGCATCCGAAATGCCGTGCTTTTTTGCGAGGGTAAGGCCTCACAAGGCGCGAATAGCATGGAATTGGGGAGGGGCATAGCAAACCATTGGGTATACACCCGACCTCTTCGTTGATGTTGGCAGGAATCTCCTCAACATTTTTTGGCACGTGTGTTTTTTGGTGAGCTATAGATGCGGACATATATATGGATATGTTGATATATCTATATACATATATATATATATGTAAGTTTACAAATACGTACGTATGTATGTGTGTAAATAGATAAATAAATAAATATATATATATATATGTCTATGCATATTGGTAGTTTTTTTGAATTCTCTCAGAATTCATACAAAACACCTGAGGTTTTTCTTCGAAGTTTGTATAATGGCAAAAAGACGTTTGAGATAAAACATTTGAGAAATGGGTCAAGATTCCGTCAAAATTGCGCTTTGTATTTTTAGATTTTGGCTCAGGAAGTGGAAACCAGTAGTTGAGTCCGTGGCCGTTTGCTTTTTAGCTGCGTAACGAAGTGACAAGATAAGAAAAGACAACGGAGACATCAAGCAGCTACAAAACAGTCAGGCCAGACTTATTAATTGAGCTCTGCACACGCTTCACATAGGATGGTCTAAATGCCACCTTGCCCTTGGACACGAAACAACATGAATTTTTGGCTTCCATTCATCATGTCAATGGTTGAAATTGTTTTCCTTTCAAATTTGATGGTTGGGTTCTTGGTGTAAAAGAGGCTTGAAATGTCATATGGAATTGCGCATGAATGCCAAGTAGAAATAAAACATTAAACATGATATGAAGTGCATACTAAAGACAAGAGAACAATTTATATTTCCAAGGTTTTAACATAAAAGCCGGTAAAGTCGACCGCACAGACAATGACAGCAAAAGCTTTCAATGACAGGTATCAAATAGTTTCTAAACAGATCTTTGGCGCCTTTGCTGGGTTTGCCAAAAGATCCTTCCGCTTGAAAAGAGAGTCAAAACGAAAGAATGACGAACAGGTAGCAGACATACATTTGCATGCCTAGATGTATGCATTATTAGTACGTCTAATTGACCAGCATGTTGATGTTTGAGACCTTAAACGAAGCATGTAGATGTTGAAGAAAGTCAACCGTTTTTGAAGCGTCAGCTTTTCAACCATTGCTCTTGTAAGTCACTGTCAACCTTCCCATCATGAGCCATCTCTGAGTGTTTTGTATGCTGTGTAACAGCGCCAAGCCGCAGAAGGTGCCACTATTGAACGGCGCCAAGCCGCCTTTGACTTCTTGTGGAGGCGAGCAGGGGAAAGGCACGTCCTCCATCGTTCCTTTGGTCGTTGCCCTTCGTTGTCCATCTGTTTGTGTCATTGCTCTCGTGCTGTTTTCTTGTGGTGCTTATGGTGGTGGGGTTGTTGGTGTTTGTTCTTGTTCTTGTTTTTGGTGCTGTTGGTGTTGTTATTGATGATATCAATTGTTGATTGTTGTCGGTGTCGTTACTGCTGTCGTGCTTCGTCTTCTTGTTGTTCTCGTTGTTCTTGTTGTTGTTGTTGTTCCTGATGTTATTGTAGTTGTTCCTTATGTTGTTGTTGTTCCTGATGTTATTGTTGTTGTTCCTTATGTTGTTGTTGTTTTTCCTGATGTTGTTGTTGTTGTTGTTGTTGTTGTTGTTGTTGTTGTTGCCGTTGTTGTTCTTGTTCTTGTTTTTGTTCTTGTTCTTGTTCTTTGTTGTTATTTCTGCTGTTTGTTCTCAACGTCCTCGATGTTGATGTTTGTGGTTCAAAGTCAAAGCCTCCCCATTTCTAGTTACCTTAATTGATAAATTTCTATTCATCTATCTATTTATCTATCTATCTACTTATTTGCTGGTTTCTCAAAAAAGGAGTACCCAGAAATCATCCTTCTTTAACCATCTTTAGTACTAAACGAACCATTTTTTGGGGTTCCTATTTTGAGAAACCACATATGTAGTAGTTGTTTAACCATTATTGTTGTTATCCCTATTTTGAGAAACCACCATTGAGTTGTCGCTGTGGGCTTTTGCGGTCCTGAGCTGAGGCGCTATTATTCGCACTGGCGAAACATGAAGGGAAGCGCTATGCTATCGATGCCTGGGTTGGGGCCCTTTCGGTGAGCTCCGGTGGTGGCAAGTGGTTCCCCTTAGGACCTCTTTGATACCCCAATTTTCGGTGCTTCGATTCAAGTCGTTACCATCAAACCTAAGCATAGTTATAGGATCTTATTGACACCTATTGGATAGCTAGATCTACTATCAAAAATCCATATTAGATCTACCAAACGCGTCTTGGGCCATCAGACTATATTAGACAGTAGATTAGACTATGTTTGCGGCCTGCGGAAGTACGAAAATAGGCAGTGACTCCAACCCTGGCAGTTGGCGGCTTGGTCAATGCCAGCAACTCTTCACGCTTCGGGCTGGTCCACGGTTTCAGTAGCAAAATTGTTCTACACTTTGGTGCCTTCATGGCTGTAGGGAGTTACAGGGTAAGAATGGTAAAGTTGCGGTTAATAGCGATGAATGGATTGAAAAGTCGTCAGTTTTCACTGGTTTGATGCCTAGCTTGGCCTGGCATGGCTCCAAGAAGCGTTGAAGATGGTCTAAACAGAATCCACACGACGTGAACAAAACCGAAGGAGAAAGATAAAAGGACGAGGATTGCAGAGGGCATGGATCCGACATGGCCCGCAAACTCTTGAAATACGAAGAGTTACCCCAGTCATGCAGCGATGACGAAGAAGTGTCCATCGCGACGGCCAAGGCTCAAAGCTCATGAACTAACACTTCAATACGAGTTTGAGCTGGTTCCACACCTCTACCGCACGGGAACCCAGATGGCTGGCCAGGTGTGACCTGGGAGGTTTGGGAAACGTCACATCGTTGGTATTGGAAAACCTCCGAAGCCTCAAAAATCACAGCAGCGAACCCAACCCAAGGCCGGCTTGGAAACCAGGCTTTTCAATTCTGACATCTGCTCCGTCCTGAAATTCTCCGTTGCAATTTGTGACTGAGATCATGACTCGCCATCATTCTTCCGATTGTATCCTCTTACTATCGACAGTTCGTAAGATTTCTCAATCTTTTTACGTGGTTGGTGGTTTGAAACATTGTTCATTTTCCCTCGTAGTTATTAACAAATGGTTGGCTGACTAATATTTTTCACAGGGGTGGTTGAAACCACCAGCCAGTTACTATTTATCTTTTATCTTCTTAAGTGGTTTAAAATCGTAACTGGCTGGTGGTTGAACCCCTGTGGGAAAAACCTATGAATCTGTTACTATCAAGTTACAGATTAGTTACTATTAATCTGTTGCTATTAAGAACTATCTGCTTGGTGCTGTTTCCATGCCTCGTCTTCCGCTGAGATTTGAAAACCACGCCCGAAATGTTGCTCCTTCGGGGGCGCATCGGCAGCCCGGACCTGTTTCCGGAGGCGCGGCCGTTTTGTTTTTGCCGAGCTGCCGCGACCCGTAAGAAGTGAGGCTAATCAATAGTATCAATGGTAATTAATGGTAGTTAGGCTATAAACCTTGATTATCAAGGGTAATTCATGCATTTCATAGGGGATATCAATTCCATTAGTAGTTTATTCCGTAGGGGATAATAAGCAACAATAGTGGTTGGCACCAACTACCTGGTTGACATTTTGATTATTTTCCCTAGTAATTATTACCAAATGGTTGGTTGACGAGCATATTTTTCACAGGGGTTCAAACCACCAACCAGCAAGGATAATTAATGATGATTTACATTTTCTTATATGATAGGCCGAGCCAGCCAGTTGTTTTCATTATCTTGTTTAATCGTTTTATTCCCGTAAGTAATGATTAAACACGACAATGAATCCATCCATTCTATTTTATTTTATTACCATTAATGAAGCTAAAATGCAATCGTTTTAGTACGGTGAGGCGCCGTAGTAATAGTTAACATGTTACTGCTAAAAGTGATCAGAAAAGGACGATTTAGGGGAACCCTATGACTTGAGCAACACCCAAATGGACAAAATGGTCAAGCAATGTCGAGCTGTTGGGATGGTCACCAACCCACGAATCATTCACCCACCCATTTTGGCCATTTTCTTCTACCCAGCTGCCAATATTTGGCTGAATCAGGTTGGGTTATACATCAGCACCAGGGCCAACCAGAAAGCGGGCGACCCTGTAGGCTGCATGCAATTAAGCGCCCTGAGGTGATAGTCATATACATTAATTTTTCTTACATCATAAATTGAATTCTTATAGATATACACACTATATACATTGTATCTATATCTTTCTTCTCTACTGATGACATTTCAAATCTTAGTTTTTGACGATACCATATGGAGTAGGTCACCTATCTATATACCTGTAGAATCCTGTATACATGTACCGATGTAAATCTATCAATGATTTTTCACAAATTCATGATACAAGCCCTTTCTCTGTTGCTAATGCAATGGATTTCGGTGTTTAGAGCCAACCTTGAACGCAAAGTCGTTGAGAACTATACAATATGATATACCCATAGATCTATATCTATTCTTGCTAGCAAGATTCCATTTTCAGCTGAGAGGCTGTTGGGTCACTACAGCTTTAGTAGATTATTTTTTTTCACAATGGTAAACCTCAGAGATCCAACCCAGGTGATAGCGATTTAGTTTGTTAAAGTGGTTAAACATTTTTTAACATGTGAAAAAAACATGTGAAAACACCTTCACATGTGAAAAAACCTTAACATGTGAAAGAACCCTATGCGAAACTCTTTACTATACTATATTATACTGTATTATACTATACTTTACTATACGATAGAAAACTATAGTATACTATATTATACTATACTGCAATATACTATACTTTACTATACTGTACTTTACTATACTATACTGTATTATACTATACTATATTAAATTATACTATGTTATATTATATTATGCTATACTATGCTATATTATATTATATTATATTATATTATATTATACTATACTGTACTAAATTATATTATACTATACTATACTGTACTATACTATATTCTAGTAAAGTAAATTTTACTGTGCTATACTATACTATACTATACCATACTTCACCATGCTTTATTATACTATACTGTGCTTTACTATACTATATTTCTTTTTATTTTACTATACTATAATATATTATATTTTACTTTACTATATTATATCATTTACTATACTATATTTTACTTTACTATACTATATCATATTATACTTTACTATATTATATTATAGTATTTTGTAGTAAAGTATAGTATACTATACTATACCACGCTATATTTTACTTTACTATATTATACTTTATTTTACGATACTATGTTATACTATATTATACTATACTATATTTTGTTTTACTATATTATATTACACTATACTTTACAATACTATACTATACTATATTATACTATACGATGCTAGACGATATTATACTATACTATACTAAACCATACTATACTATAATATACTATCCTATACTATACTGTACTATATGATACTATACTATAAATAAATAAATTAATAAATACATATACAAATATATATATATATATATACATAAATATGTATTTATATAAATATATATGTATGTAGATATATGAATATACAGTGCTATCTCTTCTTGTTGGGTTATTGCATTGTTAGGTACCAAATTTATCAGAATGATTACAACTTGATTTAGAACTTCATTTCGTTCAGCGTCACCCGGTGGCATCAGGATATGGGTGAGGTCTTTCGAAGTGGCTCCCCCCGGTGGACGATTGAAATCGATGGTTGGGATCCCCAGTGCAGCACGAGGTCGCGATGTTTTTGTCTGGATTTCGTCAGTTTGGTCAGTGGCATTTGATATAAAAGTGATGGTGAGGTCATTTTCGGTGAGTTTCATTTTGGCATCTCAACTGGCACGTTTTGCCATTTCAAAATTCTGCGTCAAGTAAAGTATAGCTTCATTTTTTTAATGAATCTTCGAGGATGTTTCTTTCGTTTTTCAATGCTTTGCAACCCCGAGGAACTGGCACCGCCCATTCCCAGCAGCTCCACGCAATGCCTGAATGCAACAGTGTTACTTGGCTGCAGCAGTGAGGATGGCGTTTCAAATGCGCCACGTGCGGTGAGACAAAATAGGCATTGTGCCGTTTGGGTGAGGTTAGCGGCCAAAGCTGTTAGAGATTCTGGGATTAAACAGATAAAACACTGAGCTTTTTCAAGATGGGAAGGTCATGGAAGGTCAATGGCTTATCGAATATGGTCACTTCTCCTCATATTCAAGGTAGGGCTCCCACTTGCAAGTTAGTTAAGAAACCATTTAATGATCGTTTTATCTACGATCAGCCTGGTAGTTGGCACACGTCGCCTAGATGGCCGTGTCGTTTTTATGCATGTTTTGAGTTTTTCATAGTTTTTCCGCCTTTGCCTCTGCACCATGTTGATGCTCCGCAGCGATGTCATGGGGTGGGGTGGGATGTTAACGTTCACTTCAACGTCAACACGATGGGTGCAGCGGTGGGTTGTGGAAGGGTGGGTTGGGGTGGAAGGGGATGTCACCGTTCACTTGAACGCCATCATACTGCTAATGCTGTGCAGCGGGGGGTTGGGGTGGGGCGTGGTGGGATCTCTTCGACCACTTGAAGGACATCACAATTTGGATCTTAACTCTGCGACTGGATGCCTGCTCAGGTGCAAAGGAAAAAAAGGACGGTCATGTATTGTCCTGTCTCCAATACTTTGGGACCTTGCGTTTCAATGGGACATCAGGGACCCAGAAATCCAATGGATTTCATTCAAGCGCAGCGAAGAAGTCCTGCAGTGTACCTAGTTGCCCTAGGTGGCTATAGGTCAATTCACCGTGTACCCCTGGTTCCCCTATCATTAACCATTGGTTTTCCCAATTATTGCTGGTGGTTATCCCTCA
Source organism: Symbiodinium kawagutii (assembly GCA_009767595.1). Taxonomy (NCBI): domain Eukaryota; class Dinophyceae; order Suessiales; family Symbiodiniaceae; genus Symbiodinium; species Symbiodinium kawagutii. The sequence continues at coordinate 118,860 of VSDK01013397.1, forward strand.
TTACTTGGTTGATTAATATTGACCCATGGCCAGGTAGGGCCCTCCTTGATCTAAAGCGACCATGAGAATGTCGCTCCATTTTCGCTCCGGGATGAGGGTCACTTTGGGTGATCGCCAACAGGGCCACCTCCAAACCACCAGGGTTCACTGCGGGTCAACCAGATCCTGAGCAGTTTATATGTGGCAATGGGTCATTATTCACCAGCAATAATGGGGGATGATAACCAACCATTTTACAGGGAAAACAATGGTTAATGATTAATGATGGGGAACCAAGGGTACAGGGTTTTGACCCACAGTCATGTACAAACCGTACGTGCCATTGATTTCTAAATTCTTGATTAACTTACAGATCATATGTACGTGTATGTCCTGTGCATACATGCATGTGCATGGTATGCGTATACCGCTAGTCCTGCAGCAGATCGAATAGTGAGTTGCACAAAATCCCCAATAGGTAAATGGGTGAGCTCTTGACTAGCGGGTATATCCAGCATCTACTCCACGATGACTTAATCAAGAAGAGAACTGTTGTATAACAATGACCTAAATGTCATCTATATGACTCTATCAACAGTTCTATGGTCAAGGCACATAGATTAGTCAAATCTTGACATTGTTGACCATTAATATTGTCAACGATACAATATCAAGTACTTTGGATGTTGAATATTATGAATTATATTACGGCGCGGCGCGTTTTCCGGGCCCACATAAAACTCGAGTTCATGCACAGACAAGACTGAACGCAGATGTCATGACTTGACCTATCTTAAATTATCTTACTTGATTATGACCTTTATAGGGTTTATTTATTCATAATTTCACATTTACATATGATATTTGTCTTATTTAATAGTGCCATCTTTGTCTATTATTTGATTGCGGTTTGTTGAATTATAGCCTACTTAATTCTGTTCTGTTGGTTGTTGTCTATTGGGTCATGGTCTATTCTATTCGAATTTGCTGCCCTATATTTAGCCTGTTTGACTATGCTTTATTGCATTATAGCCCTCGTGCCCTATTTGATTATTTCCTAGAAAAACATTTTGATTGACAATGACCTATCTTTGATTATGTTTCATCTAATCTAATATGTCTTATATTTACCCCATTTGTAATGATACAAAACTTAATTCTGTCCTAGATGATTGCTGTCTATGTAGTCATGGTCTATTCATTTTTGCTGCCCTATATTCAGCCTATTTGACTTTGCCTTATTGCATCATAGACTGCTTGTGCCCTATTTGATTATTTCTAAGTAGGGCCATCCTGCAAACCATGCAGGCCTTGAAGGCCTGAAAACGTTTGTATATCTTTCATTGGATTCGCAAAATCATTGCCTACAACAGGATGCAATTGTGTCTTTTTTCCGTTTCCCTACTTTTCTCCAAAACTTGAGATCTGTTTCATGCACCTTCAAACCTTGCGTGATCTTCCGTGTGTATCCACTGTGGCTACTGACTGTTGCAGCCTACTGTGTTTGTGTCTTGCCATTGTCTCCTTTGAATGTTTTCTCTGAATTTCGAAATATGGCTACCTTGGTGTGCAACGCATGGTATGCTTAAGCTTTTTTCGCATGGCATCACAGCTGTTCAAGTGCTGATGCCAGGATGATAGATCACTTCAGATCCTCCGCATCAAGGACCGGTTCGCCACCGAAAAGGCATCACATGGATGGTTTGCTCCTCAGCACTAGGACTAGACCAAGTGCAGCTCAGCTTTCCCGAAACCGCCATCCCAACGACAGGTCAGACACCCTGCTCAACATCACCTTCGTTGAAGGTGTTGGAGCCGCTTCCCCAGCACCTTTGGGTGAGTGGTGCTAATGTTTGAGTTGTGGCTATTTTCCAAGGCGGGCTTCGCATGGGAGATTCAAAGCTCTTTGGCTTGCGCTCTTCTTTGGACTTGCACGCAGAGCTGGAGACTCAGTTGGGATGAAGGCCCACAGGTCCACAGCTCATTGCAAGGCCCACAGGGCCACAGCACGAGGTTTGCAAGGTGGCGCAACACCATTGAGCTGAAGGGCTGGACTCCGCGAAAGAGGTCCTGTGCCTAGGTGATCATCAAATTGGTACCATACAGCTATATATGATTACACGGCCTTGATGTCCAGGTGTCTCCGTACGGTACTTTGTTCCAACAAATCGTTTCTTGCCGGAACCATCAAGATATGCTCTGCATGGCTTGTTATCTTTGTTCTGGTCCTTTTTCCAAATGAGTAGACGAGAAACCCACAATTTTACGATGTGGGGACTGTTAGAAAAACATGTCTCTTAGGGCTGCTGCTCCCGTAGTGGTTCATGTACCAGGATGCTTCGAACACCTGCAGAGCCCGCAACGAAGATTGGCAGGACCAGCTTCCACGTTGGGTTCAAAGTCTTTCGGGTGGTTTGGGCACTGGACAGCCACTAAGTTTGGGGATGCATTGCGCAAAAGGGCTTTGGTTCCAAAGTGTTTCCTACAAACATCATCCTCTTCCCAGCGGTCAGCCAGGGATTGAAGATTGTTTGCAACCTTCCGCCCCATTTCCACTCCAGAAACCTCGAGCCAAAAAGATCTGACCAGCGAAAAGCGCTTCGGGCAGGAACTCCATGTGAGTGACCCCGAGCTGGTGGCAGCAGCGCTGAAAAAAATTGTGGCCCCGGGCTGGAGTGCAAGCGCTCCACACGCTGGTGAGGGACAGGCGGCAACCATCTTTAGGCGGCGAGATGGTTTGTCCATGAATAGGTAGTGCCCTATCTTTACATCGTAGGTTATAGCATCGGATAGCTACATGGGCATCCACTTGGTGATAAAGATTGTTGAATAGGTGGCAATCTCTTGATCATCAGCTGCCTCATCAACCTCACCATTCTCAAGATCCTTTGCTTGGTTGTTCCTTTTTTTGCCCTTGCCTTTCTCTTTGCCTGCGTTTTCTTTTGATCCTGTTTGATTTCGAGCTGCTGTCGTCTAGTGGCTTGGATGTACTTGGTATACCTGCCTGAATGACTAAAATCTTGAAGAAGTGCCTGTTTACTACCGTAACTTGCTTTCAAGAATCTGAGGTGCGAAGATGTGCGAGGCATATTGTCACACTGTTTGATTTGACTTAGCAAATCCATTGTGCAACTCAGAGTACAGGAGTTTTTAAACATACAAGCTGTACCAAGATGGCATCAAAATATGGATTGAAACATCTCCCATGGCAGCAAACCTCTCCTGAGGCTTGATGCAGCTCCGGGTCCTGAGGAGGGAATTGTAAACATTTGTAAACATCTGGATCTCCATGGGCTTAGAATTGAGTTTTTTGATTCAAAACAAATCAAAAGATATCAAAAAGTTCTTGGAGCTCTGGTTTTGACAACCGGTCTTTTGGTAAGACTTTCTTGGTGCGGTCATGCCTGATCCGTTCCCGCTATTTGGGTGATGATCTGGTTGTTCAATTTGAGGGCGAGCTTCGCCACTTCAAGGGCGAGCGGCAAGCTATGTTACCATGGAAGAAGAACGAATCATCAGCAGGGCAGGGGACAGAGGAATTCAGAGGAACTCTATTGATTTTCACATTCAGCGAATATATTAACCTGGGATAGTTGGCCAAATGGCTCGACCGCACCTACTTTGCACTGGCGCAGCCTGGCCTAGACTTCACAAAATGTGCAGCAGCAGCTGAAGCCAAAAAGGAAGGCAGTGGGCGATTCCCCTCAGCCCCAGGTTGAGTTCAATCTCACAAGAATTGTTTGATCAACAGGTTTTAATGACCAAGTTGTACTTCATGTGTTGTAGCCCTACATGTCGGGTTCGAAGAGCTTTTGTCGGGTTCGAACGGCTTTTGAGCCAGCGCGGCCTAAATTCAGGTAGCGCTTTCCAATACAGGTTGTATTCCATTTCGTGCCCTGAATTGAGGCATTTCAAGGTGACCAGGTATATATATATATATACCCTCGGGGACCTAGGTTCCCCGATAAGTGATCAATGCTTGAATCATGTGCGTGCCAAAATTGCGTTCTGACTGAGGCGAAATGTCGATTTTCTAGGATATCGTTTTGTTGAGGAAATGACCTGGCGCCGGATGAACATTGATTTCGTCCGGCGCAACTTCACCAACACACGTCAGATCATGTTCATCACGACAAAACAAAATTGGGTTTCGTATGGGTTTCGGGCGTGTCTTCCATTTGTGAATGTTATGTTTCAGCATCAAGTATGCGCAATGCATTGTAATTTCACAATCAAACTTAATGGCGGTCATAATACCATCGTATTTGCAGCATTTCGTAGCTCGCATCCAACCTTGCATCTAACCTTTTTTTTTGTCTTTTCTAACGTTGCCACACAGCTGAGTCAAAAACTTGGGGCACGGGCTGCAAACTTTTCATGGACGCTGAGCGGTGACCAAATTCACCAAGGAATTCGCGCTCGCAGCGATTTCTGTTCAAAGTCTTCGACAGTTTCGGTTGAAAGTTACAGTATCGGCAGGCCATGTCGCTGGTGATTGATATCGGCAGTGCCCATCATATTTTGATTAAAAATGACCTATCTTTAATTTTGTTTTATCTAAAATGTCCTCTATTTACCCCCCCTTTGTAATGATACAGCACTTAATTCTGTCCTATATGATTGCTGTCTATGTAGTCATGGTCTATTCAACTTTGCTGCCCTATCTTCAGCCTATTTGATTTTGCCGTACTGCACTATAGCCTATTTGTGCCTTATTTGATTTTTCCTACGTATTCATATTTTGATTAATAATGACCTATCCTTAATTATGCTTTGTCTAATTACGGCCTATTTTCACCCGATTTGTGATGATAAAACCTTTATAATCATAGCTTGGTGGTGCCACACTGGAAGAAGATAAAATACACACATTTCAGTCAAATAGATTGTGCTGTAAATTTGACTTGTTTAAGAATATCTTATTTCATTATAGTCTTTATTGGGTTTATTTCGTGGTTTCCTATTTATGCATAGTGTCCTAGTTATGTGTTATTTGATTGTGCCCTGTTCAATAGATTAATTACGGCTTATTTGCTTATAGTCTACTTAATTTTGCTCTACTTAATTGTGTTCTGTTGACCTGTGGCCTCTTTAAAGATGCTGTCCTACATTTGGCCTAGCTAGTAATGTCCTATGGCATTATAGCCTGATTGTGGTCTAGTTGCTAATTCCCCATGTACTTATGCCTTATGAGCTGTTTTTGGCCTCCCTTTCTGCAGTTATACCTTATATGAACCTTATTTACAATACTTAAAGCCCATTAAGTTCTGGCTTCATGAGCATATTTGAAAATCCTACAATTCAATATCCCACGAATAAGGCTTTATTAAGTAAGACCATTAAAAGGCATATTAAGGCTTTATTAGCAGGGCAAGTATTGGAGGCAAAAATAATGGTCCACTGCAAGATTGAATATGGTAAAATCAAATAGTAATAAGTAATAGCAACTAGGGGAAATAAAATAGAGCACATATGGGGCATAATTAAGCAGGATAAGCCCAAAACATTGGGCACAATTGAATACAATATGTTTGGTTGCAAGCATGCAAGGCATAATTGAATAAAGCGTAACTAAATGAGACATACTTGAATAGAACGGGTTTCATAGGATAATATTGGATAGATGGTGTATTTAGCAATGCTCTATTTCATCATGCCCTACCTATGCCTGCTTTTTTGAATTATGCCAAAGTTCTTTGCTATTGAAATATTGGCCATTTGGAGGGGGTTAGCTACATGCTACCACGCTAAAAATTGGCGTACTTAGGGAAAATTGCGCTGGTGCAAAAATTGCAATCCCTTGCAATTCCATTCAAAGCCCCAGCCCCAATTTCAAAGATTCAAAGATTCAAAGATTAGAAAGAAGTTCTTTGAATCCAAACCCCAAATTCAAAGATTCAAAGATTCAAAGATTGAAAAGTAGTTAGTTCTTTGAATCTTTGAACCTTTGACTTGATGGCTTGGATTCAAAGAATTGCTTTTCAATCTTTGAATCTTTGATTTGGGTCATTGGAATCCTGGGATTTGGAAATTGCACAAATTGCAAGTTTTCACTACATGATTTTAGCTTAAGTGCCCAAATGAACAAACACAGACTTTCACATGATGCCATATATCTATAGTTGTTTATTCATTTATTCATATATATAAATGGGTTCAGTGCGATTTCCAAGCCGGCATAGACATGACACACAAACCTGAAGTACAAATCATCGTTTTTATGCGGGCCGGGAAAACGAACGAGCCCTTATATTCTCGTCCTATTCTTGTCAATATGTTTATCTGTAAGATCAACCACTTCGCCGTTCAGCTGCAGGCAGTGGTGCGCCCACAGGCTGTGCTGAATGGATCGGTCCCCAATGCATTGGAGAAATTTTTCGACAAACACAACGTGGGCGAACCCAGGGGTGGGTCTTGCAGGGTCAAGAATGTTTGATGATGATTGAGATGGTGCTCACGATGATACTTAATGATGGCTAATGTCATGGGTAGTAATTATGGTTGACTAAGGGTGCTGGTTGATTGGTCTCGATCAACCATAGATGCTGAAGCATGGTTCACGAATGGTTCGTGGAGGATTAATGGATGATTTGTGATAGTTCATGAGGGTTGATACGATGGTTAGTGGGCAGACCTCAGCAGGGCCTGACTGGGCCCTTTCACCGCCAGTCAACATAGCGTTCATGGCTTGTTGTCGCGGGTACAGAATACCTTGCATCCGAAAGCAGCCTTTCATTTGCCATGGATCAAGTACATTGCTAGGGTTAAGTAAGCCCTCCTTACAGGTTTTTTTATTCATAGGTTTTTACATTGCTAAACCCTGCTACTTGGAATTCCAAACAAAAACTGAAGGTCTGCCCTCGCTGCGCCGCACGTCTGGAGCAATGCTTTGCAGTGGTCGCAGCGTTGAGACAGCTGCACCGAGTCACACCATGCTGTCAGCATGGTGTCAGCATGGTGTCAGCATGGTGTCAGCGTGTCAATCAAGTTGTGTCTTTTCGGCGAAAAAAGACAAAACACAGAATGGGCCTTATCCCTACGGTGACCTACTTTATGGCTATCAACAGCTAGGCTAGCAAGCAATTGAGGAGTGCAAGACCCCCCCTTTTGATTGTTTTTTGTTGATGGGAAACTATACAAAGAAGGGCGATTGGTTTTATTGCACTCCATCGTAGCAGTTCGGTTTCGACACTCAAATCGACTTGCCCCGTTGATTTATTGTTATTTGTTTCATTAAAGTCTGTCATTGGTTACTTACAGATGCTGTGTATTATTATTGATGCACCTGCATCTAAAGCGTAGATCCATTTGATTTAGAACCTATATTTTCTCGAACTGGTAATGATTGAACATGCAGCCGACCATCCCCAGCCATTGTCAAAGACACCCCCCATGGTATGATTTATGGATATCTCCAGCCGCAATGTTTTCGCTCACCATCGCTCCAGGACCGCATTAATAGACGATCCAAGACATGAATCACGCATATCCCAATCATATCATATCGTATCATAACCATGTATTCATCCCAAAGATATCATGACACACTGTAGCCCATGCATTCGGATGATCTATATACGTGGTTTGGGCACCGGTACGTCCCATTACATGCCAATTCATCACCAAGAATAGCAACCCTGAATTGAAAACCCCCCGGTTGATTCATAGGGGGTATCCCACAAAAGCCTTGGTTTCCCTTTCAAATGCCCCTCCCCAAAAATGATGAACATATGAGTTAACATTCAATTCGATTTATTCGTATCATCAACCATTCTATCCCATCATTTTTTTCTTGCTGCCGTCATTTTCCAGGTTTCAGCTCAGCGGAAGTACACCAAATTTCAGTGGGCAGCTCAGGGGGGAGTCCATCACTACCGATGGTTAACCAACCATGAGAACAACTTTTTTTTGTCCCATGTGCGATCTACTTGGTGGACCCTTCAACAAGAGCTGGGTGTATTACAAGGGGTGCTAATCACCATCAACCTAGATGCTAGCCATTTTTTTCATTGTTAGCCAGAAGTCGCTGCCAAACACAAGCAGGAAAAGGAAGCTTTGCGCAGTTGTGAGTGACAGCCTACTGGTAGGTAGGGGACGGTCCTGGGAATGAATGGGTCGAACTCATCCTTCAATATTAAACTACCAATACAGGTGAAGATTAATGAGCAGTAAGATTCCAGTGTTCCTGTTTTCGAAATTTATGCAATTCCAATAGGAATGTAATGTAATGTAATGTAATGTGATGTTATGTAATGTTATGTAATGTTATGTAATAGCATGCAATGTTATGTAATGGAATGGAATGTAATGTGATGTAATGCTATGTAATGTAATGCTATGTAATGGTATGTAATGTCACGCAATGTTATGCAATGTAATGTAATGTTATGTAATGTGATGTAGTGTTATGTAATGTTATATAATGTTTTGTAATGGTATATAATGTTATGTAATGTAATGTTATCTTATGTAATGTTATGTAATGGTATGTAATGTTATGTAATTTTATGTTATGTAATGTTATGTAATGTTATGTACCGTTATGTAATGGTATGTAATTTATATGTAATGTAATGTTATGTAATGTATGTAATGGTATGTAATGTTATGTAATTTTATGTTATGTTATGTTATGTTATGTAATGTTATGTGATGTTATGTAATGTTATGTAATGTTATGTAAGGTTATGTAATGTTATGTAATGTTATGTAATGTTATGTAATGTTATGTAATGTTATGTAATGTTATGTAATGTTATGTAATGTTATGTAATGTTATGTAGTGTTATGTAATGTCATGTAGTGTTATGTAATGTTACGCGCAGACCCCGTGGTTTGCCCGGAGGGCAAACCACGGGGTCTAGCAGTGTATCAACCAGCAGGTGTAGCAGTGTATCAACCAGCAGATGTTTGTTCAAGTGTTCAGTCCGGGGAAGACGAAGGGAACTTCCCGGGGACACCGACTTCTTTGGGATGATGAGAGTAATCAAAGGTCCCACCCCCGTGGAACTATATGTTGATGAGTAAGTTAATAAGGGAAGTTCCCGGGGACACCGACTTCTTTGGGATGATGAGAGTAATCAAAGGTCCCACCCCCGTGGAACTATATGTTGATGAGTAAGTTAATAAGGGAAGTTCCCGGGGACACCGACTTCTTTGGGATGATGAGAGTAATCAAAGGTCCCACCCCCGTGGAACTATATGTTGATGAGTAAGTTAATAAGGGAAGTTCCCGGGGACACCGACTTCTTTGGGATGATGAGAGTAATCAAAGGTCCCACCCCCGTGGAACTATATGTTGATGAGTAAGTTAATAAGGGAAGTTCCCGGGGACACCGACTTCTTTGGGATGATGAGAGTAATCAAAGGTCCCACCCCCGTGGAACTATATGTTGATGAGTAGGTTAATAAGGGAAGTTCCCGGGGACACCGACTTCTTTGGGATGATGAGAGTAATCAAAGGCCCCACCCCCGTGGAACTATATGTTGATGAGTAAGTTAAAAAGGGAAGTTCCCGGGGACACCGACTTCTTTGGGATGATGAGAGTAATCAAAGGTCCCACCCCCGTGGAACTATATGTTGATGAGTAAGTTAATAAGGGAAGTTCCCGGGGACAAATGTTATGTAATGTTATGTAATGTTATGTAATGTTATGTAATGTTATGTAATGTTATGTAATGTTATGTAATGTTAAGTAATGGTATGTAATGGTATGTAATGGCATGTATGTATGTATGTATGTATGTATGTATGTAAGTAAGTATGTATGTATGTATGTAAGTAAGTATGTATGTATGTATGTAAGTAAGTATGTATGTATGTATGTAAGTAAGTATGTATGTATGTATGTAAGTAAGTATGTATGTATGTATGTAAGTAAGTATGTATGTATGTATGTAAGTAAGTATGTATGTATGTATGTAAGTAAGTATGTATGTATGTATGTAAGTAAGTATGTATGTATGTATGTAAGTAAGTATGTATGTATGTATGTAAGTAAGTATGTATGTATGTATGTAGTGTAGGTAATGCGTGTAATGTATGTAATGCATGTAATGTATGTAATGTATGTAATGTATTTGATGTATGTAATGTATTTGATGTATGTAATGTATGTCATTCATGTAATGTATGTAATGTATGTAGGGTAATTAATGTATGTAGGGTAATTAATGTATGTATGTATGTATGTATGTATGTATGTATGTATGTATGAGTGTATGAGTGTATGAGTGTATGAGTGTATTTATGTTTCATGTATGCATGTATGCATGTATGTATGCCTGCATGTATGCATTTTTGCATGTACGCCTGATGGAACCTTTGTAGGATAGTATGTAAGTGCGTAGGTTTTTGAGTATGATGGCAATCCAAAGGCATGTAATTTACGCATGTAAGGCAGTGTAGCTGGATGCAATGGAGGTGAAGGAATGCCATGCAATGGAATATACTCTGACAACGCAATGCAATGTGATGAATCTTTAGGCACAATACGGTCGCGCATCGTTGCGCACATGTGGACGATCCTGCTTGACCGCCACGGTGACCTATCTCCTGGCCTACCAGCATTGAGGGAGGTGTGTGTATGGCAGGTGCAACGAATTTGTAAAACAATAGCACTAGTTACACTAGTTGTTTCTTGTCGACGCTGAGATTCGTATTTCATCATACGGCGCCCCTTCGGTCAAGTTTGTTTACAACATTTCACAACTGTTGGGTATCTACCAGTTGTGGTATCAATATGACTCGCTCAATGGCAAAGTACCGACTTAGAAGCAGGCCACAGCACTTGATCGGCTTAGTCACTAGATTGTACTAAAGCACCCCAGTTGTGACCCATTGACCCGAAGCTTGGGCTCAGGTTCACTGTGGGCCTTCAATTAGAACTTGCCAGCGATTTGCTGAACCATACGCCTGACATGCAGATGCGAGTGAATCAGACGGCCGAATTCTGCAAGTCACTTGGTATCTACGCTGGGGGTAATTCAGCAAGCTGGGTTACAACTCGAGTGTGCTGACTCGGTTTTTATTAGACTGGCTATCACTCTGATTATGTCCGTTGTATCTCGTATTTCTTCCCCTGGTGCTACTTAGGTCAGAAATTTGACTGGTCAGTGAATGTAATCGTGGTGGGTCAAGCCAGTCGCCAGGAAATGTGGAGTGGCACCCCATTACCAGTCGTTTGTTGCCACAGCCAATCTTTTCTGGCTGATCCATGCTGATCCTTTGAATTTTTGTTGGCGAAGCATCCCTCTGGGGACCTGCTAAGCTCCAGTGGAGGGGTCATGCTTGTCCAGTTTCAGGTCGCGCCAGCCGAAAGCCTGCAGCCAAAGATATGCACCTGGGCGGCTGGACACATGACACCCAAAATGTAACGCTCAAGCGATTTGGAGTTTAGAGCGAGCTGCTGCGATTCGGAGTCATGGCATGTCATGGTTGCCTAAATGGGAATTCGAATCATACTTTTTTCAGGAGACCGCAGGGTTTTTGCGCAGGGCATTCCGTGACATTCCTAGTTGCATTCTGCGAAGCGGAAAAGGGGAGCAATTGAATCCAGCAATCCTGTAAGACAACCCCTATGATGATGCAGCAACGGCTGGCTTTGACAGAAGTTGGACCATCAACGAGACCTTGGTTTGAACATAGCGTATGCATGCGTATGCTACGTGCAGTTTGAACGCGTTGTTCCGACTGGAGTTCGAAACGCTGGTGTGTGGACTCCAAGTGTCAACTGCTGTCAACCCTTCTAAAAGCTTTCGGTTCCATCGTCCAAAACAACGGTAGCGCAGTAATGCTGCGCTGGACGCACACGGGCCCCAGGCAGGGCTCCTGTTGCTATGCCAAATGGTGCTGGATTCGGCCGTCAATGCTGACGAGTGCGGCTTCCCCAAGCGCTTTCAGAAGCAGTGGCTTCTGCGAACACATATAGGACCCCGGAGAGAGCAGAAGTCTTAGGTATAGAGCTGGAACGCCAAACCTTGGCTGTGAATGCTGCAGTCATCATCGTTGTCGTTGCTGTTGCTGTTGCTGCTGCTACGCTGTTGTTGTTGTTGTTGTTGTTGTTGTTGTTGTTGTTGTTGTTGTTGTTGTTGTTGTTGTTGTTGTTGTTGAGCTAAGTGCATAGACCGACAGGCAGATAGGTTGATACGGGCGAGGGGTCGCTTGGAAGTGTGAAACAATGGTTGCTTGCACGTAGAAAGTTTTGGCCCAATGAATCCACGAAGGTCTGAATGGATGTGTCTGTGTCTCCACGTCCCCATGTCCGCCCATCTGCCCTACAGGTTTTCGTGGATATACAACCCTGACGCCTCCATGCCCCCATGCCCTCCCCAATCAACCCCAAAGTCTAAGGCAATGTGCAACTCTAATGTCCCCATGCCCCCATATCCCCCCCTCAACCCTAAAGGTTTGCTTGTGTACAAGTGATCGCTTTTTGCATTTGCAAGTGACCCTGTTCGTTTGAAAGTGACCCTGCTTGTGGGCAAGTGACCCTACATTTGTAAGTCACCGCTTCATACATTTGTAAGTGACCAGCTTGGCGACTTGATGGATACATGAGATCGGTTGCCAGATACGTAGATGGCCTGATGAATGGTTACATAGACAGAAAGATAGGCAGAATAGGCAAATTGATCGGCCGTTCGGTGAGGTTGATATACGACCAGAGATGCAGGTGATGATGCTAGGACGAGATAGAAAGACAGGTATTCGATCTTATTAGATTATATTAGATTATTAAATTGTTAAATAGACATTGACAAATTGAAATGACAGATGCAACAAATGGGTCAATGACACGGAGAACTGACGGTGATTCCGCTTGCGTGGGATGGGCGGTTCTGGTCGTCCCTGCGATCGAAGGAGACCTGGCCATGACTGTGCCGGAAGCTGACTCTTGGAGACGACGTGCTGCGGTGCCGCGAATTTCCATGGATCCATAGCTGGTTGCCTCATGGCGAACTGGGTTATTACTAACCAGCAATAATGTGGGATGACAACCAACCATTTTATTAAGAAACATAGTTAATAGTGGGGAACCAAGGGTACAGGGTTTTGACCCATAGCCACATGTCACTGGACGTCACTGGATGTCACTGGATGTCACTGGATGTCACTGGATGTCACTGGTTCAACATGTTGTCACTGGTGATGATTTAACATAATTCGATATCCCCACCAGGACCATTTTTTTTTGCGCCAGAGTGGTGATTCATGGTACCGAGTACATTGTTACTGCTGGCTGAGAATGCTTGATAATGTTTAGTACTGTTGAGGGAAGACATCCAGTTCACTACTTGGTAGTTCCGAATCAAGTCAATCAATGTTGTCGGGAATTGTTGACTATGATCAAGACATTCGCAACCATTGAATAAGCAATCTCTTGGTCATCATTCGAGAATTGTTGATCTTAATCATTGTAGTTATTTAGTATGATTATACAATCAATGATCAACATTGACGGCTGCTATGACTTCTGACCATCGTTGGCCATGCCGGTGACGTTTTGATATAGCTTCTGTAGGATGGGCTGTTTATTGGCCTTCATGGTTTCCCATGATCAGACCGATTGTTTGTGCCATTCTTTTTAGGCTGGGTGCATGCAAGCGCGTTGTGACAAGTGGAATAGCCCTGCGCACCCCAGTTCATATTTGGCTATCACAGGGACTTCCATTCATCTGATCCAGTTTGGAATCGTTGCACCTTGGCAATCCTGGCTGATCCTAAGGAGCGCCAACGTTTGACAGAGGACGTTTTGACACTTTGGGGCCAGGACGGCGGCCAGCAACTTTATCCCAAGGCTCCGCGCTTGCGAAACGTTGGGGCCCAGAGCACGTGCAGCTGTAGAGCATCGTGGAGCAGACCAGTCAGTTTTCGCCGTGGATTTTCGGAGTTTGGAACTCTTAAGGTGCGTACCTCCTTAGGGCGACCCCCCCAGGATCCACAGTGGCAGTATAAACATACAGGATCCTTCATTTTGATTACATTTTTATTCATAATAGTTTATGATTCATAGAATTACATTTTTCATTTTGATTCAAAAGAGGCAGGGGCAGAACGGGGCAGAGGGCTGGTGGTGGTAAAAATCTAACATACCAGCCTTAGGGCGTACCCCCCTTTATGTTACATTTTTCAGCCCTCCTCCTTTGAGTGAATGTGTGATAACATGTAAGATGTTGAGGTCACATAAGGTCAAAACACCTGAACATGTAATGTTGCATTTTCAGGTCTGCCAGCTCATGTTGGACGAAATCCAAACATGTAATATGAGGACTTGCCGAATATCTCGGATTTCCTCGATTGGGTCCAAAACCCACACCAGAGCACCTAGAAAAAAAACATGTTGCATTTTTTCCCCCTTGGGGGGGTAAGAGGGTGGTTATTAAGGTGCAATATTTGTTCCGTGGCATTTTCTCTATAGTTCGTGAAGCCGATTGACAACCAAGATCTCATATGGTTTAAGCCAGGGACCCCCTACACATGAGCCCGGCTTTGGCCCTTGAGCTGGGCTGGCTCCAGGGAATCATGGACTATTTGCAATTCCCTGAGATGGCAGAGATGGGTGGAATCGTCACTTGGGAGCAGCATGCAGCCTGACTGTGGTCACCAGTGTAGTTCCATTGTGTCAACTTGCATCTAGTTTTGCATACGCAAAGACATCGATTCTCGATCTGCATGTCTCAAATTTGAAACGATAAGGGCGCACCTGGCCGGAGTATGTCTCAGCAGAGGTGCACAATACCCAGGAAACATGCTCTCACAAGTGCATTGGTTTCCCCAACGACTGAACACAGTTTCCGTTTTGTTAGGCATACTGAGATGTCAGCTGACGAAATCCATTTGTTTCAGGTCGAACAGACGTGTTCTAAAGACAACTGTTGCTCTTGGCGTTGTGGTTGTTTTGTTGTGGCTTCTGTGGTTATTGTTGTCACACTACCCAAAGAATCCTGGTACGATCTATGTGTTTGAGTCTTTTCAACGACTGGGGTGCACCAGGCCGGAGCATGTCTCAGCAGAGCGCAGGAACCAAGGAACCAGAACACTTGCACTCACCAATGCAAAAAAGCACAGAAAACACAAAACAACAAACATCCTTCTTAGTCTTGTTTGCCATCAATCCTTGTCAACAAGCACTCATCCTTGTTAACAACAAACATCCATGGCGTTTATTAGTCTTGATGCTGGAAGAAAATTCGTGTTGGTTGCGGTGCTTACCATCTAGGGCGTTTGCTGTGGTTTTGTTGTCACTGTCACTGCCGTCATGCTTGTGCATTGCCGTAATTCTTGTGCTTGATGTGTTGTTGTGGTTGTTGTGGTTGTTGAAGTCGGCTGTTGGTATTCGGTAATTTGTAGTTTGTAGTTTGTAGTTCGTAGTTTGTAGTTCGTAGTTCGTAGTTCGTAGTTTGTAGTTTGCTGTTGTTGTTGTCGTTGTTGTTGTTGTTGCTGTTGTTGTTGTTGTTGCTGCTGTTGTTGTTGTTGTTGTTGTTGTTGTTGTTGTTGTTGTTGTTGTTGTTGTTGGTGTTGGTGTTGGTGTTGGTGTTGGTGTTGGTGTTGTTGTTGGTGTTGTTGTTGTTGGTGTTGTTGGTGTTGGTGTTGGTGTTGTTGTTGGTGTTGGTGGTGGCGGTGGTGGTGGTGATAGTGGCGGTGCTGATTTGTGAATTGTTCAATGTGTTGCTCCCTCGGTCACGGAGACCCAAGGTGAAAAAACGCTTTGGTCCAAGTCGAAGTGCCACACTTGAAATGCCAACCGATCTGGTGGGCCGGGGGGGGTTGTTGGGTCAGCAAGATCCAACCACAGTGATCAACAATCATGGAGTATTGGCTTTGAGTTTTTTCCCAATTTGGGCCTCATTCTTGCAAGAGATTTGGATGAGTTTGAATCCCATTTCTGGCACCATTTCTAGAATAGCAGCCAGCGCCGGAATCAAACAGTGACAAGGATGCCGCCGGCACATGTGTCACTGTCGGACGTCTGCGAAGAGTGATTATCCCTAGCAGCAGCAGCAGCAGCAGCAGCAGCAGCAGCACTCCCAAACAACAGGAGCAGCAAGTAGACTTCGCCGTCGACCACTCGTCAGCGTCAAGCTGACGGGGTACAGCGGCCAGTATTGCCGAAGCAAAACTTCCACACCCAAATGGCGCAGGCATTCTTTGGCGCCAAGCGCCTGCCCTACACCGAAGTGTAGTTTTTCTGGGAGGCATCTCTTCTTCCAGCATGCAAACAAAGGAGGTAGGCAAGCAACTGTACACGCTGCCCACCCCCCCGGCCCTATTCAGAAGCGCCTCCCCAATCCATAGGCAAACCATGCAAGCTCACTGGTATCGACCATGGGTGAAGCCGCCGGGAAAACTCTCCGCCCAGTTTACGTAGGTTTTGAAAAAATAAAAAAAATTGGTGGGTTCTATGTTTAATAGAAGCGGCCGTGTTCTATGTTTATTTTTGCTTGTCCTCAAACCACTGAAAAAAACTGCGGTTCCTCATCAACATGGAACTTCAGAAACACTTTATGTAAGGGTTGATTCCCGCTCCAGCATGAGTCAAGCACCCACGCTGGAGCCCCTCCCCGGGAGGGTCGACTATCCCTAGCATCATCATCATCATCATCATCATCATCATCATCATCATCA
>VSDK01013397.1:141963-149463 GCA_009767595.1 Symbiodinium kawagutii
AAACAGTGCAGCTGCCGAGTGCCGCTGAGTGATTCCGATTGAGTGGATATACACCAACTGCTTTCTACCATTTACATGGTAGCGGAGCCGCGCTCCCACTGGGACCAGCTACTGCGAAGAGCTGTTGCTCTTGATCGAAAGCTGTCTTGCTTTCACTAGTGAGGACATCCTGTCCTATCCCTGCTGGCAGTCCAGCCAGCATGTCGCTTGACCAGAAAGATGCCTTCAGACATCTGCAATTCAATGGACAACCATCAGGATATCGAGACTTCAGACGGAAGACTTTGTTAGCAGTGGCAAGCCTTGAAGACAAACATGCACACCTGGCAGGACCCAGATTACTGGCCAGGTTATTTGGAGAGGCTTGGCGAGCCACCGAGCACCTCCCTATTGGGGAGATCAGATGACCAGAAGGATGGTCTCTAGTCATCAAGGCCCTGGATGAACATTATCGATGCCTGCCGGAGACTGAATTGCACGAAGCCATCGGTGAGTTTCTCTTCCTGCTCAAGCGAAAAGCCCATGAAGGGGCCACCTCTTTTTCACCACGTTTTAGGACGCAGTTGGAACGCATGCAAAATCTGATTGCTCAGCAACGTGAATTGACAAGGAAGAGAAGACGAAGAAGTCGCAGCCAACCAGATGCTGCCGCAACAATTCATGAAGAAGTCGCGAGCAGCCTCGAGGAGACAGATGAAGATGAGCCGGAATTTGATCTGTTCGGACCCTCTGTAGCAGCAGCAGAACCGGACGCAACTGCAGAGGAAGAACATGGAGAGGAAGCTCATCCAGAACCATCTGCGGCAGCAGCCGGATCACCACGCACGGACCGTGTGGGATCCCGACCTTCGTCCAGTAAAAGTGAACGGGGATCGAAGAGGAGATATGAGACAAGATCTCGTGGCACTTTTGAACAAGATCATGCGCAGAGTCAGCGCAAGATGCAGCAGATGCTTGGTACACTGGAACCAGGGAAGTTGAAACCGACACCCATCTTCCCTCAAACAGTTCCCGGACACCTCTACATGAGGAAGTATAGGCTCTCCCGGGACCAGCGTGCCATGGTCATTCGCTCATGCAACGGGTCTTCCCGTTTCACAGATGTGGAACGGATCATGCGAGCATCGGATCTGGAGGAGTCTCGCGATGACAGAAGACCTCGTGTTGATGACAAGCGAGCTAGGCCAGCCAGACGTGACGCAATGGCCACCGAACACCAGGCTATGCTGGCAGATGATGACCAGTCTTCAGCAGTGATTGACTATGAGTGTGAAACTTCAGGAGATTCGAATGAAGAAGTTCTTGCTGCAATGAATGAAGAGGATTCAGATGATGAAGAAGCTATCGAAGTTCTGGAACTACACAAAAAGACCAAGGACAAGTTTCGGAAAGCGTTTCGGAGCTATAAGGAGTCGAAGAAGAAGGTCCAAGACATAAAACGAAGCCGACAACCATATTACCCAGTTGTAGCCTTGAACCAGCCGAGCTCTGATGCAGCAACAGCTGGAACCAGTGCTCAAGTGCCCTTGCAAAAGCAGCCTTTCAAGTATGATCGTCAGAAGACAGCTGCAGGCAAGAGCCAACCCAGAAAAGAGAAGACACCCAGAGTAGCCAGACGTGAAGAAGCCAACTTGACTGAAACTATGGGTACTACTTCCTTCAACTACATGGTAGAGACCATCACGCGCATTGATGCTGAGGAAATCTTTGTGACAAGCATTCCTATGGGTTATGCCATTGAGGACACTGGTTGTACTACTTCAGTCATTGGTCAAGAATGTGCTGATCGTCTTCGCACCTTCCTGAAGACCCATGAGCTACCAGAACCCGAAGATCGGGTGCTGCCGCCGGTGGAGTTGAAGGGGTTTTCGGGGGAGACGGCTACAAGTTTGGCATGTGAAGCTGGAAAACCTATGGGGTACAATCACCACGTACATCATTCCTGGCAGGACTGCGTTCTTGCTTTCACGGAGGGTGTTAGAAGGAATGGAAGCCGAGATCCATCTTGGTGACAAAACCCTTTCATCCATAAAACATGGAATCAAGAACATGAGACTCCAGCAAGCCACCACTGGACATTTGCTGATGCCGTTATGGGATCTTTTTTCGGACTGGCAGGAGGAAGTCCGTGATCAGCAGGTGAGTTCATCCCCGGAAGTAGATGAGCCCAATACCACCATGCCATCGCCGCCGCCATCCCATCCGGAAGTTGTCTGTTTTTGGCGCTAGATTGTTTACTTGGTGCCTTGTTGTCTTGAACCATCAACCCTTCATCCTCTGTTGGTATGTGGATGTTTTCTGGTCCTACCGACGGTTCATCTGCTGCTTCATGATGGTTGCTTTCTGTCTCTGGTTGCATATCACCATCTGGCATTGGCTCGATATCCGGCACACCAGGGTCCTCGCCCTCCAACTCTGGCACATGCAAATTGTCCACTTCCGGCATGTCAGCATCAGACTGAAGGTGGCTGTCTACGCTTGAACTTTCTGCGCTGAAACATCATCTTTAGGTCCGCCCTCCAGATCAGGCGCCTCCACTTGGGAATCATCTACGGCTGGTTCTCCGGCGTTACTTGCAACTGGCTCTGCTGCAAACAACTCTTCTGACCACGCTTGTTGTTTGGGTGGTGTCAGTTTTGCTTCCTCTGTGAGGGCAGCTACTATCCTACAAAACTTTTTAGGATACACTTCAACATGAGATGACAGATTTTTCCCCATGAACTTCCCTTTTAAGTGCGCATGCTGGTGTTTCCCGTCACATCTGCATCTGTGAAGGCTTTGGCCAATTCTGGAGAAGTAGTCGCAATTCTGGTGGGTTTCATAACCGATAGTCGGGTCTTAGGACATCTCAACCCCATAGCACACTGGTCAACCCGAACGTCAAACACTTCACCAAGGTTCATTTCTAACCCGGCATCTGAACTCAAGGGACTTTGACAATGATTGTATCCTGCCAAAAAGTTCTGGAGGCGCCATGCTTCAACTACGGTTCTCAGGCATTTCCTATGTTGCACCCTACGGTTGAGAATGTCATCCTTCATGGTCGCACTGCGTGCCATATTGAATGTACTCCATGGACCCCAATCCCCACAAGGCCAACTATACCATACATGAGTGGGATGTGGTCTCGCTATGAGGCATAAAAGGAATTGTCTATCACGAAGGCGACTCAGGTCTTGACCGAGGTTCTGTCCGATACGAATGACTGTCCTATTTTCGTTCAGTTGTTCCATCTCTTCTGACAAAGGAGCAACCTCTGTGAACACTTCGGTCATCACCACCGACTGTCGCAGCTTGCCTGATCTCCTATAACCACTGTTCCAGCTCGTGTTCAACTGCGTCCGGCTCACTTAGTAGCGGTGAAAGGACCATCTGTGACGTGGTTTCGCGAAGACTAGCTATGGCATGTCTGAGGTGATCCGTTACCTTGGGTCTTCCCACTTGACATCTTCGTAGAGTGCTTCAATATTATCATACTCATGTTTTGTTGGGGGTCTATTCACATCGCTGTCTTTGCAACACAAACACGGATGTTCCTTTTGAAGGATTTGCACACTCTGCTCTGTATCTGGCTCACGGAAAACAAACAAGGCGAGGTTTGTTTGTTCAACTTCCCGACGAATAGCTCCAGGATTCCCCCCTGTCCAAGGATGCTTGTCCAACACTCCTCTATTGGTCAGAGTCACACGGGAACACAACATGTGATTGGTCTGAGCTATTTCTGGAATGCGTTCAAGCCTAGGAGGATAAGCAACAAAGGCATGAGTTATCTGTGATGCTTCTGTACCATAGAGTACTCTAAGGCTATCCCTTAATTCCTCCAAGTTGACTACACATCGCTTTGTGTGTTTCGCAATGTGTTGAAGGGCACTCTTGGCAACAGGAATGACTGTCTGTTACCCCCTTGATTATTATCCTTACATATCGTGGTGATTTTATCTTTCGCATCACGAACATTCCCGCCTCCCATCGCCCTGTCCTTTGGAACAAGAAGTCCTTGAAGTATCCTTTGACATAACCCCGGGAGATATCACGGATAACCCATTGTGTTTTTGGACAGTCTTAGATGAGTGTTTTTAGATGAGTGTTTGGCCGTAGCTCCTACCAAAGCCACCAAGAGGCGGGTTGAGGTGTCCCTCAGACGGCTAAACCCAGAAGACCGAGCACTGTTCGACAAAGCCATGCAAAAGGAGTGGCAATCATGGGTAGAAAAACGAGTAGTGTTTCTTTGCGAAAGACATGGGGTAGATGCTAAGAGAATAATCAGGGCTAGATGGGTGCTAGTTTGGAAGAAGAGTAGTGATCCTGATAATCCAACAAAGACCCCCACTGCACGACTCTTAGTCGGATGGCAAGACCCAGAGGTTGGTCGCATAGCGACCGACCCCCCCACATTTCGAAAGGAGTCAAGAAGTCTCGTTCTTTCCATTTGCTCGTCCAAAGAGTGGAAACTATGGGGAGCAGACATAAAGACTGCGTTTCTTAGCGGGGATGCATCCAATCGAGATTTGTATTTCAAACCACTTCTTGAAATCAAACAGTGGATGGTCCTTGACAGATGATGATCTCTTTCGTTTGGAAAAGGCTGCATACGGATTGGCAGAAGCTCCGAGGCGGGAGGCAGTGGTTCTTGCGACTGTCGCGCGAAATTTCCGAAGCCGGGCTTCAGCGAAGCAGCCTCGACCCTTGCCTTTTTATTACTTTGAGAAAGGGAGATCGGGGGAGGGGAGGCTGAAATGGATGCAGTGTTAGCCAGGCTCAGGAAGAAGTTGCCATTCGGGGATTTCAGGGCATTCACCATCAGATATACAGGAATAGAAATTCGCCAAGACCGCCAAACTTACGAGATTGAGATAGGTCGGGAGTCTTACATCGAAGCACTGGAACCAGTGAGCGCCAAAATAACTGGGAACTGCTGGAACTCCCTTGAAGGATCCTGGTATTTTGCGGACATGTGCAGGACAATTGGCTTGGGTAAGCAATGCCGCCAGACCTGACCAAAGTTTCTTGTCGTCGTATTTGCAGGGAGTTGAAGATAAAGGAAATGTGTCGCATGTACAACTTTACAACAAATCACTTCGAGACATGAAGGAGAGAAAAGTTTGCTGACGTTTCCCTAGCACCGTAAGACTTGAAGATTGGCGAATCGTGCGTGTTTCTGATTCTGGTTGGGGTATTCGCAGTAGTGGTGAGAGTCAAGGGGGATATGTCCTATGCTTATGTCACAAGAGAACCTTGGAACGAAAACGTGCTCCATGTTGGGTAGTCGGCTGGGCCAGCAAAAAAGCTGAAGAGAATGGTCAGAAGCTCAGTGGCAGCCGAAACCCTATCAGGCCAAAATGGCCTGGATGCAGTCGAATCTTTCCAAGCCTTGCTTTGTGAAACCTTGCGTGGAATGAGTCCTCGAGATTTTCGAGACCACCTGCCAAAGAACCCCAGCCTGCCTGGTGATAGACAGCAAGGGATTCTATGACGCAGGAACAAGAAGTTGCAGTTCACAGTCTCTTTCCGTAGAACGTAGGCGCGTGATAGATTACGCAGTAGCAAGAGAAACCATGCAGAACCAAAACATCATGGTGCTTTGGGTGAATAAGCTTCGGATGGTTGCCGACGTTCTTACAAAGTTGAAGGGAGACTCAAGGCCACTCTTCGAAATTCTGGAAGGAGGAACATTCCAGACTACTGTGTGCAACAAATCTGGTTGAAAGGAAACAGCCAGGAAAAACAAGATGAGCCAGACAAGAAGCAATAGGGACCGAAGTTGCATGCCATCGAGTAACATTCATCCATTTTTGCCTTGCCACAAAGTAGGAGTACAGTGGTTTTCTTCGTGAAACGATGCTTTTCCGACTGCTTTGATAGGCGCAGAATTCATTGATCTGGGTACGAATTGTTATGTAATTTTATGATCCAACGTAAAATTTTTCATGTAGATCGAGCAATCCGTAGTGTGCTTGCAGGAGCTAATCTGTAGAACAGTGAAGCCGTTTTTCGTATCCAAGTGTCCAACGGGCGTTTGTGTGAGCACTTTTGCCATTGTTTGCCATCATGAGTGCCAATAAGACCATGAAGGCCGAAACCTTCTCCGATCAACATTTGTCAGCGCATGAAGTCGGTCATGCTGCAGGCTTGCTGATGCGCGCAGTCAAGCATGGTCAAGGTGAGCAGGTGATGATGATCATCTGCGGTGCACCTTCTGCGAAGGGATATGTGGTTGGCAGTGCAGCCCTGGTGACTGAAGCTCAACTGCTTCACAGTCAGGGACAGCCGGGGCCATCATCCATGATGCGGAGGATGATCATGCGTGGGAACTCGCGTCCGAGCCCCCAGACCAGGTACCATCGGGGTCAGGGAACAGAACCAAGTTCACGACCATGGGTCCGTGTATACAAACTTGTTGGAGACAATGCAGGAGATCAAAGAAGACGCCAGCATTCCACTGCCTTCAGACATTTCCGATGTCCACATGTGGGGCAAGTGTCTGGTGTATTGACAAGTACGAGAGTGAGAAGATCTCCTGCATCCTGCAGATGTTTCAGATGGCCAAGTCAGACCGTGAGATGTACACGTACCTCTCACACATCAAGAAGTCCTATGGATATGTACTTGGAAAGAGCAGGGATGATGAGAAAGTGATTCCAGGACGTGATTTGGCTCGCTGTCTTCAGCGCTATGGTTGGAATGTTCATGGCAACACCCAACTGTCCTTCTCCTGAAGGTTTCAGTCATGATGCGCCGGTGTGCTAGCGTAGACATATGAACCTTAGAACAATTTGGCAAGAGGGCGTGTGAAACCCAGTGATCATGGCATATCCCGGACGGTCGCTGATAACTGGTATCTCTATCGTTGCCATCTCTGTTCGAGGGGCCCCTTGTTCAGCCTTCGTGACGGCTCGGTCACTTCAGCGTGTTGGATGGAAAACAGTGCAGCTGCCGAGTGCCGCTGGGTGATTCTGATTGAGTGGATATACCCCAACTGCTTTCTACCATTTACATTATCTATCTAAATATCTGTCTATCTATCTATCTATCTATCCATCTATCTATCTATCTATCTATCCATCTATCTATCTATCTATCTATCTATCTATCTATCAAGGTATCTATCTATCTATCTATCTATCTATCTATCCATCTATCGATCTACCGAACTATCTATCTATCTATCGATCCATCGATCTGTCGATCTATGGGTCTATCTATTTATCTATCTGTCCATCTGTTGATCTATCTATCTAATTCTCTGCCTATCTGTCTGTCTCTCTCTAGATCTATCCTTATCTATCTTTTTATCCATCTACGGATCCATCGATCTATTTATCTATCTATTTATCTCTATCTATCTATCTATCTGTCTGTCTGTCTGTCTGTCTGTCTGTCTGTCTGTCTGTCTGTCTGTCTGTCTGTCTGTCTGCCTTCCTGTCTGCCTGCCTGTCTGCCTGCCTGCCTGCCTGCCTGCCTGCCTGTCTGTCTGTCTGTCTGTCTGTCTGTCTGTCTGTC
>VSDK01013397.1:154463-155977 GCA_009767595.1 Symbiodinium kawagutii
AGAGCATCATATAGAGCATCATATAGAGCATCATATAGAGCATCATATAGAGCATCATATAGAGCATCATATAGAGCATCATATAGAGCATCATATAGAGCATCATATAGAGCATCATATAGAGCATCATATAGAGCATCATATAGAGCATCATATAGAGCATCATATAGAGCATCATATAGAGCATCATATAGAGCATCATATAGAGCATCATATAGAGCATCATATAGAGCATCAGATAGAGCATCATATAGAGCATCATATAGAGCATCATATAGAGCATCATATAGAGCATCATATAGAGCATCATATAGAGCATCAAATAGAGCATCATATAGAGCATCATATAGAGCATCATATAGAGCATCAGATAGAGCATCATATAGAGCACCATATAGAGCATCATATAGAGCATCATATAGAGCATCAGATAGAGCATCATATAGAGCATCATATAGAGCATCATATAGAGCATCATATAGAGCATCATATAGAGCATCATATAGAGCATCATATAGAGCATCATATAGAACATCATATAGAGCATCAGATAGAGCAGTATATAGAGCATCATATAGAGTATCATACAGAGCATCATATAGAGCATCAGATAGAGCATCATATAGAGCATCATATAGAGCATGATTTTTATAGAGCATGATTTTTATAGAGCATCATATAGAGCATCATATAGAGCATCATATAGAGCATGATTTTTATAGAGCATGATTTTTATAGAGCATCATATAGAGCATCATATAGAGCATCATATAGAGCATGATTTATATCTGAAAGCAGCGCTGTGAGCGCCTGCGTTTTGCAGGGTTTTAATTTTCTAAGTTTTTGCTTGGAATAAGTACTTTTATTGGCCTGATCATTAAAATCTACTTCTGCAGCACTTAGCCAAACCAAAAAAACCAAAAAAACCAAAAAAAACAAAAAAAACAAAAAAACCAAAAAAAACAAAAAATCCAAAAAAACCAAAAAAACAAAAAAACCAAAGATCTGAGGGAAATGTCTGGGACTTGAGGTCCTGCAATGGTTGCTGGATTTTTGTTTTTTTTTGTTTTTTTGTTTTTTTGTTTTTTTTTTTTTGTTTTTTTGTTTTTTTTTGTTTTTTTTGGTTTTTTGGGTTCCCGACCCTCGGAGTGTCTCTGGGGGCCCTTGGGAGTTCCGACCCTCGAAAAAAATATGGAAAATAGCAACTACTCCAGTGATCAGACGAGTAGTTATGATAACTTTGTTACTTTTTTTGGGGCCAGATTGATTCATAATCTAGATTAATTTGAAATCTTCCTTCAGCACAATGCTGGCTCTCAGCACTGGTCTTCTTCTTATCTTCTGCTTCTTATTTGCAGCTGCCTGATTAATCCTGATGCGCATTTCCTTTTGCTACTTGTATCATGCTATGGTATTTAGTTGACTATTCTAGGTGTAGGCAAGGTGTAGGCAAAATTTATTTGATATGCCTATACCATTGTCCTTTAAACAAATTCACATTCATGATGCTTAGA
>VSDK01013397.1:176507-186752 GCA_009767595.1 Symbiodinium kawagutii
GGAAGTTCCGGTGCAGATGCCAGAGAATGGTTCCGGAAGGTTCCGGGACGTTCCGGTACAGATGCCAGAGAAGGTTCCGGAAAGTTCTAGGGAGTTCCGGAAGTTCCGGTGCAGATGCCAGAGAATGGTTCGGGAAGGTTCCGGGAAGTTCCGGTACAGATGCGCCAGAGAAGGTTCCGGAAGGTTCGGGAAGTTCTGGTGAAGGTTCGGGAGGTTCCGGGGATGTCAGGCAAGGTTCCGGAAGGTTCCGGGAGGTTCCGGAGAGTTCCGGTGCAGATGTCAGGCAAGGTTCCGGAAGGTTCTGGGGAAGTTCTGGTGCAGATGCTAGAGAAGGTTCCGGAAAGTTCCGGGGAGTTCCGGGAAGTTCCGGTGCAGATGCGGTTCGGGAAGGTTCCGGTACAGATAACAGGCAAGGTTCCGGAAGGTTCCGGGAGGCAAGGTTGTCCCCAGAACTGGTTTGCACAGCGCGCTGCAAAAAATGCGTGCAGAATCATTCAGATCTGTGGCTCTTGCTGTTGGGGATACCACCTTAGCTTATTGCTTTTCCTGTCTTGCAAGTTGTTTTTGGAGTCTCGTTGTAAACGATTCAAAGCGTTATAAATGCTTTCACATGACTCCCCAAACACGATATCAAGCAGATCGAAACACACAGACAACTTGTATTTCAAGAGTCTCAAAATAGAAGCAGGTAGAAGGGACAACGCAGACAATGATGATGACAGCAACTCCTTTCAAGGACAAGATTCTAAACAGATTCTTAGCAACTGAGCTGGATTTGCGATAAATCCTCCCGCCTGACATCAACTGTGATGGTCGGAATATTGTTGTCTGATGTTTGGCATTCGGTTACTACATGTTACTACCATGATAAGCATCATAAATTGTGAGCCAATAATGGACATTTGATGAATCACTCTAAGGCTGCCCTTCCCAATGAGTATTTATGCCACCATTCTCAACCGCTGCCCACCGTATCATGAGCCGAACTCAGAAGCTGACGCCAAAGTAAAGCGACAAGCTGCCTTCGACTTCTTGTGGAGGCGCGCAGCAGCGAAAGCAGAACGGTCAACCATGGTCGTCCTTGTTGTTGTCGTTCCTCCCTGGTTTTGTTTTTGCTGATGTTGTTTGCTGTAGTGGTTTTTGCTTGTGTTGTTATTGTTTGGGTTGTCGTTGTGGTTGTGGTTGTGGTTGTGGTTGTGGTTGTTGCTGTTGTTGCTGTTGTTGCTGTTGTTGCTGTTGTTGCTGTTGTTACTGTTGTTGCTATTGTTGCTCTGTTGTTGCTCTGTTGTTGCTTTGTTGTTGCTCTGTTGTTGCTCTGTTGTTGCTCTGTTGTTGTTGTTGTTGCTGCTGTTGTTGTGGTTGTGGTTGTGGTTGTGGTTGTGGTTGTGGTTGTTGTTGGTTGTTGTTGCTGTTGTTGTGGTTGTGGTTGTTGTTGGTTGTTGTTGCTGTTGTTGTGGTTGTTGTTGTGGTTGTGGTTGTGGTTGTGGTTGTGGTTGTGGTTGTTGTTGGTTGTTGGTTGTTGGTTGTTGGTTGTTGGTTGTTGGTTGTTGGTTGTTGGTTGTTGGTTGTTGGTTGTTGGTTGTTGGTTGTTGGTTGTTGGTTGTTTGTTGTTGGTTGTTGGTTGTTGGTTGTTGGTTGTTGGTTGTTGGTTGTTGGTTGTTGGTTGTTGGTTGTTGGTTGTTGGTTGTTGGTTGTTGGTTGTTGGTTGTTGGTTGTTGGTTGTTGTTGTTGTTGTTGTTGTTGTTGTTGCTGTTGTGATCGCCGGCGTCGTCATAGTAGTAATTGTCAAAGGAAATCTCGTAGAGAAACTCCGAGTTACAGTTGATGTGGAAGAGTAGAGAGTAGTAGAGTAGAGAGTGAGAGAGTAGAGAGAGTAGTAGAGTAGAGAGTAGTAGAGTAGAGATTAGTAGAGTAGGGGGTAGCAGAGTAAAGAGTAGTCAAGTAGAGAAGAGTAGAGAAGAGAAGAGTAGAGGAGAGACTAGTAGAAAAGAGACGAGTAGAGGAGAGAGTAGTAGAGAAGAGATTAGTAGAGTATAGAGAGTAATGGAGTAGAGGGTAGTAGAGTAGAGAATAGTAGAATAGAGAGAGTAGTAGGGTAGAGAGAGTAGTAGAGTAGAGGGTAGCACAGTAGAGAAGAGTAGAGTAGAGAGAGTAGAGTGGGGGGTACTAGAGTAGAGTGGTAGAGTAGAGAGTAGTAGAGTAGGGAGTAGCAGAGTGGAGAGTAGTAGAGTAGGGAGTAGTAGAGTAGAGATTAGCAGAGTAGAGAGTAGTACAGTAGAGAGTAGCAGAGTGGAGAGTAGTAGAGTAGAGAGTAGTAGAGTAGAGAGTAGTAGAATAGAGAGTAGTACGGTAGAGAAAGGTAGAGTAGAGAGTAGTAGAGTAGAGTCTAGTAGAGTAGAGAGTGGTCAAGCAGAGAGTAGTAGAGAGTAGTAGAGTAGAGATGAGTAGAGTAGGGGGTAGCAGAGTAGAGAGCAGTAGAATAGGGAATAGTAGAGTAGAGAGTAGTCAAGAAGAGAAGAGTAGAGAAGAGAAGAGTAGAGGGGAGAGTAGTAGAGAAGAGACGAGTAGAGGAGAGACTGGTAGAGAAGAGAGTAGCAGCGAAGAGAGGAGTAGAGAAGAGAAGACTAGAGAAGAGAGAAGTAGAGAGGAGAGTAGAGGAGAGAGTAGTAGAGGAGACAGTAGTAGAGAAGATAAGAGTAGAGGAGAGGATTTTATACATGAACATCAGCTGATCATCAGATGTCTTGCAATCGTGCCCTTGTGTGGCAGGCGTGGTACTTTGAGTACATGGACTGCTCTTCAACTTGCTTTCCGCAATGTAACTATTGCAAGAACCACCCCTGCCACACAAAGTCACGATTGCAAGACATCTGCTGATCAGCTGATGTGCCATTTACATTGCCGAAAGCATGTGGAGGATGACTCCATGTACTCAAAGTACCACGCCTGCCACACAAAACCAAGATACCGCACAGCCAAGGAACACCTTGAAACCTTCAGGCCACTGCGAGGCCCGTCGACGATAAATCGACGATAAATCGAGGATAAAGCGACCATGACCTACGAAGAGACCTACAAAACAGCAATGCATGGAGCACGATTCCACTAGAATTCATGATGTTTCGTGACCTTGCCATCTCTTCAAATTCGCACCGCGCTACAGCTTCAGCGATCCAACACGTACGATCTCCGCACAGGGCCACGAAATCTGATCTGGAAGACGGCTTTCTCATCCTCCACATGCTTGCCGCAATGTAAATGGAACATTAGCTGATCATCAGATGTCTTGCAATCGTGACTTTGTGTTGCAGGCCTGGCTGTTTCAGGACATGGAGTCATCCTCCACATGCTTTCCGCATTGTAAATGGAAGATCATTTCCTCATGGTGACTTTGGCTGCTTCTAGCTGCTTCTAGCTGCTTCTGGCTGCTTTTGACTGCTTCTGGCTGCTTTTGGTTGGTTTTGGCTGCTTCTGGCTTCTGGCTGCTTTTAGCTGCTTTTGACAGCTTCTGGCTGCTTCTGCCTGCTTTTGGCTTCTTCTGGCTGCCTTTGGCTGCTTCTGGCTGCTTCTGGTTGCTTCTAGTTGCTTTTGGCTGCTTCTGGCTGCTTCTGGCTGCTTCTGGCTGCTTCTGCCTGCTTTTGGCTGCTTCTGGCTGTTTTTGGTTGCTTCTAGCTGCTTTTGGCTGCTTTTGGCTGCTTCTGAATGCTTCTGGCTGCATTTGGCTGTTTCTGGCTGCTTCTAGCTGCTTCTGCTTTCGGTAATACGTTGTAGTACCTTGTAGTACGTTGTAGTCCGTTGTAGTACGTTGGAATATTTTGTAGTACATTGTAGTGCGTTGTAGTACGTTGTGGTACTTTGTAGTCTTTTGTAGTATTTTGTAGTAATTTGTAATATTTTGTGGTGCTTTGTAATACGTTGCAATATTTTGTAGTACTTTGCACTATTTTGTAGCACCTTGTTATATTTTGTCATATTTTGCAATATTTTGTTGTACTTTCTAGAACCTTGTAATACCTTGTAGTACCTTGTAGTAATTTGTAGTACCTTGTAATACTTTGTAGTACGTTCTAATATCTTTTAATACAATGTAATACCTTGTAATATTTTGTAGTACACTGTAGCACATTTTGTTCTGGTACGTTTTGTCCTGATACGTTTTGTTTTGGTATGTTTTGCTCTGGTACGTTTTGTTTTGGCATGTTTTGTCCTGCTACGTTTTGCTTGTGTCTTGGTACGTTTTGCTCTAATACGTTTTGTTTTGGTACGTTTTGTTTCGGTTTTTTGTCCAAATAAATTTGCCCTCTTTGTTTGATTGCGCATTGTCGTGTTCAATGGCGTGTTCAACGCATTCGCGCTTCGGTCTGCGTGACTTGCCTTTGTTCTTGCGCGTTGAAACGAGACGCCAAACAACAGACCCAATGCTGGCACAACATGACATCAAGCCAGGGCGAAGCACGCAGCCCCCCCACACTCCAATAGGCAAAACATTTCCCGCAACATGCTATAAGCCCACGCTGGGCCCACGCTCCCTTACTATCCGTAACTTCCGCGCCCGCCGTGCGCGGGCTCTGCTTGTAGTAGTAGTAGTAGTAGTAGTAGTAGTAGTAGTAGTAGTAGTAGTAGTAGTAGTAGTAGTAGTAGTAGTAGTAGTAGTAGTAGTGGCATTAGCAATAATACGTAGTAGCTGTTCTTGTTGTTTGTTGTTTATTTTGTTTGTTTGTTTGTTTGTTTGTTTGTTTGTTTGTTTGTTTGTTTGTTTGTTTGTTGCTGTTCTTGTTGTTGCAGGATTTGTCTAGGATGAATCGCGCATGGAAGCCATTTAAAGACAAGATGCCACCATGACTTCGCACACTCGAGAAAGGCAAGGTGAACGTCCTTGTAATGAAGTGCGTGACGACGTGGCAGTGGCGCGGAAGTGCATAGAGAGTCAGAACTGTGGCAAAGGGCGCCAAAACGAGCCTTACATTGGAACTCATCTTCTTCATCATTAAAAACACCTTTTTTATTGACAGGTAGCATGACTTAAAACTTTTCAAGTTGCATTGTCATTGTTGTCCTCGTTTCATTTTTGTCGTGCTTTTCGTCGTTTGCGTTGTTTTGTGTCCATCTTAGCCGTGCCCTATGTATCAAATTGATCGGCGCAGCTACATTTGTGTGTGCAAAAGACGTTACCTTTGACATTAGCAAATGTACCTTTACCCAATGTACACTGACATATACATACATACATACATGCATGCATGCATGCATGCATACATACATACGTACGTACATACATACATACATACATACATACATACATACATACATACATACTTCCACATATATCATATATATATATACATTGATATTTGTACATTATATTTCTTGACGCGTTGGTTGACAGATGTTTATTTTGTAAATCTTGATGTCAGCAAAACATGATACATCTTGTGCACTTTTGCTATCATGTTATCGGTGTGGGTTTGCGTAGTTGAACCTCAGCTTTTGGAGGCGCTATTATTCGCGTTGGTGGAACATGACGGGAAGCGCTCTGCTATCGATGCCTGGGTTTGGGCCCTTGCGATGGTGGTTGGCGGGAAATGGACCAGTGAATGGAACTTTGTGATCGCTGTGGTATCCTATAATGTTGACCAAACTGCGCTGAGTCAAGTCGCCACCAGCTCTAACATACTTCTCAGATTGTATCAAAAGTCAATAAGATCTACTGGCCACTTGCGTTTGAGTCTTTTTTATCATTACTCGACAACATGTTTGTTGCAAAGTCCGCATGTATGAATTGTGATGGTGTAAGCGGTAGTGACTCCGATCTAAATGGCATGCAACATCTTTTAGATTGGCGTCTGGTCAATGCCAACAACTACCTTCTCATGCTTGGTCATTGGCCCCGCAGGGTCTTGGTGCCGCATTTTTGTAGCTGAAGGGATCTATGGGGAGATTGCCAAAAAACGATTGCAAAAACTGACGGTTACACCATGGTTCATAGTGATTAATAGTCCTCAGATGTCTTCAGGTTTCAATGGTGAAATCCTTTGCACCCTTGTAGTGGCCACTCCTGACACGAAGGGAAACGCATTCCTGGTGGAATCTCTAGGGTTGAGGACACCGGTTACACGGACGCCACTGAGTACCGAAGAGTGATGTTCCACTAAGGAGGTAGGATTTCTATTGTCGGCACAGGCTCCCCGAGGCTAAATGCACATGCTGTGAGAGGACAAGGCTTGCTGTTCGAACATGGATCCAACATGCACCGAGTTAACTCTTCAACTCTTCAAGTACCCAGTCACGAAGCAGTACGAAGAAGTGTCCCTGGAAGATTCCCGCTGCCTGGTGATCGCAACGGCCAAGGCTTAAACCGCATGAGGTAACAATTCAATACGAGTTTGAGGTGGTTCCATATCTTTACAGCACGGGAGCCCAGACGAAGACCATGGGCAGGCTTGAAAGTCATATCTTCGGTGACTCTGAACCCTTCGATCCTGACATCGGCCCTGGCTTGAAATTCTCAGCCAATTTGTTGAGACTGAGATTCAGGCATCATGAATCTCAGCCAGTCAACCGTTATTAACCTATTGTTGGCTGGTGACCCTTCCTAGGATAAAGTCCTCAGCTGCTTGAAGGGTTGAGTCACGCGGCTGACGCTGAGAAATGAATACCACGCCTGAGCTACTCCTCCTGCATGCGGGCATCGAAGACCCCGACCTTCATGCTGAGGCGCGGCAGTTCCGCTGATCAGTTCGCCCTATCAAACCTGTATCCAGCTGTTCACATCACCAAGCCATGGGGGTTTCTCAAAATAGGGGATCCCACAATTTATATCAATTTATGGATGGTCAACGGTTAATTACTAAAGATGATTCAAAAGGATGATTTAGGGGTACCCCTAGGACTTGAGAAACACCCAAATGGACAAGATGGTCAAGCAATTTCGAGCTGTTGAGATGTTTACCATTCACCTTTGCCATGCTTGGCATCACGCAGCTCGCAAGCTGACTCTTGGGAAGCACGCCAATCAGGGCGACCCTGCAGGCTCCCCAAGAATCGGTTTCTCCAGTGATGCAGCGCGGGCTTGGAGGGCCACCTAATCTTTATCTCTCGATATGACACTTCATGATTCTGTACGATAGTGAATAGAGCACTTATCCTGTATACACGTACCTGTCTACCAATGACATTTCATGATAGATGGAACCCTATCATTCGAACTGCCATTTTTAGGTGGTAACAACTGGTTTCCGTGGTTTCTTCGTCGCGCGGCAGCGTTACAGGACTCCAACGAGGTCTTTAGGATTGACTCGCCGTGGTGGAAGATCGAAGTGGAAGGTTGGGATCCTCAGCGTTCGGTTCGGCTTTTCTTGAGGCACGTTTCGTCAGTGGCATTTTGGTATCTTAAGATGATCATTTTTTCGAATGGAAACCTTGGGTTTAGGGGTACTGCAGGATTTCATCTTATTGATAAAAGTGGAGTTCATTTTCGGTTTTCATTCTGGTATTTCAACCACCAACTAACCATGAACCATCAGAATTCAGCATCAAGTTAACTATATAGCTCCAATTACCTGACTCTTTGAGGACCTTTCTTCAGTTTTTCAATGCTTCGCATTGTACTTTGAGGAACGGGCACAAGACATTCCCAGCGACTGAGAGCAATGCCCGAATGCAATAGCGTTACTTGGCAGCAGTGGTGATGAGATTCGATCTCCGTGTGGTGGAGTCAGAGTTGGGTTTGATGAAGGTCAGGTCAATGGCACCCTGGCTGTTGCTGTTGCAAATGCTGGGAAGACTTTTTCAAGATGAGCAGGTGGCTTAACATGGTAACTTCTCCTGGTGACCTCATGACTTCGTGAAAAAGCCATTGAATGATAGTCATAGTAATGTCATAGTTACTTATATCTCCCACTCGCCTGGTACCCTACTTGAATAGGGCCCCCTCCTTGCTTTATAGGTACCATGAGAATCAATTCGCATCGATGGAGCGACGTTTTCGCTCCATGATGCAGGTTGCTTTGCTTGATCGTGATCATCACAGGGTAGATCACCTGAAAACCAGGAGGGTTCATTGCAGGTCAGCAATTCAGGTCAGCCATCAACAGCATCACTGGTTGGTGGTTTCATTGACAGTTTGCTTGTTTTCCCTAGTAATTGGTTGGTTGGCTTTTGGTTGATGTCAATAAAACAAACTGTCAATAAAACCAACCATCAACAGCATCACTGGTCGGTGTCAACAAATGGTTGGATTGCAACCACTGACTGGTTTCAATCACCAACCAGATCAGTTCGTGGAGACACACCTTTGTTGAAGTCATCGAAGTCATGCCATCCTGTCGTCCTTGCGACTCACCATGTCATTGTGTGTCATGGCGTACAAATTTGGATTTTCACCATATATTTTATAGTGAAACCCTGGGAAACCATCAATAATTGGTGGATTTTCCATTGCCAGATTGGTTTAGCAGAGGGTTTGATTCAATTTGTCTATTCAAATTGATCCAAGTAGTGAATTTCACTATGTCTTTGGGTCCTGCAATTTCTGAATGTCCAAAGCCCTGAAGTGATGACTGGGCCGTTCCGGTGCCTGGTGAACCATCAGTTGCGGGCAGGGACGACCTACCGTCAGTTTCATGTAGGGTTTGTACTCAGCGGTCCCTGTGATAATCTGATTGAGTCATCGATGATTGATTGGTTTGCAGATTAGATGTACATATAGGGGGTCACCCCCCAGATGGCGCTTGGCAACGGTGTCATCGACTGTTTGTAGCAAGGGTTTGCCAAGTGTGCCATCCTCGTGCGGATCCCAATCTCCAAACAGCACTCCGGCATTAAACATGATGATTAAAAACATGTGCCGTCAGATTGTTGCCAAGAATCGGGAATACTATGGATACTAGTTAGTATATAATATATGGGAATACTCCACAGAACCAATGTCGGCCATATTCCCTGTTGGTGACCTGGTTGAGTCCCAGATTCTTCTTCGTGACCATAATTTTTGACCCATCCTTCAGAACGAGTGATCATGGGCAGCCAAAAGTGGCCATTATTATTGATTGAAAGCATCTAATAATCAGGCTCAACAAATATCCACCACCACTCAGCTAGTTATATAACTTTAAGTTACAAGAACCTAACACCGCACTCAGACGGGCCCACGAGAAGCTAACAAGGCACCCTTACTCGCCCCGGCACATGCTGGTTGTGCTCAGCCCCAAAAACCTAGCCAACCAATGCCCCAACAAGAGCGTGACACTTTGTGCCTGAAAGCAACGTCAGGCACAACCCTAAAAAGGGTGCATAGGCCTAATCTAGCCAACCAACATACGCACCATTTATATATTTGTATAGTCTTGATTGGTTTACAGATCATATGTACGTAAATTACTAGATAAATGTATATATATATAAATATACATATACATGTGTAATCGATTTGCAGGTTCTTGGTTGATTTAAAGATCATACGTTGTACGTAGATCTTCTAGAGATTTGGAAGTTCTCGATTGAGTTACAGATAATATGTAGGCATGTGTACTGTGCATGCATGTGTGCGATATGTCTATATACAAAACCATCCTAAAGCAGGTAGAATATCAACTTGCACCATCTCCAACAGGTAAATGGTTGAGATATTGACTATCGGGGATATTCAGTTTCTAAAGCAGGATGACTTAATCAAGAATTTCACAATATATGATAGCCTGATTATGTGATAACCCTAGAAGATTATCATTAAATCTCTTTAAGTCATCTATTTTTTTAAAGTCATCTTTAAGTCATCTTCAAGTCATCTATGTTTTTGAGTTGTTTTTTTAGTAATCTATCTTATTGTTATAATCTTTGTGATAACACTAGAAGAATATCTTTGAGTAATACTAGAAGAATACTATAATACTAGAAGAATACTATACAGTAATAGCTAATATTTTATAATACTATGGTTACACCTACTATTAGAATACCAATCATGTTACAATCTACAATCGATGAAGGGCACCGAATGCCGTGCCGCTGTCGAGGCAGTGGTGCGCCCAGAGGCCGTCCTGAATGGATCGGTGACCGATGCGCTCCTGGAGTATTTCCGGAAGAGAAACGTGGGCGAACCCAGGGGCGAAGCCGTAGGGAAGCCGTAGGGAAGCCGTAGGGAAGCCGTAGGGAAGCCGTAGGGTCAAGGATTTTTGATGGGATAATGATAGGGGATATGAACCCAGGGGCGAAGCCCTAGGGTCAAGAATGGTTGATGATCGGAAG
>VSDK01013397.1:193892-218892 GCA_009767595.1 Symbiodinium kawagutii
AGAGCGTCGAACATCACTGTCATTTCAGAGGCGCGCCAGTTCGGTGACTTGGGGTCCACTCTTTGAGACGCGTTTCCAACTCATGCAGTTTACAGAAAGAGTTGAAACAGTTGCCGTGAAAAAGTGTGGCAGGTGCACCATTTGGATCCACTTGGGAGACCAGTGCCTTCATGGGATTTTCCTGCTCCATTCGTTGCTGAAGTCATGGCAGTCTCCGCATGTGAAACATCTCCAGGTCCAGATAGCTACTTAGATAGACAGGCGGACACGCAGGTTGATAGATACGTGAGATATAAAAGTAGACCGACACCGGAACTGGTAGGTTCCCGGATGGGTAGATGGCGGGTAGGTGATAGATAGATCAGATACGTATTCTTTCAAAATAGATCGATAGATAGAAAGATAAATAGATAGAAAGACAGGTAGACAAACTGGAATGCCAGATGCAACAAATTGGTAGATCAATGAACACACGGTGGTTTTCATGGTGAATTCCCGTGGCGGATGGGTTGGCCGATGGATGCCATCCTGCCCTTTTCCTGTAGGAGACCTGGCCATGACGGTGCCTGAAGATGACGCTTGGAGACACCTTTGGACTCGGTAAACAGGGGCCTGGGATGGCACGAATGTCCAAGGATGATCCATGGCCGGTTGCCGCTGGTTCAAAATAATTCAAGCCAATGACAGTATATTGGCATCATTTTGAAAACCATATATTAGTCGGTGTTTCTCAAAACAGGGGACCCCCCAAATAATCCACTATTATCCGTTGAATTATAGTATATAGTAAATCAACATTTTTTTCGGACCCCAAACACCCCCAGAGTAGTTGTTCTACCATTATTGTTGGTGATCCCCCCTATTAATCCCTGTGATTAACCACTATAATTCTCTATAAATCCTATTTTCATATGGTGGTTTCTCAAAATAAGGAGCCCCAAAAATCGTCGGTACTAACAAATGATTACTGTTGTATTTGGTCCCCTATATTTATAAACCAACCATTACAATTGGTATATCCCCTAGTTATTGTTATTATCCCCTTGTTATAATCATAGTTAAGCATCAATTTTGAGAAACACCCATATTGAAAACCATATCATGCCATCCCAATAATGCTGGTGCGGAAACATATGCTCTGAGCTGGAGGGGGATGACAAGCATGAAATCTCTGCAGCAATATTTTCGTAGCCTGGCACCATGAAGTAAAGGTACCATTCATGTTGAAGGAGAAGAAGTAAGAAGGGAGATGGTTGATTTACCACAGTCTACTCCAATTTTTAAGTTGATGTAAGTTGATGGCTTCATCTGGAGTTGATGGTTAAGGTACCATCCATCAACGTTCATCAACTTGCCATACTGGCCATGCATTTTAGCATGATGAATCGATGAATCAACTTACCAGCCATGTGGAATTGCCAGTTTCACCTGGTTGTCGATGCAAGCATCGATCTTCGTTTCTTTGCTACTTCAATTCTTCAATTTGAAGACACTGGCCCCAGTAGTACCAATTGGGACCAAAAAAGGTCCATCAGGTTCTAAAGCGGCAAGTTGAGTCGTTTTGAGTCATACTGACTACTAATCATGGTTAAAGGGGTTATAACCCACCTTTAATAATCAATCTTATTTGCCATGGTTCCATCCTAGTTATAAACCCAGCTGCACATCCAAGTATGCATTTTCGTGTCTCTCTTGGGTGGGATTTTTTTTGCTTCAACATGGAGGCGTGTCCATGTGGCTGTGATGTGTTATCAAATGTCATCAATTACAATCATGTTATACAATATACAAATAGAATATGAGGTCTTTTTGGTGTTTTCTGTGTGTGGTTTTTCCTCTGGTGATCTCTAGTATTTATTTTCTGTTGTGCTTTTGTGCCCTGGTGTTTTTTCTTTGGTGCTTTTTCTGTGCTGTTTTTTTCTTCTGTTCTTTTTTCTGCTGGTGTTTTTTCTCGTGTTTTTCTGTGTTAGGGTTTTGATCTTGGGTTTTCCAC
Organism: Symbiodinium kawagutii; assembly: GCA_009767595.1. Taxonomy (NCBI): domain Eukaryota; class Dinophyceae; order Suessiales; family Symbiodiniaceae; genus Symbiodinium; species Symbiodinium kawagutii. The sequence goes on from VSDK01013397.1 coordinate 195,886, forward strand.
GATGTTTTTCTGTGATGATATTTTTGTTCTATTGCGTTTTCCTGTGCTGGTGTTTTTTCTTTGGTGTCTTTCTGTGCTGATGTTTCTGTTTTCTTGGGCTGATGTTTTTGCTTCAGTATTTTTTCTCTGGTGCTTTTCTGTGCTGTTGTCTTTTTCTGTGCTGGGTTTTCTCTCTGGTATGTTTTCTGTGCTGGGTCGTTTTTTGTCTGGTGTTTTTTCCTTTGCTGTTGTGTCTTTCTCAAGTTTTTTTTTGCGCTGGCTTTTTTCTCTTGTGTTACTTGTGGCGCTTTTGTCTCTGCCGGTGATTTCCTTCGATGCTTGTCTGTGCCTCTGGTGGTTTCTTTGCTCATTGTTATCCTCTTCCTCCCCCTCCTCTTCCTCCTCCTCCTCCTCATCATCATCATAATCATCATCCTCATCCTCCTCCTCCTCATCATCATCATCATCACCACCACCATCATCATCATCATCATCATCATCATCATCATCATCATCATCATCATCATCATCATCATCATCGTTTGGATCCTCGCTATCAACATCATCATCCCTCATGTTATTTCGTTCTTTTTTTCTTCGTTCTCGCCGGGTTCCTTTCAGGCCACACTCTCCACACTGTCATCCGGTCTTTCCAGGTGTGTGTTTCCCTTCTGCGTTTTGCGGGTTTGTCAAACCACCCTCTATCAAGCACCAATTCCAGTTTCCCGTTCCCTCGGCCAGTGCAATAACAGCAGCGCGCAGGAAATGCAAACCTCGAGGATACCCGTTTCTAAAAAACAACTTCCAGTGCCAGAGCGGAAAAAACACATGATTTTGAAGGCATTTGAGAAGCAAAACGACAAACGAAAGCATCAGAAGATCACCAAAATACGAGAAAAAATCGACCAAAAGTGCCCTGAGCGGAGCTGCGAAACGCAAACTACAAAAGCATCAGTTCAAAAACTGCAAGAAGTGCTCGGATGGGCTGCCGGAAAGGAACTCTGTTGCGCCAGCGTGCTGGAAATGCAGTAGAGCTGCTTGATTGCAGTTACAGTGCGGAAAGCAACCCTGCAGTTCCAAAACACAATGGAAACCTGCACGCAACAAGGAAAAGCAAAAAGTTCCCGGACGTTCATTTTGCGCGACCTGCAGTCACGTGGTGCAAGGCCAGGGCAAGCCCGCGGCATGCCTGAACCCGCCGTTTTGTAGATGTTTCTTGGCGTCATTCTGCGCTATTATACAAAGCGATAAATACAAACATTGATGTCGTTATCTACCCAAAACGCATTTCTTGCGAGAAGTCCTTCAAAACACATGTTGACAACTTGAAGGAAAACTTTCGTGCGTAGCTTCTCGTGGCAATACATCGCATCGTCACGTTTGCCTTGAAAACTCTTCTCTGGGCTTCCCAATGTGACCTAGGCCTTGGCAACTCTTCTTTTGACAGCTCTTCCCATGGTAACTGTTGCTTTGGATTGCTAATGGCCGTAATGCGGGGGTTCTCCTCTAAATCTTTCAGATAATGGGATTAAGGAGGGATGAGGATCCAACAACATTGTTCGAGTCGAATTTTAAGCGTCAACCAGCAGTAACTACCATTAACAACATCATGAAAAGAAACGGGTAGGAGTAAAAAAGTTGATTGCCATTGCATATCAATGGCTGATTGCCTACTTGATGATCATTATAGATCACTCAGTATTGACATGTATAAACGATCGAAGGAAACTTGGAAGCCAAAAGTCCGACATGGAAAGTTGAACCAGTCAGTCAGTCAGATCGGAGAGGAAATCAAAGATGTGTGTGCGCGTGAATGATAGGCAGTGGGGGAAATATTGGTTCTTTCAATAGTCTTTTTGTGCTCCGTGCTCGAAAAAGTAGGCTCGTCAAGCGGGCGGTTTCGAAGGTCAGTTGGGAAACTCAGCCAAAGCACCTTGCTGTGGCGAAATTGTAAGCCAAAATCGAAAAACTTACATTCGTAAGGGGCGCTTTGAAGATGACATGTGCAAGAAATGAGCAGCGCTGTCGCGAAACACGCTTTTGCAAGTCAAAATTGTGAAAAATTGACATTGTCGGGACACTTTTGGAAGATCCGATGCGAGTGGACAGCGCTGTGGCGAAACTCAGGTTTGGCCACATAAGATCAGAGCAACATCACCAGCATCATGGTCATCGTCACCGTCGTCATCATCATCATCATCGTCATCACCACCACCACCACCAGCATCATCATCATCATCATCATCATCATCATCATCATCATCATCATCATCATCATCATCATCATCATCAAACATCGCCCAACATCGCCCAACATCGCCCAACATCGCCCAACATCGCCCAACATTGCCCAACATCGCCCAACATCCAAGATGTCACAGCCGAGAAAGTGGCATAGCCAAGAAAAACGCAACAACCAAGTAGGTGTTGCAGCCAAGAAAGCGCCACAGCCAAGTAAGCGTCACAGCTAAGCAAATGTGACAGCCAAGAAAGTAAGTGCCACAGCCAAGAAAATCTCACAGCCAGGTAAGTGTAAGAAGCGAGAGAGTGTCACGGCCAATCAAGTGCAACAACCAAGTAGGTGTCAAAACCAAGGAAGTTTACAAGGCCAAGTACGTGTCAAACCACGTCAAGTGTCACAACCAATCAAGTGTAACGGCCAAGAAGGTAAAACAGCCAAGTAAGAAAAACACGACAGAAAAAAACACCAGAGCAAAAACGCCGGCGAAGGGAAAACGTCAGAAGAGAAAAAACAGCAGCAAAGAAAATACACCAGCAAAGAAGAAACACCAGAGCAAAAACACCAGAGCAAAGACACCAGCAAAGAAAGAACACCAGAGCAAAACACCAGCGAAGGAAAAACACCAGCAGAGAAAACGCCAGCCAAAAAAACCCAGAGAAAAAACGCCACCACGGAAAAACGCCGGCAGAGAAAAACAACAGCAAAGGGGAAACATCGGAAAAGAAAAATCACCAGCAAAGAAGAAACACCACAGCACAAACACCAGAGCAAAGACACCAGCAAAGAAAGAACACCAGAGCAAAACACCATCGAAGGCAAAAACACCAGCAGAGAAAACGCTAGCCAAAAAAACCCAGAGAAAAAACGCCACCGCGGAAAAACGCCGGCAGAGAAAAACAACAGCAAAGGGGAAACACCGGAAAAGAACAATCACCAGCAAAGAAAAATTACCAGATACAAAAAATACCAGCAAAGGGAGAACACCGGCACAGAAAAATCACCGGCAAAGAAACATTACCAGAGAGAAAAATTATCAGCAGAAAAAACACCAGAGACCAAAAATATATACCAACCAAGAAAAAACAAACACGCAGTAAAAAACACGAGCGGAGAAAGACACCATCATCATCATCATCATCATCATCATCATCATCACCACCTTCAACCATCATACATAATCTCTTCCCCCCAAATACTGAACACCCCCCCCGAATAGTAAGCATGGCGAGCTATTTTTGTTATTAGGGGGTTTTTAATATTCGGGTCCCGGACGAACCCCTGATAACCAATTAACATACCTTATTAAATTTCTTAATAAAAGTAGAAAAACAATTGTTTCCACAATTTAGTTCAATGCCTTTTTAAACTCGATTGAAAATATGACTAAAATTGGATTTCGAAGCTCACCCCTAATAATCAATTAAAATTCCTTAGTAATAAAGATAGAAATTTTGATTTCACAATTTAACTAAATTCCTTTTTCAATTCCATTGAATTCTTTGCTGAAATTGGATTTCGAAGCTTGCCCCTAATGATCAATTGAAATTCCTTATTAATCAAAATAGAAAAAATCGATTTCAAAATTGAATTAAACCCCTTTTTAGATTCCATTTGAAATATTGCAAAAAAACGGATTTCATAGAGGACCCTAACAGTAAGTTTTCAGGATCAAGCTATTTTTGTTATTAGGGGTAAAGACCCTTCTGGAATGAATGTTTTTTCCTATTGATTTTCAATTGCCACAATTAATAACGCAAGTAAACATTAAAAAACACAGAAATCGGGAATTCCAGGCCTATTTTTATTTTTCGGGGACGTTTAGTAATAGGGGGAAGGGATTACCATTGCTTCATCTCGAACAACTCTGTTTTCCTATAGGCTAATCTTTTAGGAAACTTCTGCCACCGCCTTGTGCAGTCAATATTTGTAAAAAACTATATAACCGCTGACAAAAGTTAACACGTGTTCATAGCAACCAATACTGAGGGATGATAATCTGAACGTAGATGAAAGATTATTGAATACCATAAACTTTCATTGGTCATGATTGATGGATATTGCTTCCATAGCAACCAATATTGCTGAATATTTAATACCCATAATTATTGAATACCAATATCTGACCATTCCATGATATTCTTATTGCTATTTATTGCTATTTTTATTGTTATTCTTATTGTTATTGTTATTATTATTGTTACTATTGTTATTTTTTTAATATGATTGAATACCACAATCTGAATAAACTTTCAGCAAAAACTGGTCTTCATTCGTCATGGTCAGCCGATGTCGGGATTCTGAGGAACGCCATCGTTTGGCAGAGGACGTCTTGGGGCTTCGGGGGGATCAGCAACTTTATCCCAAGGCGCGGTACCTGCGAAACGTTGGTGAAACATTTTGTCTCCCTATTTTTATTATTGTTATCAATATTTTTGTTATTACTATTATTGTTTTATTTGTGTTATTATTACTATTATTATTGTTATTGTTTTTATAATATATAAACGTTGGTCACCCACTATATCCAGCATTATCTCCCTTAGAGTTAGCAGTGGAGCATGGTCAGTTTCCGAAGCTTCGCCGTTGATTTTCCGAGCAACTTTTGAACGTGCAAAATTTCTTCCTGCATTTTCTGTACAGTTTGGTGAAACCGATTGACATTTACAAGGTGGGCCCCCCTGGTTATAAGTTGATTGATTAAGCCATTTAACTGTAGTTAAAAGCCAACTTAGCTAACTAAGGGGGTCCACCTTGTACTGTAAGGTCTCATGTGGTTTGAGCCGGGGGCCCCCCCCCACACATGCGCCTGGCTTTGTCATGGCTCTAGGGGATCATGGACGAATTGGAATTCCCGGAGATGGCAGAGCTGGGTGGAATCGTCACTTGGGCGCAGGTGTTACATAAGCTTACCTAATCTTACCCCTCCACTGACCTATATTGATAGGTTACCTACGGTTACATCCTGTGAAGAAGTGGTGCTCACATCCTTCATTCTGCAACGTGCCCACGGTTGAAAGAGTTCAGCAGTTACGACGATCCAAATCGATCTTCAGCGGCAACGATCAGTTTTTTACATAGCTTTGCATGTTGTGTTAGTCATACGTGGAAACCACTGATGACTTGCACTTCCGACACAGATCGGAACTAAGAGCCAAATTGGAAAAACCTATGGTTACCTAAGGTTACCGGGTCCCTGGTTACCTACTGAGACTGGAAGGTTTGGGCAAAGTTACATCGGCTACATCATTTGATCTAATTGTGCACCCAGCTTTGCAGCATACGCGAAGACATCCTGATTCTTGATCTGCATGTTAGTGTCAAATTTGAAAACGACTGGGGCACCCCGGGCCAGAGCATGTCTCAGCATCCGATGGTGCACAGGAACCAGCAACCATGCTCGCACAAATGCAGTGGGTTCCCTAACGACTAAACACCGCTTAAGTAAGTCTTAGATTATGCACAAGATGCAGTTTGCTTGTGCAGGGATGGCAAGTTCGTTTTGCTGCAAGGAATACAGTAGGTTGGCACCAATTTCTGCAACACGGTTGAGATGCCAGCTGACGAATTCCTAGTTGTCCAATGTCGAACAGATGTGTTTTGAAGGATGTTGATCATCCCTGATGACGTCTTGATGCTCTTGTCGCAGTCGTTGGTTGCCTCGTTATAGTTAAACGATGTTAAACGGTTATCGTCGTTGTGGTCGCTTTGTCGTCGTCTTCTTTTTCTTGTTCTTGTTCTTCTTCTTCTTGTTGTTGTTGTTGTTGTTGTTGTTGTTGTTGTTGTTGGTGGTGGTGGTGGTGGTGGTGGTGGTGGTGGTGGTGGTGTGAATTGTCCTTGTGTTGGTCCCCGGTCACGCCCCCAAGGTGAAAAAACGCGTCGGTCGAAGTGGAAAAGCAAAACTTGAGATGCCAACTGATCTGGTGGGCCGGGGGCTGTTGGTTCCAACTGCTACCGCAATCGACGAATCCTGCGGCCAGTGACGGATGCTGTAACGTCCAGCCGGTTGCCGCCCAAGAACAGTGACTATCCTGAGCATCTTCACATTTTGTCTTGTGGGTTTGAGTTCTAGCCCTTCACCAACCTATGACCTGAACTTGGTTGAGTCATCATGAGCTATGGGTTTTATCAATTTGTAAATGGGGATGGCCGGGTCATAATCTACCAATCCGCATCCAAAAAGAGTTGGGTTGTGTGCGGAACAACGAACCGCGCAGCATGGTGTGTACTAAAGATCCTATGGCAATGAGCTCTCGCTGCTTGACTGGTTGGAGGAGCAATGGTCGTGATTTTACAATAACCGCTGGTTGATAGCTATGGTTATGGTTGACAACTATGGCTACGTGACAATGATATTTAGCATACCCAATTACGGTCAGGAAGTTTCAATTTGAAATACTTGAATGTATAGTCGTTAGACAAGAGTTGCTGACGATGAAATGCCTGAAATCGAGTCTCAAGAATGGTATACATTTTGTTTATATAATCGATCATGGGCATTGCAGCGTGAAAGACTGCCCAGCCATACCCACGACGTCAGGATTTTGAATACGCTGCAAGTCAGGGTATGACGAGTCGCCGCCATTCGCCTCGCAGGACGGTTTGAAGAAAGTGGCAGCGAAGATGTAACTTGGAGAAGTTATATAATGTCATGGATTTACAGAGTTTGACAATGGTTAACTACTTATGGTTGATAATGGTTGATGATGGTTAATAGTTATTTAATGATGGTTAATCGTGGTTAGTAATGGTTTTACAGGTGCAATAATGTATAGGCATGATAATGTTTTACAGGTGTTATGATTGTGAATAATGGTTAGTGTTAATCATGTCTGGCGAATACGAAAGTTTCAAACACTTTAGCTACATGTTTGTTCCCAAGTTTGTGGCGCATATACGATATCATGAACATACCAATGCAAATACATGTACACCTCATGACAGTTATTCGGACATATACATATATAAATATATATATATATACAATTTCATATGTATATATATATATACACATATATTTATGTAACATGTAAAACCGGTAGAATGGTGGGTCTCAGGACCAGGGGCGTTACCATATCACATGTCCCACCCTCAAGGGTAGGGTCTCCCCACAAGAAGGAATTTTAGGGTCTATGTGTCCCGGCCTTTCCCGCAGGTTGTTTTTCAATATGGTTGTTTCTCAATCACAGGGGATGATAATCAACAATAAGACCAATATGGGTGTTTCTCAAAATAGGGGTGCAGCACCCCAAAAAATGGACGGTCTATTACTATAAATGGTTAATAGTGGATGACTTGGGGGACCCCTATTTTGGAGAAACACCCAAAATTCCCAATTACGTTTTCCCCTTTGTGCGCCTTGATGTTTTTGGCTTCATGACAAATTTGATTGAGAGATATTGCCGGTGAAATTTGTTGAATTTGGTAGTCTTTCCTCTCTCCCATCTACTCTCCTTCTCCGGGCATTCCCCTCATGGTGTTGAATTGTTAGATTGTTGTTGTCGCTCTCAGCACTCCCCCCTCCCTTCTCTTGTATCTTGTCTCTTACTTATTTTGCAATTCCTTGGCACCTTCTCTTTTCCTGCTTCCCTGAGCGAGGCAGGCTAACAAAGGGCAAATCCATGCACAAGAGGAACACTTCAAGCAAGTGCCTCCGAAGTTGCGCGCATTCCCTCCTTTGCTTCTCGATTCCTCTTTTTCGGGCATCTGACTCTCTTTCCTGCGCACACTTTCTCACTCACAGGAACACTCCCTCACTATTTCCCCCCTCACATCCTCTCAGCCTTTCTCCCTGTAGTTCTCTCCTCTTAACCGCCCTTGCATTCTCTGTCCTGCAGTGCCTATGAACTCAAAGGGTTGAAGTGCTTGGGGAAAAGTTTGCCTCTCTAAATTTAAATCAAAACATTTCTTCCCCACAATTCTTCAGGTCCTCCCAGCCTCTCTTTCCCGCCTTGCGTCTTGTATCTTTCCACTTTTTACCTCTCTCTCCTCTCTCTCTCTCTCTCACTCTTTCTTTTTGTTTCTCTTGCTCTCTTGCTTTCTCATTGCTCCTTTCCCAAAATTCTGTCTGCTGTAAATGGGGGTAAAATAGAAGAACAGATTTGAAGTCCACTACCAGAAGAATGGAATCAAAGGATCGGGAAAAATGAGGAAATATGTAGCCGAGTGATTTGGAAGTTTGTGCAGCCTCCCGATTCATCAGTCAGGGTTCGACACCAATCACTGTTTTTTGGGGGGAGGGTCGGGGAGGGTTGTTGGAACTCATAAGAATACAACAACCAATCATGAAACCATCATCGTGCATTAAAACTCTTGCTGCTCATCTGCAAGAGTTAAAAGCTGCAAGTACCAGCTGCTCTCCCAATCTAGATTCACTTGGTGGCATATGGTGGTTTCTTAGAGTAGGGGACCCCCAAATCAATTTGACAGATGATTGCATATGGTGGCAAACTATCAATAGTATATTGATATCATAGTATAAATCATATGTCATAGTAACAATTGACAGTATGAAATGATAGTGTTCATGTCAACACCACCAGGCAGCCTTGATTACACCCATCGGTGATGAACCTCCTGGTCGATTCGATTCCAGGGGTGGTGCTGTCATCAGCGGAACTCCAGCACCTGAAGAGGTTCTGGTACAACTCTTGTTGGCTCTAGCTCTACTACTATCCAAACTGGTTAATGGATACTACTATACTAGTCAACTAAGTGACCACACTATCCACTAACTAGTATCTTATAGCTATAGTTATGGATAGTTAAGCAAACTATCGATTAGTTAGTTAACTACCCATCAACTATCCATCAATACCAGTAGTTGATTACTTTGTTAAGTATCTACTTAGTAGATGGTAGATGGATACCAAACAGTACTACTATTGGATATTTGATTACTTAGTTAACTATCCATCAGCTATCTATGAACCAACCATGAACCAACCACTATCGAAGAACACAAGAGCATGGTGAACAACCAGCGGCTGCGGCCCCAAGGCTTAAGCACCGTGCAGTCAGTAAGCGTATCAAAGGCAGGGTTTGAGGGTGCGCACTGTTCACTGGCTTGTTTGTTGACTGGCATGCATGCAAAGGAAGGTGCGTTGATGTGCACATGCATATGAGACATACATATATATGTATACATATATATATATACATATATGTATGCATGTATAAATAGACAAATACACAAATGAAGAAATAAGTAAATAAATAACTCTCTCTCTCTATATAAATATATTTATACACATATGTGCGCCGAAGACCGCCCGCGCCGTGCATCATGAGAAAATGCACTAGTCAAGGTCAATTCTACCAAAGCCATTTCTCAATACAGTGCCTTATGTCCCTTCAACAGCCTTTGCTCCCTTCCTTTTCACCCTTTCAACGCTCATTCTCTCGTCGCGTTAGGCATGCAGTGAGCCAAACTGAGACGACTACACCATTACATAGTCATCCATAGTTGGTATATGACTCAGTGCGTAAACTTTTGGGCCGCACCTTCTGCCCTTGCCGCCATCAGCCCAGAACGACTCTTGGAGATATCCCAAGTACCGGCGTGAAACCCACTAAGCTCACCTAAGCTCATTCTGCTACTCCCTTCTGACCCGTCCTCCGGCGACAAGTGGGGTTCGATCCATGTGTCGACATCTCCTTTTGGTTTTTGGCCTCCAAAAACCTGACCAAAACCAATGGTTGAGTCAACCTCCCCTAGCAAAAGGAATATTCTCCATGAAATCCTCACTGAGGATTTTTGAGAAGTACGCAAACTTGCGCCTTCCGGGCGGCCGGATTTCTGCGCAGAGGTTTCTTGATGCATGCATAAAGACATTCAAAGATGTACATACATGTTGATATACGGATATGTATATATATACTTATATATATATATAGAAAAATATATATCTCGATACATGTAAATATATTCACATATGTATATTTATATTTATATGTTGTATGTGTATGTGTACGTGTATGTGTATGTGTATGTGTATGTCTATGTGTATGTGTACATGTACGTGTATGTGTACGTGTATGTGTATGTGTATGTGTATGTGTATGTGTACATGTATGTGTATGTGTATGTGTACGTGTATGTGTATGTGTACGTGTATGTGTATGTGTACGTGTATGTGTATGTGTATGTGTACGTGTATGTGTATGTGTACGTGTATGTGTATCTGTATGTGTACATGTATGTGTATGTGTATGTGTACGTGTATGTGTATGTGTACGTGTATGTGTATGTGTATGTGTACATGTATGTGTATGTGTATGTGTACGTGTATGTGTATGTGTACGTGTATGTGTATGTGTATGTGTACGTGTATGTGTATGTGTACGTGTATGTGTATGTGTACGTGTATGTGTATGTGTACGTGTATGTGTATGTGTATGTGTACGTGTATGTGTATGTGTACGTGTATGTGTATGTGTATGTGTACATGTATGTGTATGTGTATGTGTACGTGTATGTGTATGTGTACGTGTATGTGTATGTGTATGTGTACATGTATGTGTATGTGTATGTGTACGTGTATGTGGGTGTGTATCTGTATTTGTATATGTATATATGTGGAGATCTATTTATCCGTCCATCCATCAACCAATCAATCTCCCTATCTATTTGTCAATCTATCTATCCAGCGATCGACCTACCTGTCCATTCCTCCAACGCACTGCTTGCCACAGGTCGGCCCTGCACACTGAACGCTCCTGGGAACAAGAACTGGACTGCGCCAACAGCTCGGGAATGGCTGGAAGGAGCCCAACAAGGCGGGGGCAGATCTGGATCCACAACGGTGACGATGGATCCGGCACGACATGGGAAGCGATGGTTGCGAAGCAATGAAGAGTGGTGAATGGTGAATGATTGGTGAGTGATGTGGTGAATCATGTGGTGATTGATGTAAATTTTTGTTTCTTTTTTAGATGTAAAAATTGTAAAAGAATTGAATTAAGGTAAGTGATGGTAAATCATTGTGAACAGTTGTATGGATGCAGAGGTCGAGCCACGAGACTCTGTACGACACTCTTGGTAGAAGACCCTTGGAGTGTGACACTCTTGGAGAGACACTAGGAGAAATTTGGGGTGATATGTTGGTACCCGTGGTACCGGGTAGTTCATTAAAAAAAACCCTCCGAGACGAACCAGCGCTAAGACAATGGCAACCCCTTGCACCCCGATGTCAACGTTGACGGTACAGCTGCCCACAGCAAGAACATAATTGGCTGTTTTTTTTGACCGCCGCCAGCGACCCAAAAACCTCACCAACGTTGAAAAAGGGGGCGCGGGGGTTAAAAAAACTGTCACTTGCCTTTTTTAAGGATGGCTGTTTTTTGTGAACTACCCGGTATGACACTCTCCTGAAAAGCTCGCCTGCAACAGTTGCATGCCCTCAAAGCGCCACTGCCTCTACACAAAGTCATAATTTGAATTCGCGCAGCATTACCACTGCCGGAAGGCCATCGCGGGAACATTTTGACACAAGTCCTTGGAACAAAACATACGGGCATCAGTGCATCAGCAGGGAAACAAAGGCTCCTCCCATGTACTCGTATACCCTTTCCCCATTCCCAGCGCGATGAAAGATGACCGATGCCGAAAAAAATCCATGCTCTTATGAGGGCTTTTGAAATTTCGACCCTATGCATGACACGTCTCAAGTGAAACACAAAATCTGCAGGGATTACTCCTTCTGCGCTACGCCTGGAAAAGATGGAGTTGTGAGGTGGGAATCTCTGGCACCAAAAAAAGTACAAACGAACAGCCTTCGCTGAAGATCAAGAATCAGAGTTCTACGAGGCATGGTTGCCGGTTTGTTTTCAGAAACAGGATTCTAAAAAGGCTTTGGCTCGTGCCGTAGCGACCCCCAACGGCCGCCAAACGCGACTTGGAGCAAACACAAATGGAGCCCCAGAGTCAAACGAGAAGCCTTTGCAAAGCATATAAGAGAACGGAAAGAACGGCAGCTATGCAGGAAAAACGAGGAGTGGCTTATGATCCTGACCGTCTCATTCTCATTATCTCATTGTTATTTTGCAACTATGTCACGTCAGGAGTTCAGGAACCCAGCACCAACCTTTGGTACCAAGATTAGCAATGGTCTCCCTTCACTAGTTCTGACTAAAAGTGCACTTGAAAACTACTAAAAACGTCCAGCTTGCAGTGTAGCCTGACATTACATTGATACATGTTATGACTTGAAAGCTGGGTTTGGTTCAACACACTGGGACTCTGACACTTCTTTTGACATTTAGAGGTTTCTCAAAATAGAGGACTGCAAGAATGGATGGTTTATTTCTAACAATGGGTACCCCTGTTTTGAGAACGCACCATATCTGCACAAATTCGGACTTGTTTTCGTATCTCAATTGACATCTACGTCTACACCCATTCCGACAAAATAACTCAGGTATATTCTGACATGTGTTGTGCATATAAACTGACGGTTGTTCCGACATATAGGCTAATCTTCGTTCTGACATATATTCTCCAGCTGTCAGGGAAAGATTCTTGGTTTCATGGGATTTCTACTTCGTAGAACTTCTGAACTTTGGAAAACTTTGGAAAACAATGTATCGCTGGCAAGCTGTCTCACGGTCAATATCTGTGTCCTCAGAAAACCAACTTTTGACCGGTCCTGCAACTGCCAACCTCCGGGAACGAAACAAAGGATGCGAATGAATAGAAGAGGGACAAAATATCAATGCTCTTCCCTTGTCTGCAGTTACTCCATGGCGCTGATTTGACAATTGAGTTCCTAATAATTCAAAGCGGAAGGTAAATCTGACCAATATGATGGGATGTTTGAGCCCAAGAAGATAGTCAGTAGTCTATCTCGGCAGTGGTGCGGCGAGCAAACATTTCATTGGTACCTCCTGTCGTTGCATCCTTCGCGCTTCTTCTCCCATGTGTGCACATTGTATACCCTGGTCCTTGTTACAGGAGTGAAGGTAGTTGATATTATGTCAATCATTTGCTGGTCTACAGGAGTCGCGGCTATCGCTGGTGGTTTTTTCTTCGAGTGGTCCTTTATGGCCAAGATTATCATAGAGATTGTTGGTGACCCCCTGAATGTGATCCCCCCATGGACCATGAATCAGCTCTTATGATCACGGCGCCCCACAAGTTGCAGCAACTTGGGCTGGTGAATTTTTTCCACGATACATTCATGTAACCACTGCGATATGTGACCACTACCAACCAGTACAATTCGATACTAAACATCATTAAGCATCATTAACTCATGAACCATCATGTATCATTAACCATGGTTCTTAGCACTATTAACCCCCATTAACCATGCTTATCAACCACAATAAACCATCATGTGCCATCCATCACCATCACCAACCATGAGCCATCAAACCATCATGTGGCATAAAATCATCATTAGTCATTATTAACCACCACTAACCATCATTAACCATCATTTAACCACTATTATGAAGCCTCATTGAACCATCATGAACCATTAAATTCGCCCGTCCAGATCAAACAACTGAAACCCCTACATCGACAGCCGTGACCTTTCGAGGTCTGGATTTGATGTCGGACCACGACTCACCCCTTTCCCAGGCGAGGATGTAGTTTCCCAACATGTTACCATATCAATGCCTGGGATCCCCATTTAGTGTATGCAAGGTTGCCACTTTATCTATGCTTATAGTAGCCAATTATTGACTTTAACGATGGTCACAAGCCAATTACTAGATTAACAATGGTTATAGTAGCCAATTATTAGGTGGATGAAAAAAGGTTCTAGTCGAAAAAAGGCCGCGAGTTTGAGTGACCTGATAAATCAACAACTATGCACAATGGTTGTTCGTCCAAGGCAGCTTTTATCTGGACGTGGGCCCAAAGATCGCAGGTTCCCCCAAGCAATAAACAGCCACTGGCGGCTGCCACCAGGATGCCAGCAAGACCAAGGGACCATCATTGGCGGCAAGCCAGGGAAAGCTGACCAACACGTGAACGGAAACCTTTTCCAACATGTGAAGCCAGTGAGATCCTCATGGAACATATTTACGGCGATATATATATACCTTTATATGTAGTGCTTACCGATTATTACTACTACCCTGGGTAAACTAACATGGCAATGGAAAATCCACTATAAATGGATGTTTTCCTACCAGGCGGATTTTCCATTGCCATGTTGATTTGTCAGAGGGTAGTGATTGGTTGGTGGTGAATCAATGGCTAATGATGGTTAATCATGATGATAGTATCTATGTATAGTTGGTGGTTATTTGGCATGTTATTTTCCCCAAGCACTTTGGCAACGATGAATGGGAATGGTTGATAGATCTGACAAGTTATCACCCAACCAGCTGTGGCTGTAAAGATACATAACCAATATGACTGGCATATACATGGCTGTGGGTCAAAACCCTGTACCCCTGGTTCCCCATCATCAACCATTGTTTTCCCTATGAAATTGTTGGTTATAAACCCCCATTATTGGTCGATTCATATTGACCCACAGCAACATGATTATTGACTACTATTGCTTGACATCTCATGCAAGTGGAAGACAGTGAGCCGCAACAGTTGATGCTTGTGAAGAATCCTGGGAACTCCGAGCTGTGGCGCAGAAATTTTGTCGACCTTGTGCAGCGAGCGGCGTTGGCCACCAACATTTGTTCAAGAACTTGTGATTTACCACTAAATGAGCTAGTTAATGGTGCTGATTCATCAGCTAGTTGATGGTCAAGTCTGGTTTTAGAATCCGAACCAGCTACTTAATGATGCTGAATCCTGGAAACAGCGGACGAATCATGGGACAATCCTCGCACTGTTTTGGTTTTGGTCCTCCAGGGGTCCCTCGTTCCAACATGTTCCAACATCTTCCACGCACTCGCCAGGCGAGTTTGAGCAAAACCGTTTGGCAGTCCATGGGCTCCTGGCGCTGGAGCAAAGATGAGCCCAGGACGCTGGGCCACCATGGGTCACCAATGGCCACCACACATGGCCTGCTGGCTGCTTTTGTTGTGGGACCATCCCGGAAGGTGAGACCTCGCTGAGCTTGTGCACAGCTGTCTGAAAAAAGAAGACCTTTGGCAGCGAGAAGCTCTGTGGAAGAACTTGTAGCGTTAGATCTTGGCGAATGGTGAGAGCTTTGAGGTCCTGTGATGGAGTTTGTGGTCCCATTTGTAAGGATTTCTAAAGCGGAGGTCCTCTGTAAGAGCTCTCTACTTGTGATCCCTGGCAGTTCTGCGTGATATCACGAACGATTCATTGCGCGCAACGCTCTCTTGATTTTGGACATCTTCTTCTGAAATGTGCTTCCCGCCCAGCCCAAAATAATCTTACACGCGGAAAGTTTGCAAAGGTTGCCAGCATTGCACTGCACACAGGCGAGAGGGATTTCACAGGTAAAACAAGAAAAGGGTCGTGCGAGCGAAATGAAAATATTTACCGCGGACAAGTGACGCGCAAAAAGCCACCCATCAGACGCACAGTTGGCATATGTTGGCATCACAGCTTTGCAAAGGCAGTTTTGGTCGCTTTCGTTTCATCAGAAGTCGCCAGAAAGGGAGCCTTTTCAGCATTGGAAGCGCCGAACCCAAAAGGACAGTCTCAGCCTGGTCTCTATTTGGGACAGCAATCGCTGGCAAAGGCACCTCCCGATGATTGCAACTGCTGCCAAGCGCACCGCAAACAGTTTTTATGTTTTTGACGTTGTCCAGCACAAGTTTCGTGCCAGACTGCCATCAAAAACGGAAGACGGAGGCATGTTTTGCTGAAAGGGTTCACATTTCAGCCAGGCACCCCGG
Source organism: Symbiodinium kawagutii (assembly GCA_009767595.1). Lineage (NCBI taxonomy): Eukaryota > Dinophyceae > Suessiales > Symbiodiniaceae > Symbiodinium > Symbiodinium kawagutii. The sequence goes on from VSDK01013397.1 coordinate 211,889, forward strand.
AGCAAACCCTGATTGAACCCAGGCCTTTTCTCTAGCCTTAATGTGGTCATGCTGGCTGGGGGACCATTACTTACCAACATCTTTTAGCCAGTATTGGTCTCGGGACGCTCCATTTTCGCTTCGCAGTGTAGCTGCTTAGCCGACCGACTAACGCTGGGATCGTTTTCAAAAACCCGTGATCCCACCAGTTGATCATTTCCGACCATCCCATATCAGTAACACCAATCAATGAAAGGCTAGCCTTTAACATGTGCATTTCAGTTGGCTCAATTCGTGGGTGTCTTGAATCATTAGCTCGAAGTTCTTGAAGCTACCGCAAAGGGTGTTGTGCATAAGATTGTTAATTAGGTTTTCTGCCGTCAAATCATGTGATATATATCGCTATTTGTATGGTTTTTGAACAGCATGACATCAATCAACTAGAAACCCAAATCAATACATCTTTTACGTGGTGTTTTCACCAGCAGTTCTTGCAGTATAGATTTACACATGGGAATGTAAGACAGCTGGGTCGACGAGGCGGGCCCCCACTTGTAAGTTGGCTAAGAAATCTTTTTGCAAAGCTGCGCCCACAAACGGTAACCCCTTCTTGCAGCAACTTAAGGAAATGCGGGGACACATTTTGACATCGCGGCAGGATCTTCTTGGAGTGTCGCGATGCAAGAAAATGCTTGGGTAAGAGACTAAAGAAATGGAAGAAGATGAGTGCCTCGGCATGTTCAGCTGGCTTTGGCAATGGTGCGCAACACATAGAATCACTGGCTGGTGCCGGGCGGTTAAGGGGGAGTTGGTACCTGTGTGAAGCGCAAAGGCTCTCCACACTGTCAAGAGCGGTGTGCCAATGTATTTGGTTGCCTCATGTAGCATGGACACGTGCAAGGGGCCGAGTTTCATCCAATGCGCTACAAACCCTTGGCAGATTGCTCCAGGGAAGTGTTCGCTGTTGACATGTTTCTGAAAGGTTTTGCCCTATAGCTGCCTGATTTGATATGAGCCATGCCCAGGCAGATTCTTGTGCGGAGTTGCCTGGCTTCACATCATTGGTGGAAAGATGCGATATATATATATATAACGACAAATGATTCCTGTGAAACAAGTACTTTCGCGTGTGGTTTTCGCATGTAGGTCTCAAAAGCTGCTGTGAAGTCTCCATCAATGCAGCAGGGATTTGTATGGCACGAGGTGAAGGTTTTGGGCCTTCCTGGAACTTGCAAAGATTGCAAAGATTGCAAAGCTGCCACGCAAGGCAATGTGTAGCTCATGCCGCCCTGTACCGCTACGCTACAGTTTCTTTGTACATGGCCCGACTTGTGTGCTTTTTTTGGGGATATGGGCCAATATGGGTAAGTCTGGGCAAGCTTCGGTTGAGCCAAGCCTGACGATCACAAAAAAAAGTCTCAATTTGTTGATTCTCGCACTCCATCTTGATGCTGTAGAGTGTCCGTCTGCAGGAGTGATTCCCGTGGGCCAGTTCCTTATGCTTCGGCCGGGGTTTCCAAACGGATTTTTGCTTTGCTTAATTTGGACATCGAGTGGGCAAAAGCTGACAACTTCAAACTCGACCCATGGAAAGTGTCTGATTCTTCCGCAAGAAAAAAAACATTTTGCCTTGGGTCTCCATATCATTCCATTCTCTACATAGATACATATGATTACATATGTGCACCATTTGATTACATGTGTACGACATTTATTGATTACATATGTACAACATTTATTGATTACATATGTACAACATATGATTACATATGTATGACATATGATTACATATGTATGACATATGATCACAAATGTTAAACATGATGTAAAACAAATGATTACGTATGTACAACATGTGATTACATATGTACAACATGTGACTACATTTGTACAACATTTGATTACATATGTACAACATCTGATCGCATTTGTACAACATTTGATTACATATGTACAACATCTGGTCGCTTTTGTACAACATTTGATTACATATGTACAACATTTGATTACATATGTACAACATTTGATCGCATTTGTACAACATTTGATCGCATTTGTACAACATTTGATCACATTTGTACAGCATTAGATCGCTTTTGTACAACATTTGATTGCGTATGTACAACAAAGGATTACATATGTACGACATACGATTACATATGTACAAGAAATGATTACATTTGTACAGCAAAGGATTTCATTTGTATAACATGTGTCTACATATGTACAACATATGGTTACAAATGTACAGCATGTGATTACATATGTACAACATAGGATTGCGTATGTATAACATGTGCTTACATATGTAGAACATGTGATTGCATATGTACAACACTTGATTAGAAATGTACAACAAATGATTACATATGTACAGCATATGATTTCATACGTGCAACATTTGGTTGCAAATGTATAGCATTTGATTACATATGTACAACATTTGATTACATATGTACAACAAATGATTACATGTGTACAACATATGATTACACATGTACAACATGTGAGTACATATGTACAGCATTTGATTACATCTGTACAACATGTGATTACATATGTACAACATTTGATTACATATGTACAACATATGATCGCGTTTGTACAACATTTGATTACATATGTACAACATGTGATTACATATGTACAACATGTATTACATATGTACAGCATTTGATTACATATGTACAACTTAGGATTTCAAATGTATAACATGTGTCTACATATGTACAACATTTGACTACATATGTACAACATATGATCGCGTTTGTACAACATTTGATTACATATGTAGAACATGTGATTGCGTATTTACAACATTTGATCACATTTGTACAACATTAAATCGCTTTTGTACAACATTTGATTACATATGTAGAACATGTGATTGCGTATTTACAACATTTGATCACATTTGTACAACATTAAATCGCTTTTGTACAACATTTGATTACATATGTAGAACATGTGATTGCGTATTTACAACATTTGATCACATTTGTACAACATTAAATCGCTTTTGTACAACATTTGATTACATATGTAGAACATGTGATTGCGTATTTACAACATTTGATCACATTTGTACAACATTAAATCGCTTTTGTACAACATTTGATTACATATGTAGAACATGTGATTGCGTATTTACAACATTTGATCACATTTGTACAACATTAAATCGCTTTTGTACAACATTTGATTACATATGTAGAACATGTGATTGCGTATTTACAACATTTGATCACATTTGTACAACATTAAATCGCTTTTGTACAACATTTGATTACATATGTAGAACATGTGATTGCGTATTTACAACATTTGATCACATTTGTACAACATTAAATCGCTTTTGTACAACATTTGATTACATATGTAGAACATGTGATTGCGTATTTACAACATTTGATCACATTTGTACAACATTAAATCGCTTTTGTACAACATTTGATTACATATGTAGAACATGTGATTGCGTATTTACAACATTTGATCACATTTGTACAACATTAAATCGCTTTTGTACAACATTTGATTACATATGTAGAACATGTGATTGCGTATTTACAACATTTGATCACATTTGTACAACATTAAATCGCTTTTGTACAACATTTGATTACATATGTAGAACATGTGATTGCGTATTTACAACATTTGATCACATTTGTACAACATTAAATCGCTTTTGTACAACATTTGATTACATATGTAGAACATGTGATTGCGTATTTACAACATTTGATCACATTTGTACAACATTAAATCGCTTTTGTACAACATTTGATTACATATGTAGAACATGTGATTGCGTATTTACAACATTTGATCACATTTGTACAACATTAAATCGCTTTTGTACAACATTTGATTACATATGTAGAACATGTGATTGCGTATTTACAACATTTGATCACATTTGTACAACATTAAATCGCTTTTGTACAACATTTGATTACATATGTAGAACATGTGATTGCGTATTTACAACATTTGATCACATTTGTACAACATTAAATCGCTTTTGTACAACATTTGATTACATATGTAGAACATGTGATTGCGTATTTACAACATTTGATCACATTTGTACAACATTAAATCGCTTTTGTACAACATTTGATTACATATGTAGAACATGTGATTGCGTATTTACAACATTTGATCACATTTGTACAACATTAAATCGCTTTTGTACAACATTTGATTACATATGTAGAACATGTGATTGCGTATTTACAACATTTGATCACATTTGTACAACATTAAATCGCTTTTGTACAACATTTGATTACATATGTAGAACATGTGATTGCGTATTTACAACATTTGATCACATTTGTACAACATTAAATCGCTTTTGTACAACATTTGATTACATATGTAGAACATGTGATTGCGTATTTACAACATTTGATCACATTTGTACAACATTAAATCGCTTTTGTACAACATTTGATTACATATGTAGAACATGTGATTGCGTATTTACAACATTTGATCACATTTGTACAACATTAAATCGCTTTTGTACAACATTTGATTACATATGTAGAACATGTGATTGCGTATTTACAACATTTGATCACATTTGTACAACATTAAATCGCTTTTGTACAACATTTGATTACATATGTAGAACATGTGATTGCGTATTTACAACATTTGATCACATTTGTACAACATTAAATCGCTTTTGTACAACATTTGATTGCGCATGTACAACAGAGGATTACATATGTACAACATACGATTACATATGTACAAGAAATGATTACATTTGTACAACATTTGATTACATATGTACAACTTAGGATTTCATATGTATAACATGTGTCTACATATGTACAACATTTGACTACATATGTACAGCGTGTGATTACATATGTGCAACATAGGATTGCGTATGTATAACATTTGATCACATTTGTACAACAAATGTTTGCATTTGTACAACATTCGATTACACATGTACAACGAATGATTACATTTGTACAACATTTGATCATATATGTTCGACATTTGATAACATATGTACAACATATGATTACATATGAACAGCAAATCATGACATATGTACACCTTTCGATTACACATGCAAAACATTTGATTACATATGTAGAACATGTGATTGCATATGTACAACATTTGATCACATTTGTACGACAAATGTTCACATATTTGAAACATATGATTGCATTTGCAAAAGATTTGGGTGCATATGTAGATCTTTTGGTTACGTATGTACAACATGTGATTACACATGTACAACATTTGACTACAAATGTAAAACATGCGGTTACATATGTACAGCAAATGATTACATATGTACAGCATGTGTTTACATATGTGCAACATATTTGTTTTTAAAATCATACTTAGATACATATGTCATTTGTATATGGTATCATCTCTTGGATTCCTGGGTTCCCCTTGGTTCCTGGCGTCCTGTAGGATCTCATCCCTCTTGGGTTTCGTGTGGTTCGCTTGGCCTCTGCGGCTTTCGCCACTTGGTCGTCACCCGTATCAGCGGACATTCCCATCACACCTTCTCGTTGTTTCCAGAAAAATGGGTGAACAAGAGTGTTTTTGATGTTTTTTTGCTTACATACTTTTAACTGTGAATGATCTACTTGTTTGCAATTGGCAGTCGCAGCAGCAATCAAGGGCTCCACTGGCAAGAACAGCAAGCGCATTGACTGATGAGAAGATGGCGTCATCATGCTAGCAGTTTGCGTCAGGTTGTCACGCGTTTCCACGAGAAAACATACAGTTTCGTGAGCGATCCAATCCTCAACAAAGAACTTTGTGAGAGACTTCCTCCTTTGCAAATTCAAAGAACATCCACATGCTCGAAGTACCGCGCCTGCCACACACAATGACAAGTCTGCATCTTTCCAACATCACCTCTCGCAGTGCTAGCATTGCAGAAAGCGATCCTGGAACTGGCCCAGATGTCGTGAGGTATTGTCTTGAGGTGTCGATTGGGAGAAATGGTCTTGTGATATGTTGAATTGTGAGGAATGATGTTGTGATATGTTGAATTGTGGTGTGGTGGTGGGGGGAGCCGTGGTGTTTTGAGATGGTGAATTGTTAGAAGGCGTATTCTGAGAAGTGCTGCTGTGATATGTGGTGTTGTGAGATGATTTTGAATATTTGTAACAGGAAAGTTTCGCCGCTTACAACACAACTTCCTTTGATGATCATATACCCCGCAGCACCCCTACTACAACCATAGTCGGCAACTCTAGTTAGCACAGTTAGTGTTCACTCATGGCTAACACTGCAGGATTAGCCATCAGCCTCAGTTTCAGCATGGAATCCAAGCATTAAGAGCTCCAATTCCAGGCCATGTGAGTGGAATCCCGCAATGCTGAGATGTGCGTGGAAATCCCATGAGTTCAGGACAGCGGTTCGTTTCAGCTAGTTACGAGAGAGGTGGAGAGGTTGATCCAGTGATCGGTTGCTCCCAGGACAACACCCGATCGTGTTCAAATGGTTTGCTATTTGAGGGTGCCTCTGCACAAATCTTTTAGGATCAGCAACCAAGACCATGTTCCTTCAACCGAGGTTATAGTGAAATCATGAAAGCAGCTGCCGTGCTGGCAGATGAGTTGGAACGTGTTTCCCTGGATAGGCGCTAGCTTCTGCAGCAGTTCCAAGTGAACGGTGACCCCGTTGCCACTGACCACAACGGCAAGTGATCGCTACGCTTAGCCAACTGCCATGTGACTGTTTTTGATGACCGGGGCCGTTCACTGCTGCAGAGTGAAGCGAGTGGAGTGGAGAATCATGCGCTCAAAATGTTGGTTTTACCTGGTCATACCTGTAGGTTACCTATGTTTCCTTTGCCTTCTCCGAAAATATATTCCCTGTGGAGTCAAAATTGATTCAAGGGTGACCAGAGACCACGTGATCGTATGATTTCTTCATATTTCTTCAATTTGAGGTTTCAGCGATCGCTTGCAAAAAAAGAGAGACACTGAGCTGGCGCCAGTCATGTGTAAGCCGTCAAACATCAT
>VSDK01013397.1:244215-256519 GCA_009767595.1 Symbiodinium kawagutii
AAAGCTGCTAGCAATAGCAGCCACCACTTCTTCGAGGAAAGCACCTCACTGCTGAACGCAATCGCGTTTGGCTCAAGCACAACTAGTGTGTGGAAAAGAGCAGGCTGATCGCTGAGGGAAGATCCCAAAGGGATAGCTACTCCGCTTAGCATACGAACTTAGCCCCTTAGCCCACCAGTCTGCAGTACCAACTGCATACTATATATGCAGTACTATCTATTCTTGTTGGGTTATTGCATTGTTAGGCACCAAATTTCTTAGAGTGATTGGAACGTGATTTAGAATTTCATTTGGTTCAGCGTCATTCGGTGGCATCAGGATATGGGTGAGGTCTTTCAGAGTGGCTCGCCATGGTGGACGATCGAAATCGAAGGTTGGGATCCTCAGTACGAGATCTCGTCAGCTCAGCTTGTGAGTTTCGTCGCACGGGTGACGGTGACTTTGAAAGTCGGTGAGTTTCATTATGTTTCATTATGTTTCATTCGAATGTATCTTAAGCAACTTGCATCAACTTGCATCAACTTGCATCAACTTGCATCAACTTGCATCAACTTGCCATTAACCATCAGAATTCATCAGAATTCTGCATCAAGTTGACGGCTGCAATTATCTGAATTTCAGCCACCATATTTACCAACCCTGTGAATGAATGATAGGTCCTATTCAATAGGTTCTCCACCATAGGTAGATAATCCCCTGAGTTTTTGATGTGCCAGTCCCATCATGTTGATCAACCCCTGACTTTTTCAATGCTTCGTGGCTTTCAGGAACTGGCACCAATCATTCCCAGTTCCTGGGGCCTGTAATGCCCGAATGCAACAGCGTGACTTGGCAGCGAGATTCGATGGCGGTGAGACTCTGTAGGCGCTTGGGTCCGGTGAGACACCGAGACGGCGTTGTGCGATTGGGGCTAGGTCAATGGCCAAAGCGGTGGCTATTAGAAATTCTGGGATTAAACAGGTTAAACACTGAACTTTTTCATGGGCAGGTCATGGAAGGTCAATGGCTTATCGAATATGGTCACTTCTGACATTAAAGGTAGGGCTCCCATTTCAAAGTTAGTCAAGAAACCGTTTGACGATCGTTATATCTACCAGTAGCCTAGTAGTTGGGACATGCTGCCTAGACGGCCGTGTGGTTTTATGTTTTTTTAGTTTTTCTGTCTTTGTCCGTGCACCATGTTGATGCCACGCAGCAATGTCATGGGGTGGGGTGGGGTGGGATGTTAACGTTCACTTCAATGTCAACACGATCGTTGCAGCGGTGGGTTGTGGAAGGGTGGGTTGGGGTGGAAGGGGATGTCAACGTTCACTTGAATGCCGTCATAATGCTAATGCTACACGCTGCAGCGGTGGGTTGGGGTGTGTGGGGTGTGATGTCTTCGTCCGCTTGAGCGTCATCACGATGTGAATATTATCGTCAAAATGCAAATGGATGCCTGCTGACCTGCAAAGGAGAAGGATTGTCATACCGTCCTGTCTCCAATAATTACTTTGGGACTTGGCGTTTCAATGGGACAACATCAGGGACCCAGGTCACCAGTGGATTTCCTTCAAGGATTGCAGAATGGAGTCATGACGCCGGAGTTGGAAAATAATTAAGCCCACGGCTGTCTATGTGGCGTGTACCTAGTTACCCTAGGTAGCTAGGGCCCTCCTCCTTGATCTAAAGGGCTTACCATGAGAGTGCGACATTTTCGCACCAGGATGAGGGTTACTTTGGGTGATCGCCAACAGGGTAGATCACCTCCAAATCAGGAGGGGTCACTGCGGGTCAGCAAATCAGGTCCTGAGCAGTTTGAAAGTACAAACATTGCGTGCCATTGATTTCTAGATTCTTGATTAACTTACAGATCATATTAGTACATTTATTTACTGTGCGCACATGTGTGGAGTAAGGGTCCTCGAGCAGATCGAGCAGAGCGAATTGCACAATCCCCGGTAAATGTGGCATCGCTCTTGACTATGGGGCATATTCAGCATTGAACGAAGACTTAATCAAGAAGATAACTGTTGTATCACAATGACCAATATGTCATCTTTTTGTGACTCAGTCAACAGGTCTATTGTCAAGGCACATAGATTAGTCAAACCTTGACATTGTTGACCAATAATATTGCCAATAATGCTATATCAAGTATTGTCAATAATACTATATCAAGTAATTTTAATGTGGACTATTCTGAATTATATTATTCTTCTATTATTGTCAATATGTTTATCTACAAGATCAGCCACAAAACGCCGTTCAGGCAGTGGTGCGCCCACAGGCGGTGCTGAATGGATCGGTCCCCAATGCATTGGAGGAGTATTTCGACAAATACAACGTGGGCGAACCCAGGGGTGGGTCGAACCCAGGGTCAAGAATGGTTGATGATGGGATAATGATAGGGGATATAGTGATTAATTATGACAGTCACTACTGGTTGATATAGTGGTTAGTGATGGTCAATGACCATTGTAGGGCCAAGAATGTTTGATGATGATGGAGATGGTGTTCCTGATGATTGTTAGCTAAGGGTGCTCGTTGACCGGTCTCGATCAACCCCAGATGCTGAAGAATTCTTCACGAATGGTTCATGGAGGATTAACGGATAATTTGTGATGGTTCATGAGACTTGATACCATGGTTAATGGATGGCTAGTCAATCATCAAGTGCTTACTGATCAAGCAATGACTGCGTTGTGAGTGATCGGGGCAATACTTCTTTTGATGCGGGATCCGACGAGCTCAGCAAGCCAAAGCCAACCCAAGTGCTTGTAGAAAAGGCTTGCCAATGAAAAACCTGATGCCCTGGTCATGTCAAACAATGAACTGGGCAGACCTCAGCATTCTCCACGAATCGTGTGGCTGTAGCAAATTGCATCATCTCTTGTCAACGGGGCTTGACTGGGCCTAAACCGCCAGTCAACACAGCGTTCATGGCGTGATGTCACGGGTTTAGAATACCCTGCATCCGAAAATAACCTTTAATTTGCCATGGATCAAGTACATTACCTAGGTCAAGTAAGCCCTCATTATAGGCTTTTTAATTGATAGGCTTTGATAGGCTTTTTTGCATTACTAAGCCTTGCTACTTGGAATTTCCAAAAAAAGACTGAAGGTCTGCCCTAGGTGCGCTGCACATCTGTAGCTGTGCGTTACATGAAGACCACCAGATCTGCAAAGAGGCTCCTGTGACGGCCTAACCTCCTGTGACCACAGCGTTGAGACAGCTACATTGTGTCAGCATGGTGGTCAGCATGTCAATCAAGTTGTGTTTTTTCCGAGAAAGAAAGACAAGACACAGAAGGGGCCTACACTCCCTACGGTGACCTACTTTATGGCTATCAACAGCTAAGCCAGCAAGCGATTGAGGAGTGCGAGAGACCGTTTTTGATTGTTTTCTTGTTGATGGGGAACTATACATTACAAAGAAGGGCTTTTGGTTCTATTGTACTCCATGGCAAAGGTTTCGACACTACTCAATTCGACTTGCCCAGTTGATTCATTTTCTTTCATCAAAATCTGTGATTGGTTAATTACTGTACGGTTCAAATGCTGTGTATTATTGATGCACTTGCATCTTAAGCATAAATCACATTTGATTTGGAACCTATATTTTCTCAAACTGGCAATGATTGAACATGTAGCCGACCATGCCTAGCCATTGTCAAAGCGATAGCCAATGAACTAAGGATTTTCAAGGTGGCACACCTTATGTTCCCGTGGTATGATTTATGGATATTTCCAGCTGCAATGTTTTCGCTCACCATCGCTCCAGGACTGTATTGATAGGCGATCCAAGACATGAATCACGCATATCCCAATCGTATCATATCGTGTCATAACCATGTCATCCATCCCATTGATATCATGACACACTGTATCCGATGCATTCTGATGATCTACGTGGTTTGGGCACCGGTACGTCCCATTATACGCCAGTTTCATCACCAATAATGGGAACCCTGGATTAACAATCCCCTGGTTGATTCATAGGGGGTATCTCCCACAAAAGCCTTGGTTAACCTTTGAAGTGCCCCCCCAATTTATTAACGTATGAGTTAATATTCAACCCATTCTATTCTTGTCATCAACCATTCTATCCCATCATTGATTTCTCGCTGCCGTCATTTTCCAGATTTCAGCTCAGCGGAAGTACACCAAATTTCAGTGGGCGGCTCAGGGGGGAGTCCATCACTACCGATGGTTAACCAACCATGAGAACAACTTTTTTTTGTCCCATGTGTGGTCTACTTGGTGGACCCTTCAACAAGAGCTGGGTGTATTACAAGGGGTGCTAATCACCATCAACCTAGATGCTAGCCATTTTTTCATTGTTAGCCAGTAGTCGCTGCCAAACACAAGCAGTAACAGTAAGCTTTGCGCAGTGGTGGGTGACAGCCAGGGGATGGTCCTGGGAATGAATGGGTCGAACCCGTCCTTCACAGGTATTGTAAACTACCAATACGGGTCAAGATCAATGAGCAGTGAGATTCCAGTGTCCATGTTTTTGAAATTTATGCGATTCCAACGCGTTCGTTAGTCTGCAGCATGCGGCAGATAGGTGTGGAAGCAATGGGATGAAGTGCACACTCATTAACATGAGTTTGCGAACTATCGTTTTCGGGACGTAACGCATCAAAAGGTAGGATGCATTCAGCATTCCTGGGTGTTTTGATGGTACCAAGAGTAGCTCCGCTGTTTCTCAGTTTCCTGGTCCGTTTCAAGAGATCAACGGCAGCATATAACGATGCACCATCCTCACCAGACAATCAAATACCTTCACCGTGATCAACCTTCGCTAGCTGCTACGGGGAATCCCAAAGACATGACTGTGATGTTGAAGTGCTCAGTTGAAGTGCTCATGACTGTGTTTTCTTCACAGAATCATGGTGAGACAATGACTGGTCGGGTGGGTCAGCAGATCCAGCAGATGGCCCATTGGTATGTCGGAGTGGATGAATTCAGGTAGGTATTTGATGTATGTATTAGTAGATGTGGATGTGTATGTATGCATATATGCATGTATGATCATGTATGCATATGCCTGCATCTATGCATCTATGCATGTATGCATATGCCTGCATCTATGCATCTATGCATGTATGCCTGATGGAACCTATGTGCGATGGTATGTAGGTACGTAGGCATTCGAGTACGATGGTAATCCAAAGGCATGTAATGGACACATGTAAGGCAGTGTAGCTGGATGCAATGGAGGTGAAGGAATGCCATGTAACGGGATACAGTGTAATGCAGTGTGATGAATCTTGAGGCAACAAAAGGTCACACATCGTTGCGCAACCGAATAGAAAGGGATGTGCTGTTTGTGTTTTTGTTTGTATTGCAGTATGCACTACTGTACATATACCTTGATCATGTTCATTATATTCGGGCATTGTATTTGATTTTATCCAATGGCAAAATGTACTACGTGGTGGTATCCAACAAAACATGCCTGTGACTAGGTTCAAAGCTGAAAAGGCTTCAAATTGTGGCGTTGATCTAGAACTGCTTTCTGCCGTTCGTCCGTGATATGCAGACGCACATTGTCCACAGACGTGTGGAGGATCCTGCTAGACCGCCACGGTGACCTATCTCCTGGCCTGCCAGCATTGAGGGAGGTGTGTGTATGGCAGGTGAAACGAATTTGTAAGATCATAGCACTAGTTGTTTCGTGTCGACGCTTAGATTTGTATTTTATCATCCCGCGCCCCTTCGGTCAAGTTTGCTTACAACTGTTGGGTACTGGTATCTACCAGTTATGGTACTAATATGACTCGCTCAATGGCGAATTTGTACCGACCTAGAAGTAGGCCACAGCACTTGATGGACTTAATCCCTAGCTTGTACCAAAGTACCGCAGTGACCCAATGACCCGAAACTTGGGCTCAGGTTCACTTTGGGCCTCCCGTTGGAACTTGCCAGCGATCTGCTGAATCACACGCGTGACATGAAGAAGCGAGTGAATCAGACAGCCACATTTTGCAAGTCACTTGGTATCTACGCTGGGGGTAATTTAGCAAGCTGGTTAAACAAGTCACTTGGTATTTGGTGAGGCTGGGATTAGTTCAGCAAGCTGGTCATAAGCCGAGTGTGCTGACTTGGTTTTTCATTAGGCTGGCTATCACTCTGATTATGTCAGTTGTATCTCATATTTGTTCCCCTGGTGCTACTTAGGTCCGCAGAAATTTGACTGGTCAGTCAATGTAGTAGTGGTGGTGACTGGAGTGTTGGCAGGCTATTGCCCAGTCGTTTGTTGCCATAGCCACCGATTGTGGCTCCCTCGAATCTTTGATGGTGAAGCATCCCTTGTAGTTGGGTAACCCCTAAGCCCTAAGCTTCGGTGGAGTTGATGGTTGTCCTGTTTCAGGTCGCGCCAGCCGAAAGCCTGCAGCCAGAGATATGTACCTGGGCCAATGGCTGGACACATTTGGACACCCAAAACTTAAGGGGAGCGATCACTGAAGTTTGGAGCAAGCTCCTCCGAGGCCGTAGGGGTTGCCCAAATGGCAGTCCTTTAAATACCCGGTATGTTTCTAATACTTTTTTCGCATACTTTTTCAGGAAGAGACCACAAGGTTTTGCGCAGTGCATTCTGTGACATTGATAGTTGCATGCTGCGAAGCGGAAAAGGGGAGCAATTGAATCATGCAATCCTGTAGGACATCCCCTATGATGATGCCGCCACGGCAAGCTTTTCATGACAGACGTTGGACCATCAACGTGTCAGCAATCAGAGACCGTGGTTTGAACATAGGGCTTAGTGCAGTTTGAACGCGTTGTTCTACCTGGAGTTTGAAACGATAGTGTGTGAACTCCAAGTGTCAACCCTTCTAAAAGCTTTTGGTTCCATCGTTGTCCAAAACAAAGGTTGCGCAGTAGAAATACTGTGTTGATTGTGTTGGACACCTGCACAGTCACGGGAGATCCCCAGGAAGGGCTCCTATTGCTCTGCCAAATGGTGCTGGATTCGGCCGTCAATGCTGACACGTGCGGCTTCCCCAAGCGCTTTCAGAAGCAGTGGCTTCTGAGAACACATATAGGACCCCGGAGAGCAGAAGTCATGATTAGGTTTCTGCTGCAGTCATCTTTGTCGCTGCTGCTGCTAGGCTCTTGTTGATGCTGCTGTTGTTGTTGTGGTGTGGTTGTGGTTGTTGTTGGTTATCGGTTGCTGCTGGTTGGTTGTTGGCTGTTGGTTGTTGGTAGTTGGTAGTTGGTAGTTAGTCGTTGGTCGTTGTTGCTGTTGTTGGTGTGTTGTTGTTGTTGTTGTTGTTGTTGTTGTTGTTGTTGTTGTTGTTGTTGTTGGTGGTGTTTGTTTGTTTGTTTGTTTGTTTGTTTGTTTGTTTGTTTGTTGGTTGGTTGGTTGGTTGGTTGGTTCGTTCGTTGGTTCGTTTGTTCGTTCGTTCGTTTGTTTGTTTGTTCGTTCGTTCGTTTGTTCGTTTGTTCGTCTGTTCGTTTTCGTTCGTTGGTTCATTCGTTTCTTCTTTCGTTTGTTCGTTCGTTTCTTTCGTTCGTTCGTTCGTTCGTTCGTTTGTTCGTTCGTTCGTTTGTTCGTTCGTTCGTTCGTTTGTTTGTTTTTTTGTTCGTTTGTTCGTTTGTTCGTTTGTTCGTTTGTTCGTTTGTTCGTTTGTTCGTTTGTTCTGGTTGGTTGGTTGGTTGGTTGGTTGGTTGGTTGGTTGGTTGGTTGGTTGGTTGGTTGTGTCAAGATATATCCTCACATCGTATGCACATCATCATGTGCCGACATCTGGGCTCCATCAGCGCCCTTGAGCTTTGGTTCCCATCGGGAAAACATCAGTGCCAGCTGCTTGACATCAGCAGGGTTCAGCATCCCTGAAATTAACATGGTAGCGGAGCAGTGATCCCTGGAAGCATCCAGAGGTGAGCTCAACATCGCAAAAGCAGATCATCCATCATCTGATCATCAGCAGCCACTGCAGCAAGCATACATCGAGAAATTGCAACAACACCAGCATCAACAGAGACAAGCCTGAGCGGCCTGCATAAGTACAAACTCCCACCACCATCTTTCGACGGTGATTACGCAACATATGAGGAGTGGAAGTCCAAATTCACGGCCTATCTAGGCCTCAAGCATCACCAATTCCTTCACCTACTCGCTCGAGTAGAAACCACCACAGAGCCCATCACCGATACCCTCCTCACATCAACAGCATCTACAACAGAAGAAGGAGCAACATGGGTCAGGCTAGCATCAGAGCTTCAGTTCATTCTCGTGAGCATCACCAAGGGCGCCTCAGCAACAGTAGTGAGACAACAAGGCATCAATGCCAACGGGTTTGAAACATGGAGACAACTCAACCGAAGGTTCTCCATCCCAGTTGGCACCCGTTCCATCGGGTATCTCACCAAGCTTCTCAAACCCATCTTCGATGAGCATCGTTTCGAAGAAACATTCTCAGCATGGGAATTTGAGGTTCATCGTTATGAACGAGACAACGGCACAACATTGCCAGATGGCATCAAGATAGCAGTGCTCATCAACGAAACCAAAGGAGCACTTCAACAACATCTACAACTGACAGCATCAACAGTGACACAGTATGCTCAACTCAGGACGATCATCCTGGAGTACTACAGAGCACAGGCATCATTTGGACGCATGCAACAACAACAGGCAGCAGCAGCTGCAGCCACATCACAAGGACCAGCACCAATGGACATCGGTGCATTCAACAAAGGAAAAGGAAAACACAAAGGAAAAGGAAAGCATCAAGGAAAAGGATACAACAGCTACAGCAATTTCAACAGCAAAGGAAAAGGCAAGTATCAACGACCAATCGGCCAAGCAACATCATACAAAGGAGCATCGAAAGGATTCAACAAAGGATACAACAAAGGAAAAGGGCCATCAAAAGGATTTGGCAAAGAAAAAGGAAAGCCATCAAAGGGCAAAGGAAAAGGCATCGACACCTGCTACAAATGTGGCCAACCTGGTCACATCGCAAGAGACTGCAGAGTTGTCATCTACAGCTACGCAGACGAGCATCAACAGCTCATCAATGATCCAACATATGATTGGTACAACGACCAATATCAAGAGGAATGGTATCAGGATTACAACCAGGATTGGTATGGCCATCAAGGATATGATGAGGAGCATCATTATGAGCAACATCAACCACAGCAGCTTGCATTACCGCCACCACCACAGCAGACATCGGAGAGTTCCATCAGCACAATGAAAGCATTTCACATCGCAGCTGTTCAATCCATCAACAAGTTGGAGGTCGAGATCAACGACATCAAGCAGGACTCCTATCACATCATGATCGACAGCGGTGCAGCAACACATGTGTGTCCACCATGGTTTGGAACATCGTTTCCTCTCCATCAGATGAGTGAAGCATCGAAGCCAACTTTGAAGACAGTCACCGATGAGGACATCTATGTGTATGGATATCGCTGGATCCACTTCATCAACGACAACAACCAACAACTGGTCGTCCCATTCTTCGTTTGTGACGTCAAGACTCCCATCTTGTCGGTCACCAGGCTCATCCATCAAGGTTTTGAGGTCAACTTGAAGCAGAATCCAACCATCACCAACACCAACTTCAGCAGCGACATCACCCAGCAAGATGGATTGTTCTACATCCATCTCACACCAACAGATCTACCTGCAGGACATCAACTTGTCATCACCAACATTGGTGATCAGCAAGTTGCCATGATTGCACCAACAAGTTTCGGCAATCCCATCACACACAACAACGACTACTGGACTATGAACAACGAGGGCTACATCGTTCGCATCCACAAGCGACTTCGAAAGGCAATGTTCATGCCATCAAAGGGATGTCCCATCCCTGTTGAGTGGCTTGAAGACTTCAGGAGAACCATCATCAGGCAACCAGGTCAACAAAGGCAGGTCATCGAGGAAAGGTATCAACAGCTCAGCAAGAGCGATCAACTCAGAGTCATCGAAGGCTCATCATGGATTGGAGAAACATGGTTCAAACCAAAGAAGGGTGCACCTGTGGACATCCAGCCCAAGGTGACCCCATCACAGGTCAAACATGAGCATCAAGGTACACAACCACGGAAAAGGGCATTTGTTGAGAAAAGGCCATCAGGAGACAACAGACAGGCATCAGGAGATCAACGGAAGAAAGAGACATCAAAGACTGATCAGAGGTCAACATCAGATTCAAAGACAGACGAGAAGCATCATGTGCTTGAGACACAACATCCAGGAGCAACAGCGTCGACATCAACAACCGCGCCATCAACAAGAGTTAGAGGCAAGCAATCACCACATCAAGAACAACAGCCATCAGCATCAGCTGACATCACAATGGAAGACAACAGACCCATCGGATCAAAGTCATTGATCCCTCCACCAGATCCATCATCTCATTCAGAGGACTACTGGGTGAGAGAAGGACATCTCTGGAAGAGAGTCCACATCAACCCTCGAACATCGTTCTACTGTCCAGAGCCATCCAACACTGGACCCATCATCGACAACCTTTTGCCAACAAGGCAGACTCATCAAACCAACCGATGGAAGTCGAGGACATCGAGTAGATGATGAGTGGACCATTGAGCCACAACCATCCCAGTCTCAACCATGGACTGGTTCAACCAACTTTGAAGAGCGCATCACCTACAAGGAAGAGATCGACGAGGACGAGTATCAACAGACAGCATCAGCAGTACCAGCAAGAGCAACGAAGGCACCAACTCAACCAACAGCACAGGAGATCGCAGAGCATCAACTCACACACATGCCATACAGGGACTGGTGTCCCATCTGTGTTCAAGGGAGAGGAAAAGCATCAGCACATCAAAAGCAACGCAGCAGGAAGCCCATCATTCAGGTGGACTTTGCCTACATGAAGGGAGTTCATGATCCCTCAGCATCACCAGTGCTCACAGCCATCAACATCGAGACAGGACTCTGCACAGCAGCACTCATCCCTGACAAGCAATCAATGTCAGAGTACTGCGTCAACACCTTGATTGCATTCATCATGGAAACAGGCAGGACAACATGCATCCTTCAGAGTGACAACGAGCCTTATCTCAAGGCCATCGCTCATGGAGCAGCATCGAAACTTGGCAACATCACCGTTCGCTTTTCACCAGCATACAGCTCACAGAGCCAAGGTAGCATCGAGAGGTTGCATCGAACATTGTTCAGTCAGGTGAGAGTCATCAGAGAGCACATCAAGATGAACTATGACACCGTCATCAACATGAATCATCCAATCATGCCATGGATGATCAAACACAGCAGCTTTCTCATCAACAACTACTTGATCCACTCAGATGGATTCACATCTTATTATCGTCGTTGGGGAGTCAACAACCAAACTCCCATCTGCGAGTTCGGTGAAACCATCCTCTACATGCCATCACAGGCAGTGAAGTCCCATCCAAAACTCGAAAGTCGATACTACAACGGCATCTGGTTGGGCAAGGATCCATCATCAGGAGAATCCTATGTTGGCATCTCAGGAAGAGTGATCAAAGCAAGAAGCATCAGAAGACAAATCAAACCACACAAGTACAACTTGCAATACCTTGAGATCGTCAACGGCAGTCCTTGGGCACCATCCAAGGTATACACACCACAGTTCATCTTACCAGCAACAATGACAACACCACCACAGCAATCGGCAACCAATGAGAGCAATAACACAGAGGACAGCAATGCAGAACAACCACAACGATCAGCAACGACAGAACATCCACCACCAACAACAGTCACAGATCGACCATCCAAGAAGCAACACACAGCACCATCACTACCATTACCACCAAAAGCGGCAGCACCAAGTCCAAAAGCCATCACAGACAGAGTCATGTCACCATCCATGACTCCTGCACGAAGCCCAGGTGGGGCATTCAGCACATCAAGAAGACCACTTGATGATACCATCACCGAAGGCAGCCAACCAAAACAAGCAAAGACATCAGAACAACAACAAGCAGCAACACGACCAACAGAGCCATCGCAACCAGCCAGGACCAAAGCCCGCATCAATGCGGTTACCATCCAACTCAAAGACGGCAAATCCATCACCGCAGCCACTTGCGAGGATCCATCAGAAGCGCGTACGGAACAGCGGCTTCTGGAACCCATCATCCATGATGATCAAGGGTTGGATCCCATCAAACTGAAGCAAGGAATGATGAAGGAGATGACATCAATGGTCAATCAAGGAGTGTTCGAGGAGATCACCATCGAACAAGCAACAGAGGAAGAAAAGCAGAACATCATCGGATCTCGCTGGGTTCATCGCGAGAAAGGCGATGAGGTCCGAAGACGCATCGTCGGCCTCGGCTA
>VSDK01013397.1:256658-268450 GCA_009767595.1 Symbiodinium kawagutii
TCCATGCCGCCCTCAACGCCACAGGCATCCTTCTTCGACCACCGTCGGAGTTCTATCAGAACAAGAACATCCTTTGGAGACTCAAGAAAGCCATGTATGGCCTCCGGTCATCACCGAAAGCATGGCAAGATCATCTCGCATCTGTTTTGCAACGTTTGGGTTACATCCGCCTCATCTCGGAACCCAACGTGTTCAAGCATCCAGATGGCATAGCCTACATCATGTGCTATGTTGATGATCTACTCTTTGTTGGCGAGCAACAGGAGATCAACAAGATCTTCGAGAGCATCCAGCAGGAGCTCCTCCTTAGGCCAACAGGAGAAGCATCTCCAGGACATCCTATCAGTTTCCTCGGTAGGAAGATCATCCACCGCGGTGACAGCTTCGACGTCCAGTTGGAGCCAGCATACATCGACAACATCCTCCGCGAAACGGAGATGACAAAATGCAACTCAGCAAGCACACCCGGCACAGCATCGATGAAAGCAAACATCGATGACGATGAGTTGCTATCAAAAGAAGAGCATCAATCCTACCGACGCATCGTCGGAAAGCTTCAATGGCTAGCGTACATCAGGCCAGATATGGCGTACGCTATCAAGGAGTTGGCCCGTGGCATCCAACAACCTTGCATCCGCGACCAGCGGAAGTTGAAACATCTTGTCCGTTACTTGGCAGGCACAAAGCATCACACTTTCACCATCAAGCCAAGCATTCGCATCGGCAAGAATCACAGCCAACCACTTGACATCAACATCTTTGTTGACAGCGATTGGGCATCAGGATGTGCATCAACACGCAAATCCACCAGCGGATTCATCATCCAATTCTGCGGAACAACAATCCACTTCGGATCACGAACTCAATCCGTCGTAGCATTATCATCAGCAGAAGCAGAGTTTTATGCCATCGGCGCCGGATGTCAAGAAGCACTCTTCATCCGGAACTTCATCAAAGAAGCATTCGGATATCACAAACTCAACATCAGAATCCACACTGACAGCTCAGCAGGCAAATCCATGGCATCACGCCAAGGAGTATCAAAGAAGGCAAAGCACATCGAGCTGAAGTTCATGTTCATCCAAAACCTGGTGCAAGCAGGCATCGTTTCAATCCATAAGATCCCTGGCAAAGACAACCCATCAGACATCCTTACAAAATACATCACACTTGAAGTACTCAACTGGCTTTTGCCCAACACGGGCATCAGAGCCATCAACCACTGAACAACACAGCGGCAGCCGTTTCACCATCGATCATATCATTTTCATGCATTTCACCCCTTTCATCTTTTGCATACCACATACAAAGTAAGCTGGCATAGCCATGGCGTACATGCAAAGCATCAGCAGCCATCTTCATCATAGAGTACATGTTCACATCGTTGGTTTCCTGGTTGAGTCGTTTAACTACATCCAGCACATCAAGGGTATGAGCATCTTTTGGAGCATCAGTGATTTCAAGTTTTGCAAGCCATCGACCTTTTTTTGCATCAGAGGAATCAGAGTTTGAGGGCATCAAGTTGTCTTCAACCAGCTTTATCATCAGAATTCAATCGCAGCCATTTTGCCATCACAGCCAGTGTGAAAGCATCGCAGCTACCCATCAGCGGTCATGCCTTTCGGATACATCGACCACATCGATGACATCAAGGTGACCTTGGTCCCAGACACCATCAAAGCCGTTCAGTTGGTTCCTGAGGACCCATCAAGGTCTGGCATCATGGTGAACATCGACGAGGCCCTGGGCATCAACGAGGCCGAATCGAAGGGCCAATACATCTACCTCCATCTGATGAAGGAGGAATATGATGCCATCAAGCAGGATGGCGCTGCAACTGTGAAGAGCATCATTGGCTCCCTCAGGAAGCCTTGGCTTCACACATCGCTATTCCCATCCGGCTTGGACGCCATCTACCAGAGCCTCTGGTTGTTGAGCGAACAGCGCATCTGTACTGCGCATCTCATGGAGTCAGTGGTCATCAGGTGGAAGCCCAACTGGTGGGCAGGCATCCACGACCTCATGCAGGAGGGCAACGCATCAGCGTTCTCTGGACATGGCATCTCCAAGTCCATCCAAGTCATGAACGACTGGACTTTGGAGTTGACGGACATCGAGGTTGCATCACAGGAGATCTATGTGATGAATGGACACATCACAGATGTGGGGACTATCATGTCCCCTTCCAGCTGGGGCCATTGATTCAACCGGCCCAGCCGCATCAGGAAGCGCGCATCTTGGGCGACGCGCTCCATCATGCTGGAACGCACCTGTTGTCGACATCGAGTGCATTGGTGGCATCTCACGTCAACAACTGATTGACGCATCCCTCAACCTGGGATTGGCCATCAGTGTGCCAGTGTGCCAGGATGCCCGACGATACAGGGGGCATCCGCTTCATCACCAGTACGTGCTGATGAACAACATCAAGAACATCACGGCAAAGGCTGGCATCCCTCCACCAGCAAATCATCATGGCATCTGTGTGCCATTGCATCTGCTGGAGACATCGGAGGATGAGACAATGGAGGACATCGCAGAGCCTTTGATCGAAATGGTGGGCCCAACAAGACCACCATCAAAGGCATCAAGTGTTGTGCCACCATCAGTGGCAAAGGATGCAGCGAAGGCATCTCCATCGACGGCAGCATCGAAGGCCTCGCCATCCACTGCAGCTCCCTGAGAGCATCAGAGGCATCGGAAGTGATCATCATCGAGAGGATGACATCAAGATCACACAGGCACCTTTTGGAGGTCATCAAGAGACCTTGCATCATCGAGAGAATGCACCTCTCCAAATTCATCAGCGGGATAAAGAGACATCACCGAGGTTCATCCACAGTGTATGACATCTTTTCTTGCACATCTGTACAGAGTGCACCAAGTTTGAAAAGCATCAAGTGTTAATGGCATCGGATTTCATCTTTCGTAGCTCAACATCTTTTGAAACATCTTTTGTATATATCGGTTGTGGAAAGTGCATCATCGACGCATCTTTCCAAGGTGGGGTGTCAAGATATATCCTCACATCGTATGCGCGTCATCATGTGCCGACATCTGGGCTCCATCAGGGCCCTTGAGCTTTGGTTCCCATCGGGAAAACATCAGTGCCAGCTGCTTGACATCAGCAGGGTTCAGCATCCCTGAAATTAACAGGTTGGTTGGTTGGTTGGTTGGTTGGTTGGTTGGTTGGTTGGTTGGTTGGTTGGTTGGTTGGTGGGTTGGTTGGTTGGTTGGTTGGTTGGTTGGTTGGTTGGTTGTGTCAGTGCATTCATCAACTCGTGGTCACTGGCTCAACACCTCAGGCCGGGAGCCTTCTCCCAACACACAGTCAACAGTGAACGCTGCAGAAGGAAAAGAGACAACAGAGCTGCTGTGTGCAACACGTTGGAACGAGTTGAATCTTCACATGGTAGCGGAGCGGTGATCCTGGCAACAATCCAGGTGAGCTCCAATACACAACATTGCACAACAAGCAACTCCCGCAAACAAGCGCAATCAACGGGATCTGACTCCGGTCACCCCAACTACCTAGGCAAAACATTGCCTGCAGCCAGATCCTGAAGCAAGAGGATCAACAACAGCAACGAGGACAGAAGTCCACAACACCTAGCATCACTCGCAAACAACAATGGCACCAGCAGATGATTCGGACAACGTCGGTCGACTGGCTGCAGCACACAGACTCAAACTACGACCACCAACGTATGACGGCAACTGCTCAACATTCGAAGAATGGCAATGCAAATTCAACGCCTCCATGGGCATACAAGATCCATTCTACCCTTGCCCAGAGCAGCGCCATTACAACAAGAAATCATGTGACAGGACATTGAAGGAGCAGCGCCAACACAAGAGGAAGGAGAAAGATGGCTCCAACTGGACAACTCATTGCCACAACAACAGGACCGGCAGCAACACACTGCAGACAACATTAAGGAGTACAAGCAGGATTGGAGATCTACAGACAACTTTGCCAACCGTTTTCAAAACCGCTTGGAACAAGGAGCATTGGTTACCTGACCAAGCTCTTAAAAGCAACATTCAACGCCAACAACTTCGAGGAGTCCTTCGCCAACTGGGAGTTGGAGCCCGACAGGTATGGGAGGGACAACAGCACTCAATTGCCAGACCGCGTCAAGATCGCCGTGCTCATGAACGAGGCAACAGGACCACCACAACAACACCTGTACTTCAATGCAGGCAACAATGCCACTTGTGCAGAGGTTCGAGCAGCAATCATGGGTTCCCACAAGTCAGCCACAGCTTGCACGGCAGCCAACCCAGCATACCTTGGAGGAGCAGCAGCAGGAATGGACATAGGAGCTGTCATGAAAGGTAAACGCCAAGGAAAGAGGAAAGGACAAGGAAAGAACAAAGGCAAAAGCAAAGGCAAGTACAGCAGCAAGGAGAAGGCTACGGCAACCCTTTTCAGCAACCGCCAGGCTACGGACAACGGACAACAAGGAAAGGGAAAAGGGCCAATTGGATTCAACATCCATACAAAGGAATGAGCAACAAAGGACAAGGCAAAGGAAAGTCAGCAGGCAAAACAGCGGGCAAGGAAAAGGAGCAAGATTCACATGCTACAAGTGTGGACAACCAGGGCCCACTGCTCGCAACTGCAGGAGTGTCAGTGTACAACATCACACAACATGGCAACGAAGAAGCACGTGGAGCAGATGGATACGACGACCTCACGCAACAGTGGTTTGAACAACCGCAGCTTTATGATGCACAGTGGTGGAGCAACGGCCAGACAACAATACACGCAATTCAGCAGCCACCGCAACAACTTGCACTACCAGCGCCAGCGCCAGAGACAACGCCAACAATCCACATCACAGCAAGGCGATTTGCAAGCATCCACAAGGCAGCGCAAGGGTTGGATCAGCAACGCAACCACAGCCAAGATCTGATGATCGACAGTGGGGCTGCAAAACATGTGTGTCCCAAGAAGTTTTCCCCAGAGACACCACTGTATGAGCTTCAACAGGAAAAAGGGCCATGCGTGAAGACGGCAGCAGATGCTGACATCAAGGTCTACGGTTACAAATGGGTCTACATGACCAACAACAACCAACAAGCAACTGTGATTCCATTGTTTGCTTGCGATGTTTCGCAACCAGTTTTGTCAGCAACAAGACTGGCAGAACAAGGACTCAACATTCAGCTCAACGATTCGATCGTCCAACAATCACACATCCCGAAGGATTCAGAGCAGCGCTGAAACAACAAGAAGGATTGTACTTCCTTCCAGGTACAATAACAGCCACACCAGCCAACATGCGACTGGACATGCGCAACGCGCCAACCGGAGTGAAAGCAACAGTCTCTCCAGTCACACTTACAAAGGACGGACCCAAGTGGGTAACAAACACACAACAACAACATTTGGACGTTCAACAGACAAGGCTTCCTGGTTCGACTACATGGACGTCAACGACAAGCTCCCTACATGGCAGGTCAACATTGTCCAATGGCAATGGCAGGGCTGTGACAGTGGTTGTTGGACAAGATTTGGTGCGACAAGCGTGGCACTTTGGGGTTGATGTTCTTGCAAGTTGAAAAATGGAGGGAGTTTCACGCGAATTGCGATTGTCATCCCTTTGGGCATTGGACGGATCGCGCGCCCCTGTGTTTTCTCTTGGAAAATTCTTTGCAAGATGTCGCAAAGTTAGCTCCCGAAGGGGGCGGTTTCGACATGTTCTTTCTCGGTTTGCTTCCGGTTGGTTGCTTCCTGCTTGTCTCGTGTGGCAGTTGAAATGGACATGCTGGATTTGGCATGTTGACTTTGCGTGGCAGGCGTGGTATTTATTTGTTGCGTCTGGCGCTGCTCTAGGATGGCTTTTCGCAATGGCGCGGCTGTGGCAGGTGATGTTGGAGAAGTCTTGGATCGTGACTTTGTGTGGTATGTATTTGGTGCATCTGGAGCTGTTGGCAGATGGCTTTTTCGCAATGGCGCAGCTGTGGTAAGTGATGTTGGAGAAGTGTTGGGTCGTGACTTTGTGTGGCAGGCGTGGCATTTTGGTGCGTCTAGAGTCTAGAGCTGTACTGGGATTGTTTTTCGCAATGGCAGGGCTGGGACAGGTGATGTTGGAGAAGTGTTGGATCGTGACTTTATGTGGCAGGTGTGGTATTTGATGCGTTTAAACATATTATTCTGGAATGCATTTTGCGATGGCAGGGCTGTGAGAAATCATGTTGGAGCACTGCTCTAGTACGTTGTTGTGCGTTGTAATACGTTGCAGTACCCTGCAATACGTTGTAGCGCTTTCTGCTAGGTTGCAATACGCTGTAATGCCTTGTAGTACGTTGTAGTACGCTGTGGTCTCTTGCCGTACTTTGTGGTACCTTGTTTTACCGTCTAATACTTTGCAGTACCTTGTAGTGCCTTGTATTACTTTGTAGTATTTTGTAGTACTTTGTAGTACTTCGCAGTGCCTTGCAATACTGCCCCAGGTTTCGTACCAGCGCCTCCGGCAGCCAACCCGAAAGGCTCACCAAGTCATTTTGCCCTGCGCGAACACGTAATCCTCCTGTCCAGGGAACGCTGGTTTCCCTCTCCGGCCGAGTGTCGCAGCCTCAATTTCCAATCGCTCATTAAGTTTTTTCTCTGTGAGTTCATCCAGGCGCG
Organism: Symbiodinium kawagutii; assembly: GCA_009767595.1. NCBI lineage: Eukaryota > Dinophyceae > Suessiales > Symbiodiniaceae > Symbiodinium > Symbiodinium kawagutii. The sequence continues at coordinate 263,296 of VSDK01013397.1, forward strand.
ACCGAACCAGAAAACGCGCGAAAGGAGAGCAGCTGCGGCTAAAGCTAAGGCAACGTGCCAAATGACAATCATATACAACCCTCAGCCAATTCTTGCGAAGGCCAAAGCAAAAGCGCAACCGAAACCAAAGCTCTCCAAAGAGGCGCCGGTTGTATCTTGTTGACAACCCATAGTCTCTAAATTGAACCCTTGCTCAGGCTCAGCTCAAAAGGAAGGCCTGTGAAGTTTCATATTTTACCAACATCACAACATCTTGATGCCAGGCGGCAGAGTTGGGCTTTCAAGTGGAGGCGTATTGATTCCAGGGTCCTTGATTCCATCTGACCTCCAGGGCTCTCCGGGTGGTGCTGCCAAGGAGGACGACATTCCACCACATCCACAAAGCTCTCCAGCGTCCGAGCCTTCATTCTTTTCCCTGTTGAGCAACCTCCTCTCCAAAAGTTAAGGTTTATGGGAGATCGACCAGCTGGTGCCGGGCCCCCGCCTGGGCCGCACGGAGCGGCAATACTGGCTGGACTTTGTCGCTGGATGCTAAGACACCCCGAGACTTTAACAACTTCGGAGTTATTCCTCCTGAGGCGTCCTACCTGGACGTGAACATCACGGCCCTGGTGCATCAAGAAGAATTCATCTTAGCGTGGATCATCGTGAAAGTTGCTCTGCCCGAGCTGGACGAAACACCAAAGGCCTGAGCGTACAATTCCTGAGATTTCAAAGAAAAACATCTGCTCCAGAGACTGCCGCCCGAGAAAGGAAGACCAGAACGCAAGAAAAAAAACAGAAGGAGCTGGAAAAGAAAGACGAGGCGCTTCGAAGTCCTCGGATTAATTTGACAGCGCTTGGAAAAATTACAGGAACGCCAGAAAAAGAAAGAAGCGTCGGCGGCGAAAAGAAACAAACGCCGCAGAGAGCTGCGAAAGAACAACAGTAAGAGCGACCGCTTGGAGGCGCGCGACCCTCACAACAAAATCTGACATCAAAAACATTCTTCGCAGGTCAAACAAGAGCACTACAAGAAGCTCGAAAAGGACCGCAAGCGCAAGGCAGGTCAATGCAAAAAGCATTACGCTTCAATACCAGAGAAATCAGTCCTGACAATTTCGAATTTGGATTTCTCTTGAGGCGGCGAAAAGACAAGAAGAAAGAGCCAACAAGGCTTCAATATTGCTTGTCTGATAAACTTCTTCATACTGCTTCCCACAATCCCTTCTTCTAACATGATTTTCACATTGCAAGCCTATACACTTTCACGCTGCGCCAAGTCAACCAGGTCAATCAACCCTTTGTGGCTTTCCCGTCATGCTTTCGTCTGTGCAATTCTGATTGTTTGAGGCGAGGGACGAGGCCAGTTGCAGACCACATCGAAGCCCATGATGTCATGTCAGTTGACATTTGCATCTTCTCCACGTACTCAGCCAGGTCAATGTTTTAAAATCTCTGTGGTAATTTCTTCAGTCTTGCCTGTTTAGGCGCCCAAGGAAGAGGCCAGGAGCACAGTTCACTGCGCAGTGTTTCATCATTTGATCCCATCAGGAACCTGCAGAAGAAAGGAGGGCGAAGAAGGCAAGCCTCAGTCAAAGTTGTTGCCAAGCAATATTATCTGAAGCTATTTTGTTCGCAGGCAGCGCGAGCGCAGGACGAGGCACCTTCTCTTTTTCGAATCTCAAAATTTATAATTGAAATTGTTGCAGTGCCAAATGCCTGTCAAGACATGGTGTGTATTTGCATTTTCGATGTTTCTTTGGTCGGGGCGGAGCTGAACGAAGAGGACAGCGTGCAGAAACTGAGCAGTTTTAAAAGCGATGACATGTTTAAGGCAACGGACACAGGAGCAACTGGAGTTTGAGAAGCAGCTCCTTGAAGCCAAGCCAAACAGCTTAAGGTCACGCCTGTGAGAAGCATTTGTGTTTGAAAATTCAATTGACGTGATCACAATTTCACCCTCAAATAGTTTCGGAGCAATTTTGAAAGGTTTCTGGTCAGATGCTGGATAGACTGCGTCCAATTTGGTCCCTTGTGGGAGATTGAAAACAATCCAGCCTTTGTCTTCCAGAAGTCTTTCATTTGGTGAATGTTGTCGAAAAAGTTCATCGAGCCATTGGGCGGTGACCGCACATCTTCGTTCGTAGGAGTTTCTGCCCTCTTTAAGGTAGTACGTTGTAGTATTTTTAGTAGTCGGTAATACCTTGTAATACATTGTAGTGCGATATTGTGCTGGTCCCGTGCTGCGGCAATATGTTTTTGAGGTGGTACCTTTTTGTTTGGTACCTTTTTGTTGCGGTACCTTTTTGTTGCGTACCTTTTTGCTGTGATATTTTTTTGTGTGGTACGTGTTTGTTTGGTACGTGATTGTTTGGTACGTTTTTGTTTGGTACGTTTTTTGTGTGGTACGTTTTTGTGTGGTACGTTTTTTGCGCGGTACGGATTTTTTGAATGGTGTGTTTTTGTTCGGTACGTTTGTTGCGTGGTACGTTTTTTTAAGTGCGGTGTCTTTTTGCGCGGTACGTTTTATTGGTGCTGTTTTTTTGTTGCGTTGGTGGTTTTCTTCTGGTGTTTTTAAGTTGGTGATTCGTTGTGGCAGTCATTTTGCGGTGATGTCGTCGCCCTGCGCCTGATAGGCGCGCATGTCTTCCCAACAGGCCCCACCTCGTGGGGGTACTACTTGCAAGTGACCCTACATTTGTAAGGGACGAGCTTGGCGACTTGATGGATACATGAGATCGGTTAACAGATACGTAGATGGCCTGATGAATCATCAGATAGGTTACATAGACAGGAAGATAGGCAGAATAGGCAAATAGATCGGCCGTTCGGTGAGGTTGGTATACGACCAGAGATGCAGGTATAGATGATGCTAGGACGAGATAGAAAGACAGGTATTAGATCTTATTGGATTATATTGGATTATTAAATTGTTAAATAGACATTGACAAATTGAAATGACAGATGCAACAAATGGGTAGATCAATGACGGGGAGAACTGACGGTGGATTCCGCTTGTGTGGGGTGGGCGGTTCTGGAGACCTGTCAAGTCCTGCCCCCTGGAGGAGACCTGGCCATGACCGTGGAGGAAGATGACTCTTGGAGACGCCTTTGGTGCCTCAAATTTCCATGGATGATCCATAGCTGGTTGCCCCATGTTGTCATTGGTTCAACATGTCGTCACGGGTGATGATGACACATTGTAACCATATCCAACTGTGACCATTCATGTTTTCTGCCAGAGTGGTGATTCATGGTACCGAGATGTACCGAGTATATTGTAGCTGCTGGCTGAGAATGCTTGATGATGTTTAAAACTGTTGGGGGAAGACATCCAGTTCACTGCTTAGTAGTTCCGAATCAAGTCAATCCATGTTGTCCAGAATTGTTGACTATGATCGAGACATTCGCAACCATTGAATAAGCAATCTCTTGGTCGTTATCCGAGAATTATCAACCTTAGTCATTGGAGATGTTTATTCAGTGTGATTTTGTATAGTCGCTGACCAACATTGACGGTTGCTATGAGCATTTCTGACCATCGTTGGCCATGCTGAGGCCATGCTGGTGAAGTTTTGATATGGTTTCTGTAGGATGGGCTCCATGATTAGACCAATTGTTTGTGCCATTCTTTTTTAGGCTGGGTGCATGCAAGCAGGTTGTGACAAGTGGGATAGCCCTGCTCACCCCAGTTCATATTTGGCTTCTATCACAGGGACTTCCACTCATCTGATCCTGTTTGGACGACTTCTGGGGTGGGCTGGTAAGGGAAAGAAGATCCTGTTTGGAATCGTTGTACCCTTGGCAATCCTGAATGGCTGATCCTAAGGAACGTCAACGTTTGACAGAGGACGTTTTGAATCTTTTTGGCGGCGATTTCCAGCTTTATCCCGAGGCTCTGCTCCGCATTGCCTCCCTTAGAGCAGTGGAGCATGGCCAGTTTTTGCCGTTGATTTTCGGGGTTGTTTGTAACTTTTAGGACGTAATGTTTATCAATATTTCTTCCTGCATTTTCTGTATAGTGAAGAAGATTGACAACTAAGGTCTCATGTGGTTTAAGCCAGGGACCCCCTACACATGAGCCCGCTTTTGACCCTCAAGCCGGGCTGGCTGCAGGGAATCATGGACTATTTGCAATTCCCTGAGATGGCAGAGATGAGCGGAATCGTCACTTGGGCGAAGCATGCAGCCTAACTGTGGTCACCAGTGTTAGGGTTACATAATGTCAACTTGCATCTAGTTTTGCTGCATGCGCGAAGACATCCTGCATGTCAGTGTCAGATTTGAAACGATTGGGGTGCACCAGGCCAGAGCATTTCTCAGCATCGGATGGTGCACAGGATCCAGGAAACATGCTGAACACAGTTTCCGTTTTGTTAGGCTGTAGTTTGCTTGTGCGTGGATGGCAAGTTCGTTTTCTCGATGCTGAAAGGATTAGGTTTGCACCAATTTCTGCAGCCATGCTGAGATGTCAGCTGACGTTTGTTGTGGCTTCTATGGTTATTTTTGTCACATTACCCAAAGATATCCTGGTACAATCAATGTGTTTCTGCAAATGTCTTTTCAACGACTGGGATGCACCAGGCCGGAGCATGTCCCAGCAGAGCGCAGGAACCAAGGAACCAGAACACTTGCACTCACCAATGCAAAAAAGCACAGAAAACACAAAACAACAAACATCCTTCTTAGTCTTGTTTGCCATCAATCCTTGTCAATAAGCACTCATCTTTGTCACCAACAAACATCCATGGCATTTGTTAGTCTTGATGCTGGAAGATAGTTCTGTAACACTACTGAGATGTTAGGCGACGTATTTTTTTTACATTTCGAACTGATGTGTTTCGAATGATGTAAATACTCTCTCTCTCTCTCTCTCGCTGGAGGGCCCAACTAATACTGTTGCCGCAGTCGTGATTGGCCTAGTGTTGGTTGTGGTGGTTGCCGTGGTGGTCGGTTTGTGGTGGTTTTGTTGTTGATGTCACTGTTGTCATGCTTGTGCAGTGCCTTAATTCTTGTGGTCGTTGTGTTGTTGTGGTTGTTGGCAGTGGTAGTCGAAAGTTCAGGACGCACCTGAACAAGTTGTTTCTTCCGAGTTAACTCAACTTAGAACTTCTATTTTTTTGCGTGGGGGGGGGGGCTTGAACAACAACAACAATTCGGAAAAACTGTTAGC
>VSDK01013404.1:6708-26788 GCA_009767595.1 Symbiodinium kawagutii
AAGAAAAAATATCATAATAAAAAATAATTCAAGATATTTATAATAAAATATATAAAAATAAAAACTATAACCCATTTTAATATTAAAAAAAAATCATTTTATAATAAAAAAAATATTATTAAATATTTATATATTTTTTTATATTTCAAAAAACCTCATAATTTATTTTATCTTAATATATTTTAATTTCATAATTTTTTTCTTAAAAATATTATTTTTTTATTCTCTATTTTTATTTTATTTTTAAATTTATTTCAAATATTTTATTCCAATACTATTTATTTCAATATATTTCATTTTAATACATATTTTTATTTTTTTTTTAAGACTAAAAAATATTTAATATATTTTCTTTTAATATTTTCTATTTTAATATATATTATTTTTTTTCAATATTTTTAAAATAATTTAAAAAATATTTAACAAATATTTTTAAATATTTATTTATATTTTAGATATTTTTTTAAATAATTTTAAATTTTATATTAATATATTTATTTCTTCAAAATTATATAATATATAAAAAATATAATATTAAAATAAAATCCATTTTTATTAATATAATTTATTATTAATTAAAAAATACTAAATAGTAATATATTTAATTTTTTTTTCCAATATTTTTTTTTTTATTAATTAAAAAAATAAACAAAACTATCTACTTTATATATTATAAAAAACTTAAAATAAATTTACATAAAATTCAAATAAAATAACTATTATACAAGAATTTAAAAAAATTAAAAATAAATATATTTTTAAAAATATATTTATAAATACAAAAAAAATATATTTATTAAATATTTTTTTTAATAATAAAAATTATTTTAAATTTCAAAATTATTATAAAAATATTTTATTTTATCATAAATATTACAGAAAGATATTTATATTAAATATTACAAAAAATATTCTATATATTTTTCTTTTAAATTTATATTATACTTCTTATATTAATTTTTAGTAATTTAATCTTCAAAAAAAATCATAAAAATCATTTTTCCAATATTTTTAATTATATAAAAAAAATACAAATCTAAATTTATATTCAATAAACAAATATCCATAAAAATTATTACCATTTACTTTAAATTATCCTTTTTTACATTTATTTTAATTTTTTTACTACTCGTTTCTTAACTACTCTCTTCTTTACTACTCTCTTCTCACAACGCTCTTCTAAACTACTTCTTCTAAGTTACCCTCTTCTAAACTACTGCCTTCTGAACTACTATCTTCTAACTACTACCTTCTGAACTACCCGCTTCTGAATTACTCTTCTAAACTACAGTCTTCTGCGCTATTCTCTTCTCAACTACCCTCTTCTGAACTATTCTCTTCTCAATTACTCTCTTCTGAACCACCCTCTTCTGAACTACTCGCTTCTGAACCACACTCTTCTGAACTATTCTCTTCTCAACTACTTGCTTCTTAACTACCCCCGTCTGAATTATTCTCTTCTGAGCTACTCTCTTCTGAGCTCCTCTCTTCTGAACTACCCTTTTCTGAACTACCCTCGTCTGAACTACCCTATTCTGAACTACCCTCTTCTGAACTACTTTCTTCTGAACGATTCTCTTCTCAATTACCCGCTTCTGAACTACTCTCTTCTGAACTACTCTCTTCTCAACAGCTCTCCTCTGAACTACTTGATTCTGAACCACCGTCTTCTGAACTATCCTCTTCTGAACTACTCGCTTCTCAACTTCTCTCTTCTGCACTCCTCGCTTGGCGCCACCATTCGCTCCTACAGGGCGCGGGCGGCGCTCTGGCTGCGAATGGAAGCGGCAAAGACTTGCTTGTCGTGGCGTCGCCCGCGCCCTTCCGGGATGTTGCCACAGCTTTTGTCTGGCATCGCTTATGGCACAGCGCAGCACCTTTGGTCACTTCATTGAATCCCTTGGAGCTGGCACACTGGAAGCCCGTACGATGTCCGCCAAGCCTTTTAGCCGGCGCTTGCCCAGCCTCGTGCTCTGGCGAGCGTCGCGCCATTGTTTTTGCCACACCTCCGGTTGCCTTGTACTCATTTGAATTTTCTATCATTTTGTGCATTCGGCACTGGGGTGCTTCTCAGTTTTCCACACCAATTGCTCATAGGCGGCAATTGTTCCAGGGCTTGTTTCACAGCCACCACCAATGTGTGAGAGCCTCATGTAACTTAGAGCATAGTCTGCACTCCTCTCTTCCGAACTACCCTCTTCTGAACTACCCTCTTCTCAAGCACTTTCTTCCAAACTACTAAACTACCCTCTTCTGCACCACTCTCTTCTGAACTATTGTCTTCTCAACTACCCCTTGCTGAACTACTCTCTTCTGAATTACTCTCTTCTCAAGTACTCTCTTTTGAACAACCAGCCTCTCTCTTCTGAACTACTCTCTTCTGAACTACCCTCTTCTGATCTCCTCTCTTCTCAACAGCTCTCTTCTAAACTACTGTCTTCTGAACTACTCTCTTCTGAACTACTCTCTTTTGCCCGCTCTGTTCTCAACTACCCTCTTCTGAGCCACGCTTGTCTGAACTGCTTTCTTCTGAGCCAGTCTCTTCTGATCTACTCTCTTCTCAACATCTCTCGTCCCAGCTATGCTCTTCTGAACTCCTCTCTTCTGAAGTTCTCTCTTCTGAACAACTCTCTTCTAAACTACTCTCTTCTGACCTACTCCCTACTGAACTACTCTCTACTGAACTGCTCTCTTCTCAACAGCTCTGTTCTGAACTACTTTATTCTGAACTTCTCTCTTCTGAACGACCCTCTTCTGAACTACGCTCTTCTCAATTTCCACATGCACCGTAACTCGGAGTTTCCTTACGCAACTTCCTTTGACCAACACATTTTCTTACCAACCCATTTTATCACCAAACAGATTCTTACCAACACATTTTCTCACCAAACAGATTCTTGCCAACACATTTTCTCACCAAACAGATTCTTACCAACACATTTTCTTACCAATCCATTTTCTCACCAAACAGACTCTTGCCAACACAGTTTCTCACTAAACAGATTCTTACCAGCACATTTTCTCACCAAACAGATTCTCACCAACACATTTTCTCCCCAAACAGACTCTTACCAACCCATTTTCTCACCAAACAGATTCTTACCAACACATTTTCTCACCAAACAGATTGTTACCAACACATTTTCTTACCAACACATTTTCTCAACAAACAGACTCTTACCAACACAGTTTCTTACCAACCCATTTTCTCACCAAACAGATTCTTACCAACACATTTTCTCACCAAACAGATTCTTGCCAACCCAGTTTCTCACCAAACAGATTCTTACCAACCCATTTTCTCACCAAACAGATTCTTACCAACCCAGTTTCTCACCAAACAGATTCTTACCAACCCATTTTCTCACCAAACAGATTCTTACCAACACATTTTCTCACCAAACAGATTCTTACCAACACATTTTCTCACCAAACAGATTCTTACCAACACATTTTCTCACCAAACAGATTCTTACCAACACATTTTCTCACCAAACAGATTCTTACCAACACATTTTCTCACCAAACAGATTCTTACCAACACATTTTCTCACCAAACAGATTCTTACCAACACATTTTCTCACCAAACAGATTCTTACCAACACATTTTCTCACCAAACAGATTCTTACCAACACATTTTCTCACCAAACAGATTCTTACCAACACATTTTCTCACCAAACAGATTCTTACCAACACATTTTCTCACCAAACAGATTCTTACCAACACATTTTCTCACCAAACAGATTCTTACCAACACATTTTCTCACCAAACAGATTCTTACCAACACATTTTCTCACCAAACAGATTCTTACCAACACATTTTCTCACCAAACAGATTCTTACCAACACATTTTCTCACCAAACAGATTCTTACCAACACATTTTCTCACCAAACAGATTCTTACCAACACATTTTCTCACCAAACAGATTCTTACCAACACATTTTCTCACCAAACAGATTCTTACCAACACATTTTCTCACCAAACAGATTCTTACCAACACATTTTCTCACCAAACAGATTCTTACCAACACATTTTCTCACCAAACAGATTCTTACCAACACATTTTCTCACCAAACAGATTCTTACCAACACATTTTCTCACCAAACAGATTCTTACCAACACATTTTCTCACCAAACAGATTCTTACCAACACATTTTCTCACCAAACAGATTCTTACCAACACATTTTCTCACCAAACAGATTCTTACCAACACATTTTCTCACCAAACAGATTCTTACCAACACATTTTCTCACCAAACAGATTCTTACCAACACATTTTCTCACCAAACAGATTCTTACCAACACATTTTCTCACCAAACAGATTCTTACCAACACATTTTCTCACCAAACAGATTCTTACCAACACATTTTCTCACCAAACAGATTCTTACCAACACATTTTCTCACCAAACAGATTCTTACCAACACATTTTCTCACCAAACAGATTCTTACCAACACATTTTCTCACCAAACAGATTCTTACCAACACATTTTCTCACCAAACAGATTCTTACCAACACATTTTCTCACCAAACAGATTCTTACCAACACATTTTCTCACCAAACAGATTCTTACCAACACATTTTCTCACCAAACAGATTCTTACCAACACATTTTCTCACCAAACAGATTCTTACCAACACATTTTCTCACCAAACAGATTCTTACCAACACATTTTCTCACCAAACAGATTCTTACCAACACATTTTCTCACCAAACAGATTCTTACCAACACATTTTCTCACCAAACAGATTCTTACCAACACATTTTCTCACCAAACAGATTCTTACCAACACATTTTCTCACCAAACAGATTCTTACCAACACATTTTCTCACCAAACAGATTCTTACCAACACATTTTCTCACCAAACAGATTCTTACCAACACATTTTCTCACCAAACAGATTCTTACCAACACATTTTCTCACCAAACAGATTCTTACCAACACATTTTCTCACCAAACAGATTCTTACCAACACATTTTCTCACCAAACAGATTCTTACCAACACATTTTCTCACCAAACAGATTCTTACCAACACATTTTCTCACCAAACAGATTCTTACCAACACATTTTCTCACCAAACAGATTCTTACCAACACATTTTCTCACCAAACAGATTCTTACCAACACATTTTCTCACCAAACAGATTCTTACCAACACATTTTCTCACCAAACAGATTCTTACCAACACATTTTCTCACCAAACAGATTCTTACCAACACATTTTCTCACCAAACAGATTCTTACCAACACATTTTCTCACCAAACAGATTCTTACCAACACATTTTCTCACCAAACAGATTCTTACCAACACATTTTCTCACCAAACAGATTCTTACCAACACATTTTCTCACCAAACAGATTCTTACCAACACATTTTCTCACCAAACAGATTCTTACCAACACATTTTCTCACCAAACAGATTCTTACCAACACATTTTCTCACCAAACAGATTCTTACCAACACATTTTCTCACCAAACAGATTCTTACCAACACATTTTCTCACCAAACAGATTCTTACCAACACATTTTCTCACCAAACAGATTCTTACCAACACATTTTCTCACCAAACAGATTCTTACCAACACATTTTCTCACCAAACAGATTCTTACCAACACATTTTCTCACCAAACAGATTCTTACCAACACATTTTCTCACCAAACAGATTCTTACCAACACATTTTCTCACCAAACAGATTCTTACCAACACATTTTCTCACCAAACAGATTCTTACCAACACATTTTCTCACCAAACAGATTCTTACCAACACATTTTCTCACCAAACAGATTCTTACCAACACATTTTCTCACCAAACAGATTCTTACCAACACATTTTCTCACCAAACAGATTCTTACCAACACATTTTCTCACCAAACAGATTCTTACCAACACATTTTCTCACCAAACAGATTCTTACCAACACATTTTCTCACCAAACAGATTCTTACCAACACATTTTCTCACCAAACAGATTCTTACCAACACATTTTCTCACCAAACAGATTCTTACCAACACATTTTCTCACCAAACAGATTCTTACCAACACATTTTCTCACCAAACAGATTCTTACCAACACATTTTCTCACCAAACAGATTCTTACCAACACATTTTCTCACCAAACAGATTCTTACCAACACATTTTCTCACCAAACAGATTCTTACCAACACATTTTCTCACCAAACAGATTCTTACCAACACATTTTCTCACCAAACAGATTCTTACCAACACATTTTCTCACCAAACAGATTCTTACCAACACATTTTCTCACCAAACAGATTCTTACCAACACATTTTCTCACCAAACAGATTCTTACCAACACATTTTCTCACCAAACAGATTCTTACCAACACATTTTCTCACCAAACAGATTCTTACCAACACATTTTCTCACCAAACAGATTCTTACCAACACATTTTCTCACCAAACAGATTCTTACCAACACATTTTCTCACCAAACAGATTCTTACCAACACATTTTCTCACCAAACAGATTCTTACCAACACATTTTCTCACCAAACAGATTCTTACCAACACATTTTCTCACCAAACAGATTCTTACCAACACATTTTCTCACCAAACAGATTCTTACCAACACATTTTCTCACCAAACAGATTCTTACCAACACATTTTCTCACCAAACAGATTCTTACCAACACATTTTCTCACCAAACAGATTCTTACCAACACATTTTCTCACCAAACAGATTCTTACCAACACATTTTCTCACCAAACAGATTCTTACCAACACATTTTCTCACCAAACAGATTCTTACCAACACATTTTCTCACCAAACAGATTCTTACCAACACATTTTCTCACCAAACAGATTCTTACCAACACATTTTCTCACCAAACAGATTCTCACCAACACATTTTCTCCCCAAACAGACTCTTACCAACCCATTTTCTCACCAAACAGATTATTACCAACACATTTTCTCACCAAACAGATTCTTACCAACACATTTTCTCACCAAACAGATTCTTGCCAACACATTTTCTCACCAAACAGATTCTTACCAACACATTTTCTCACCAAACAGATTCATTTTCTCATTCTTTCCAGTTCTCGTAAGTGGTTTTTGTTTTGAAGCTTTGACGGCTGTAGGGCAGCCGGGGTAGGGCAGCCAAAGATGGTCTCATGCCGACCAGTTGAGCTTCATATTGCCCAACCATATCCAAACATAGAAGCCTTCAGGGACACAGGCCTGCTTACAAGGCACCAGCACCATGCAGCACCATGACTTCAAAGATTTCGTATTTAACCTGATGTTGGTTAGATCTCTTTAAATACAAATATGAATTAAAACCCAATATATAATGAATATATGGTAATTTTTTGAAATTAAGCTTTAATTGATAGAATTGTAGAAATAACAAAACATATTATATCGACATTCAAAATAGATATAAATTAGAACCCAAGTTTGGTAGCTGATTACCGGAGCCCCACTCGGGTGGTTCGACCTTTTTGTGGACATATCCCACTGGCGTGGTGATTGCATTTTGCAGCCCCGAATTCCGACAGCGAACCTTTGATATCGCGATTGCAGTGGAGGCAACGAAACACTGGCAATACAGTTGCTCCACACTTTTTGCGATGTATTATAACATCTATTGCCCAGTAGCTGCGTACTAGAAATGGCAGACCATCAAAACTTCTTAATGAAACTCAACAAAAATCTGAATGGCCAACGTATCCATTGCATCGCAATCAGCACCAGCATTGCTATACAAACCACCATCAGCATCGATTACTAACCTCCCCACATCGCAGCAATCGGCGGCTCAAAGGAAATCTCACAGAGACGGGAATTCGGTCTCATAGGTCGGCGGAATGTACCTGGCGGTACCACTGGTCTAACATTGGTAGCTGGTTCGACTTGGGAGACTTGTCTCTGTTGCCGTGTGGGTAACCAGTGTTGGTTTATAGCAATTGTTGTCGAGCGGTGACCAGTGCTAACCATCGGTGCCGAGCTGTGATAGTTGAGTTGGTAACCAGTGTTGGGTTGCAACCATTGTTGTCTTCGCGCTTGATGTCTAGCTACGGGCGTTGGAAAGCACAGCGTTGGTGTCGTTCTTGGGGCCTGTTGAACCCTGAGGAACGACAAAACGTCGCCCCGCCGAACGACAAAACGTCCGCCCCGGCGCCATGGTGCACATTAAAGAACTATAAACGTCACTTGTATGCTAATAACCGTGCTAATATATAACGTCATTCAGAACTATAAAGTGCTAATATATCAATGACATATTGGTTTACCTACTATTGGACCGTATTAGTAACCCAACTGTATTAGCCTTGTATTAGCCTTGTATGCCTTGTTTTCTTTGATCGTCACTTGTTTACTAACGCTAAACCAATACTGTGTGGCTAACCGGTTATGTCTTCTGTTTGGTCTTTGGTACATGTTCAGCTTCAGCTTTGTTGACAAGCACAGTCTTCTTTTGTATATCAGGATTCCAGTATTGTCGATGCGACCATTGCTATTTAAGACGTTTGGTGGTTTAAGCATGAATGGTTCCAGAGTCAGCGATCATAACATTTGTTGGTTGAACATGGCGGGGTAAAACTGTTGTTGGTTAGTCATACATATCGCCATGAAAAGTAAAGCGCTTGTGGGCTTAAGCAGTGCTTGGCCACGGTTGAATCCTTGTTGATTTCACTGGTCAATGATCCAACCATGGATGTTCAGCCTTGACGAATAGCTGCTTACCATCCATTCATTTTTGTTGCTTGGAATCTGTTCATCGGTAGCATGTAGCAACCATTGTTCTCTAAACACATTCTATGAATCATTCAAATTCACCGCCCATGATTATTCATCACCTTTGGTGACCGACAATAATCACCAACAATAGGAATAAGCGCTGATTAGGCCATGGTGGCTAAGTGGTGACAACAATCAATGGTGAATAACCCCTGGGCCCCCACCACAAACAAAAACCATATGGTCAATGATTGGTACCTATCATCATCATAATCATCATCATCATCATCATCATCATCATCATCATCATCATCATTCTCTTCCTCAGTCTCCTCCTCCTCCTCATCATCATCATCATCATCATCATCATCATCATTCTCACCGTTCTCATCCAGCCCTTGAAATCATAATTGACTACTAATCACCTGTTAATGGCCATAATCATTGAACCCGTGGCTACTATCTATTGGCTCTTCATCATAAATGACTTGATGGAGAATTTAAATGTGTCTCGACAACAGCCGACTGCGATGTTGATGCTGATACATGCTTTCTGTGGCCATAACAAAATGCTGATGCTCTAAATTCGGTTGGTTATTGGTCAAAAACATGGCTCTTATCCACCAAAATCAGTCTTGGCCGTTCGTACTGCTGAACTATTGGTCGTTGTCAAAGTTTTGGTTCTTATCTACCTGTTGTTCATTCACCATTCGTGACGCCATTGGTCATGAAATATGATGGTTACTTTTTGATCGTACTCATGATGAAAACTATGCTGTGAATGGTCGTGCCAACAGTTAGCAACAGCTACAATAGTTATCAGCGATATCAACGGTCAGATGGTAGTAGCAATTGTCAACTCATATCATTTGTAACAATGGCCTTATCATTGATATTCAACAACATTAATATCAATTGCAACATTCGATACCAATACGATGAAACATACTATGAACAAAAAAATGACAGCCAAGCATTGTCACTGGGTACTCTGGTTGTATTCATGCTTCACCATTGAAGAAACACTGGCAATAAAGAATTGACGGTAAAACCAATACAACAAGTATGACTATCAATGGTTGACGTATGCTCTTATGGAGAGGTCTTATCTCCAATTGTTGCCATCTTACAGAATAGCCATTTAGCATCAAACAAGATCGATTAAACTAATGGTTACCAATATCTTCATGACTACCGTTGAACTATTACTTAGCAAGTAAACATTCCTTATAAGCATGAGTGGCCATTTACCGCACTAAAAACTTATTCATGAAAAATGGACTTGCTTTAGTAGACTATAAGTTTTCTAAATAAACTAAGAGATTTTCATATATCAATAAATCCACAGAGTCTATTTCCGAAAAAAAGTGTCCCCCACTATTAAGCATTGTTTCCCCCATAGTTTTGTTGGTGAACTTATCCCCCGTGACTTGCTTGGTTGACTAGTTTTGACCCATCTCGCTATGTATTATAGCTGGCATATCCCCCATGACTTGCTTGGTTGACTCATCCCCTATTATTGATGACCATTTATTGTTATAGCTGGTATAATCAAGCCCTATTATTGTTGGTTGACTGCTTGACCCAGCTCGCCATATAACTTACCATCGCGGCGCGGCTGGCCACGGGTCTGCGCACCTCGAACTGGGACCGGCAAGTGACCTGAGGACGAGGGGTGAAGCGTTGGCGTAGCCTTGGTAGGTCCAACGGTTGGATCAGTTCGTGGGTGGTTGCACGTTTGGTCAGTTGGTAGATAAGTTGATGAGTTCGGATGTTCGCCACATGTTGATGACTTAGCCAATGCCATTGATGACTTAGCCAATGCCAGTTGTCAACTAGTTCTCGAGTTGTCTACATAGTTGGTTAGCGAGTTGGCTTATCTAGTTGTCAAAATCACACCGCTGAGAACTGCAAGTCATCAATACTAACGAATTTGGTGTCAATGACTTCAGCAAATGAACAGTAAACAAATGTAAACAATTCACACCATGAAAAATACTCATTGAATTGTTCTTAATTAATGGTTATTGTTGATCGTTCAATGATTGTTGTTGGTAATTACAAACTGTAAATCATTAGTTAACAATGATAAATCATTCCATAATGTCAATAGTTGTTCTTGTTAACACCACATTTGCAATAACCTACGAATGATTAACCATTGCTTAACAATGATTAATAATCAAATGTATTGATTCAACAATGAATTAACAATAGCCAAATATCAATAATGAACAATTTAAAACATAACATTCACAATAAGATTTGGCGAATGGTTATCGTTGATGATAATTGGTACCATGGATCGTTGGTTGCACTTCCACAACTTCGGGCTCCCACTTCATCGACACGGTCCCCAGGGTGCCGTGCTCGTTTTCGGGGACCAAACGTGGCGCCTTGGTCCGGCAGCTATGGAGAGGTCAAAAACATGGGGAACTGATGGTGACCTCCTATCGTAGCTGCTTGAATTATGGCGTGGTCTGATGGTGACCAATGGTGACCCATCATGGTGTTACTGTTGATGCTTCATCCTTGAGCAGTGATGGTCGGCCTGATGGGAAACAAACGATGGAAGAGAAACCAAGAAAACCAAGAACACCAAATGTTTCATGCTGGTTAGTGATCCGTGGTGGAAATACTGTTAAATGAGGAGTAAACATGCTTCATGATGGCCTATAGTAAACAATCCTGGTTAACTAGCGGTGGTTATTTGATGCCAAACATGACTATTGATGCTGGCTGGTTGATGATGGTTCCCAAACTTGTAATGGCAAACACTGCTACAGCTGGGTAACAAGCAACGATAGCGAACAGCAGTGGACGAAGATGGCACGCTGCAACAATGATGGCTTCAGCCGGCGAGGGCTCCGTTAGCCCAAAATCGTTCTCCGTTAAACACCATCCGCCATCATAACCACACATCCCCAACTTTTCTCATTGCAGGCTACCACCAACAATCATCATCACCAACGCCATCATCATCATCATCATCATCATCATCATCATCATCATCATCATCATGATCATGATCACATGATCATGATCATGATCATGATCATCATGAACTGCCATAGATCATCAGTCAGCCATCATCAGGGCCATCAGTCAACCATCGCTAGCCAAGATTAGCCCACCAACAAACTGCAATCAAGCATCATTAGCCACGATTGACTATAAATGGATCATGAACCTCCCACCACTAGCCACCATCAACCATCAACAGCCATCATTCACAACCTGTAAGCATCAGTTCAGAGGTAGTCAACCATTAGCAAGCCGTCAATCGCCATGAGCCAACCATAGCTAACCACCACTAGCCAACCACCGATCAATCACCATCCAGGCAATCAAACAGCCGTCAATGAACATCTCTTAAAACCCAAGAACCTGAAACCAACTATCGTTCACCAGGATGAAACATAATCACACTTAGCCATCAACTAAGGATGAATCAACGAACAGTAGCACCGTTAACGATCAGGCAGCCCTGGTTCATGATCACAAAACAACCATTCAACAAGCATCATTAAACACTATGGACCACCAAAAAACCTTTGTCAAACCACAACTACACCATCAACAAACGGTCTTTGGCAACCATGAAACAACAATAGACGATCAAACAACCATCATTAGCCTCCATAAGCCCCCATTAGCCATCAATAGACCATCAATAGATCATCATCAGCCATCGAGACAAAATCGATAGCCACCACTAACCATGACTAGACCACAAACCAACCATCATTTGCCACCCTGATCATTACCACCCTGGGCCCTCAACAAGCCATCCACCAACCGTCGATGAACCATCAGTTGCCATCAACAAGCCTTGAATCAACCATGTTTAGCCATAAGCAGGCCGTCAATCAACCATCATTGGCCATCATCATCATCATCATCATCATCATCATCATCATCATCCTCATCCTCATCATCCTCATCATCAAAAAGCCTTGAATCACCCATGTTTAGCCATAAGCAGGCCGTCAATCAACCATCATTGGCCATCATCATCATCATCATCATCATCATCATCATCCTCATCAACTTCATCATTCTCATCATCCTCATCATCCTCATCATCATCCTCATCATCATCATCATCATCATGATCATCATCATCATCATTCTCATCCTCATCATCCTCATCATCCTCATCATCCTCATCATCCTCATCATCCTCATCATCATCATCATCATCATCATGACCATGATCATGATCATCCTCATCATTCTCATCATCCTCATCATCCTTATCATCATCATCTTCATCATCATCATCATCATCATCATCCTGATCCTCATCCTCATCCTCATCATCCTCATCCTCATCATCCTCATCCTCATCCTCATCGTCCTCATCATCATCATCATCATCATCATCATCATCACCATCATCATCATCATCATCGTCATCCTCATCCTCATCATCCTCATCATCCTCATCATTCTCATCATCCTCATCATCCTCATCATCATCCTCATCATCATCATGACCATGATCATGATCATCCTCATCATCCTCATCATCCTCATCATCCTCGTCGTCCTCCTCCTCCTCCTCATCATCATCATCATCATGACCATGATCATGATCATCCTCATCATCCTCATATTCTCATCATCCTCATCCTCATCATCATCATCATCCTCCTCCTCATCATCATCACCATCATCATCATGATCAAACATTGCATACCCTACAGCTTGTCTTTGAAGGGCAACAACTTAATCGTTACTGTAATTCACCGCTGGTTGATCATCAGCAGTTGCCCATCGCATACGTTTAACGGCGTCTGGGCCGCACACGTAGCGATCCGGATTGCGATCGTAGTCCTGGGATCACCGGTGGTGGTGCCAACTGATCTACCGTATCGTTGGTTGTTGGCTGGGTTAGTGGCTAATAAGCATCAGTAGTGGCTAGTAATGGCTAGTAATAGTGGTTGATAGTGGTTAATAGTGGCTGATAGTGGATGCTCAATATGGATCATACAATGCAGTGATGTCCCGGATGGTAAACTGATGGTGAATTAGCCGGTCATGGTTTAAGATGGCTAGTAGCTGGTTAATGTTAATCACCAAGATTTATTGTGAATGGATACTCCTAATGAACAAGTAGTTACTCCTAATGAACAATTAGTTGATGGTAGTTAGTTGATGATCTTTTATGGCTATTACTTGGCTACTGATCAATCATGGGTAATGATGCTGGTAACATTGGTCAAGCGTGATTTGTAAAGGACAAATTATGGATACCAACCAACAACATACTCTCACTGCATGAGCATGCTGCAGTTCGCCTGTTGAATAAAGCAACTGGGAAGCGCGTAGAAAATTGATAAGATCATTCGGCGACCTCGTGTTTCTACACCACTTGGTGGTTCAACTCCACCCCCAAAAATATTTGGCAGTTAGATAATCATCGCCAAGGGTGAAAATATAGAACCCACCAACCAGTCCAGATTGCAACACCTTCAGATTACATCCCCGTAAACGATACGCGAGAAGAGCGGCACTACCGTGATGCCACAGAGATATCATTGACCTCTTAGCTGGCTAGTGCAAGCGTGCAAAAACTGGCCATGATGCTAAGCGGTGAGCAATCGCTATAACGAAAGCATCTATTTAAACTAACTCATTATTGAGAAATCTTGAAATTGCTTTTGATAATCTTTTCCCTTTTTTTGTGAAGTGTTATTAGAAACATGCTACTCCATTTGGGAAACACTTGCAGTAGTCTTATGTGATGCTAAGCACTCTATGGTTGTTGCTGCTCTGGTGCTATTGCAAAGGGAATCCACCTGCTGGTCATTGAACATGATTATCAATCATGATCATCCATCCTGGTTGGTAGTCAATCAACCATCGTGAGCCATCCTCAACCGTTGAATCGCGATACACGATTAATCATCATTGTCGAATGACAACGTTCATTTTCATGAATCCGACCGATCGTTCATCAACCTCGGCAACAATTTACAAGCCATTGTGATTCATCATACAACATGAAGCAGAAGCTGGTAGTCAACCAACAATCAATCAAAACCCTTGGCCATATGTATTCACTAATGCGTCATCAATCATTAGCAGTCCCTTGCTGATCCTTAGGTAGTCACTACGCACCAGGATTACTCCAAAGTAGTCACTTGTCACCAATCTTCAATCGACGGTTGGCTTAAATAGCTGGTTATTAACCCCTTAAGCTTAATGGATTAGTGACCATTCCCTTACTCACACTTGATTAGTGATCAACCATCGCAACCCTTGGCCATACGTATTCACTAATGCGTCATCAATCATTAGCAATCCCTTGCTGATGCTTGAGTTGTCACTACGCACCAGGTTTACTCATAAGTAGTCACTCAGCACTAGTCATTAATCGATCATTGGGTTAATTAGCTGGTGATTAAACTATTCAGGTCAATGAATTAGTAATCATCCGCTTACTCATCCCAAATGGTTAAGTAGTCACCAAGCATGGCCGCTTACTCATCACCTGCACTAGGGCTCAAACAGGATCGTCAGCATCGACTCGCGGCTTTCTTTCCTCAGCACTGACCAAGGGGGCTGCAGATCTGAAGAAACGAGATGTGACACATCTGGCAGTGTCTCCAATGAAGCTTCCCATGATGGAAAAAGGTGATGCTGGGAAGTGCGCTGGGAATTTTGGAGATGGTTACTAGTGAGGCTCAAAGATTATGGGCTACCAACCAACAGCTTTCCTGGAACAAAAAAATGTCTGTTGAGGAAACTGGGGCATTTGCAACCTGGTGCACTCGCCCTCAAGAAACCTTTGCACTGCAATGAACCATGAAAAGCATCGGTCACAGGATTGCATAGATGTTCAATCATTATTTGCCAATGGGCTAAGCCGAATCGTGGATCACATTACCGGTGCTTGTGACCCAAGAGCAATCCTGGCACCAACATTTACAGTTGCTCTCGCTATTAATTCTAAGTTTCCAATATCTAAAACAGTGATCCTCAATATTTGGCCATACTGCCATGGCGATGATGATCCTCTAAAACAACCTGGAAATCACTGATTGAGTGCCCAGTTGCTGCCCCAGTTCAATCCACCGTTACTATGGGGAGGTTCGTTGAATCTCTCAGCAGTCAGAGTTTTATTAACAAACATTTTTTCGGTCATGTAAATCAATGCTGATCGCAAATGAGGGTTCATCATTGAGAGTCTTGAATCATCAATATCAAACCAAATAAGTATTAGTTACCCACAACAACAAAGCATTGTTTCGACCAAACACAATCATTGCAAATTCCCAAACGTATAGTGACTGGCTTTTGGGTGTTGGCAAAGACAACAATGAATAAAGAACATTTTTGGTATATAGAAACAGCGTTGCCCCACGGCCCGCTTTCAAACCAAACAAAATCCAAGAGAAAACCCCGCATCGCTTCCAACAAACAAAAACCATATCAGTATTATACGCCAGCATCAAATTGTGCATCAACTGCATGAAGGGCTGTGTGGCTTCAACAAAAGAAGACGGGCTCCCCGCAACATACAAAGCATGTTGTGGGCGAGAATTGGGAAGCGCAAAACTAGGAACGAGTAGGCCATGATTGCCAAGTCCAAGAGTTCAAATGTCCAAGTTGGTTTCTGATAGTTAGCAAAATGAACAAAAACAAATTCAATCTTCCAACATCATAATCTAAAGAAGAAAAGCAAACATATAGATCCAAATGTTTCAAAAGTACAAATCATTCTTCAGATTTTGAGAGACATCTAGATCTTTGAAAATCTAAAGAATGATGCACACTAGAATAATGAAACACATCTACATCTATTCAAAAACATTTCTCAACCATTTCAATCATTTGGACAACTGATCGTTATCATGGATAGCTATCATAGTTATCATAAATAATTTGGATCGAAACTACCATAGTACTACCTAGCTAATCTGGGTTATATCAACAACCCCATGGTTATCATGGGTTATAGCTATATAGTTGTCCAGATAATGGTTTGTTATATCTATCAAAAACAATGGTTAAGGAACTATGATGGTTATACAGTACATGATAATTATCATAGTTAAACCCTTAACTTTATAGAGGTTATATCAACATCTATCAACATCTGGATAGTTATTAACTATAAAAACAAAATTATCATAACCGAATAACATTTGGATAAGTTATTAATTTGGATCCATCAACCCAGAACCAGATGTGATGGACAAGAATAACAATTTGGATCATTTGGATAAGCTCATCTACTGGTAATCACGGATTTTGTATGTATCATCTAGTTTTGTCTAGTAGCAGTATCATCTGATACACATGATGATACGCATTGTGGTTGTGGGTCAAAACCCTGTACCCCTGGTTCCCCTATCGTTAACCATTGTTTTCCCTTGTTTTGTTGGTGGAAATCCCCTATTAGTTGGTTGATTAACTGCTTGACCCACATTTTTCTGTTCGCGACCAGCACCGCATCACCGTTCTGAGGCTTCAGGCTGGGGCGTGCCCGGCGTGCCCTCGCCCGCGGTCGGAACGGCCCTGGCCGCGACCTCCACGGCCCCGGCCGCCTACCGGCGCGGCCGGTGCGTGGGTGGGGGGTGGGCCATGCTGGGTGGGTGGTGGTTACGGTGGGTGGATATAGTGAGATAAGGCAGTTCAATGGTGGTTATAGTGAGCGGATAATGATGCTTCATCATGGTTGTACTGATGGTTTGCTGGTGGTAGTGAGATGGAAGCACCACAAAAAATGGTTGCAATCCTTGGTGCTTGGTGGTTTGTTGGTTGAGAACAAGCTGATGATTGATGGAGATAATGATGGTTATAGTGGTGGATATTGGTGCAGTCGACGGGTATAATGATGGATGATCATTGCAGGAAAGATCAATGGCGCTTTTTGTGGTGGTTCAATGCTTGGTGGTGAAATGATGGTTGGAGGTTGAGAGAGGTGGTTCAGAAGATTACTTGCGATGTTCAATAGCTCTGAGTCCGGTGGCAACTGATGCGCCAAGAGCTTGTAGCCATAGTGAATAGTACCGATGGTGAACTGCTACTTTTTCGAGGATGATTGATAGTGACGGCATGCAGTGATGCTGATGTTAATGATGATCATGATGATCATGATGATCATGATGTTGATGTTGATGTTGTTGATGATGATGATGAAAACACATCGGTGTTCTCTTTAGACCTGTGATGCCTTGCTCTAAATTAATTCATATGGATGCTTGGATTGACCACTGCGTGAAACAATGGTGAGCAACTATTTGCCGGCATGAACCTGTATTACTGGCATTGCTAACTAAGAACCATCACCAAACAATCATGACAAAAAACATTAATTGTGGTCCTTAGCAACCACTTCATGATAATCGTTGTTTTTTCTGATGGTTCCAATCATCAACTAACGTTGGCCAAACAGAACCAGTTCAGCAGCATCAATCATCAGCTTTCAGGATCAGCATAAGCATCAACCATACTGAGCCAACCATTACTACCATTTGGTCTGGCCACTCCTGGCAACTCCAACTGGAGAGTGCCAGAACGGGATACCCCTGGCTCCTCCCACCAGCAAACATGATCTTCATTGTAAGCACCATTGTGAGCCATTATCATCATAAATCAGTTTAACCATGATAATTCATCACTATCAGCATCATTGTGAGCCATTTTCAGCCATTATAACCATCATAAATCATCATTATCAACCATTGAAATTGGTTAACCATTATAAATCATCATTACCAACCATTGAAATTGGTTAACCATTATAAATCATCATTCTCAACCACTAATGATGTTAATAACAATGAGCCAACCATTAACCATTAATCATCATCAACCAGTATCATCAAAATCAGTTTAACCATTATAAATCATCATTCTCGGCCATTAACCCCTGGCTCAGCCATAAAAAGAAATGAACCATTATCAACTGGTTGGCCATTATAAGCTTGTGTGTGTGAACCTGCACTAATCAAGAAGTGTACCAAGTTTTCTCAAAGCGGAATGCACCGCTAACGTTTAGCTCAAGAAAAAAGAAGCTGCTGCGCTTTCCGTGGTGGCTACCAGCCACTGTGTTGCCCCGGGGGTGGTGACTAACCCCAACGAGGGTTATGAGCCCAACTGCTATGGGTAGCGCCATGGAAGACTGCGGTGAGATGAAAACCCCACCAAGTGGTGGACCCGGAGGAGGTGAGGTGCCTCAGGGGGAACCCATGGTGGGAACCATGAGTGGGGTGGCGATTCCAGTACCAACCGATGGATCTGGAGGAGCGGTAAATCCCTTCTGGAGTGATGGCGTGAAGGAAGACGCCATGGTGTGCTCGATGCGGCCAGCATCACTCCCTGCGGAGGCTGGGGACAACGGTGGGGGCGGAGGGGCGGAGCTGGTTTTGGCAAAGCCATCACCAGCAAGGACCAGGACCACACCGGATGGAACTCCAGAGGCATACCTGGGGATGATGTGGAGGTCAATGGCGATGGAACATCAACAGGTGCTGGCACACAACCATCAGATGGCGATGGGGTTGGAGCATCTGAGGGGGGTGGTTCATGGTCAACCCATGAGCGGAGGAGGAACCAACTGGGAGGGAACCCAGGCTACCCTGGCAACGAAGGCCTTGGCAGCAAGTGAAACCGTGGTGAAGGCGGGTAGGAACTTGCTGGGGGTGGCGGAAAGGGTCACAGGATCAGTGGCGTCCTCTGCTCTGGATACCGTGAAACGGGACTTGGCGAAGGTGTTCGAGGGCACCAAAAAGGAACCGTTGCTGGCACTCCTTGGACCGGAACCAGCATACCAGTGCTTTCAAGGACCGGTGGGTCTGCCAACTACCTACGGACCACAACAAGGTTGTGGTGACGGTCAAACGGTCACCCAGCCAAAGGGGGGACCAACAGGAGCCAGCGGTGTAACAGGAAACCAAGGTGGAGGACCACCTGGCCTGGCACCGGCTGGAGGGGGACATGGGGTGAACGGACCACCTGGACCTGGGGGTTCAGGAGGTGGCCCACCTGGACATGTGCCAAACGGTTTTGGTGGTGGTTACGGTGGAGGAGGTCCACCTCAAGGAACGACCAGCAGGGTATGGTGGAGGTTATGGTGGTGGAGGAGGTCCACCCCAAGGACCACCAAATGGAAACAGTAGTGGCTACGGTGGTGGTGGAGGACCACCACAAGGGCCACCTGGTGGAAACGGCGGAGGCTATGGTGGTGGGGGCGGTCCACCACAAGATCCGCATGGACATGGTGGTGGCTATGGTGGTGGAGGTTTCCCACCACAGGTCCACCTTGGAACGGTGGGGGGTTCGGAGGGGGGGGGGGGCCACC
>VSDK01013404.1:34684-54695 GCA_009767595.1 Symbiodinium kawagutii
CGCTCTCGGGGTCGGCGATTTGAGGAGGAAGAAAGGGACAGGGAAGCCCTTGTGAGAGAAGAAGCTCGGAGGAGAGCTCGGGAAAGAAGGGGTCCTGAACCCAAGGAAGAGGAGGGTCCAGGAAGTGGTGGTGGTGTGAAGTTGGTCCCTGCTCGGGAAGTTCAACCTGCTGGGCAGGTGGGGCGGTCAGCATCGGCAGAGTCAAGGGTGACGGGGGGAAGGTCTCCAAACGATCCGCCAACGGATGAGGAGGGAAAGGGCCCCAAACCAAAGGCTGCCGCGCCAAAGGCTGCCGCACCAACAGCTGCCGAGGCAGCGGTTGAACCAAAGGATGAGGGAGCAGCCGGCGAAGCCACTGCACCAGCGGCGCCGGCGGAGGTGCCAAAGGCAGAGGTGGTGGATGAGGACGAGATCCCCATCGCTGATATGATGAAGCGAGTGAGGGAAGCGGCTCAAGCGCCAAGAACACCACCTGTTGGTCCTGGAAGAGAAAGGGCCAGGGAAGAGGGTGCCGAAACGGCATCAGGCAGTGCTGCGCCAAAGGCAGCAGCTGGTGCGAAGGAGGAGGAAGAACCTGCTCCTAAGAGGAAGGAGAGGAAGGTTCATCAGAAGGTGAAAAGGGAGCCGGGCCAAGACAGTCCGGACTTTGGGCTGGAGAGCGACTACACCTACGAGCCGTTCTACGAGAGCTACGAAGAAGAGGAAGAGTACGAAGACGTACCTGTGGAATGTGACTCTCAGGAAGAGGTCAAGGAGGAGGATGAAGATGAGAGTGAGGTGAACTGGTCCGGGTTTTGGACCGGGAGGGAGGATGAGTCCATGGAGGACCTGATGGGAATGATCAGGGACCAGAGGTTGGACGACATCATGAAGAAGATCCTCCCGGACGACCTGATCCTGAACATGAATGTGAAGCCTGCGACGGGATTGCAGGACATGTTCTGGTCGTCATATGATGCCAGACACCTGAGCGACAGGCTGGAGGTCCAAGTGTACCGGCACAACCGCCGGAGGAGGAGGTTGTACGATGTGTCCTCCAAGAACTGGAAGTGGAGGAGGAACGATGCCTGGACACAGGGTATCTTCAGCATCGGGTGGCACGATGACGGGACGAAGTTCATCACCCTCAACGAGAGGTATGGGCCGCAGAGGATGCCCTACATGAAGGAAGACTGGGTTGGATACACGGTGTTCTACTCCAGGAAGCGCGCGGGACGCCGAAAGGGAGGGGGAAAGAGCCGGTGATCCACCCAGGTCACCCCAAAGAGAAGGGAAGAAAAGGGGGTTGTGGAAACATCCACAGCTCCGCTGCCAACAGTGTGGTAGAAACACCACGCTCCGCTACCAAGTGGTGAAAAACACCACGCTCCGCTATCCAAAGTTTTCCATTGCAGCACAGGGCATTGGAAAGGCACCATGGTGGGGGATGACCTTGCTATGGGAGCTGGTGGGGGATGACCTCGCCACAGCAGCTCAGTGGGGGAAACCTCACTAAAGTTTTTGGTGGGGGAAAACCTTACCACGAAGGTTTTTGCAGTCAAGTGCCATTGGGGGCACTGGCTGTTGCCGGTTTGGAGGGGGCGCCGCAGTTTTGTGGATGGTGGTTGTCCCTAACCACGCTGGTTGAATCCATCCTGGGTTCAACCCTTTTTTGGCTAAGAGCTGGGGGAAACGTGAGTACATCCAAAAGGGATGGAAGGAACACCCCAAAACACTTTTTCACACACGAACTCACTCCGGTCAAGTCTAGGTGACCGTGTGAGGGGGAGCTTGTGTGTGTGAACCTGCACTAATCAAGAAGTGTACCAAGTTTTCTCAAAGCGGAATGCACCGCTAACGTTTGGCTCAAGAAAAAAGAAGCTGCTGCGCTTTCCGTGGTGGCTACCAGCCACTGTGTTGCCCCAGGGGTGGTGACTAACCCCAACGAGATAAGCATCATAAATCATGATTATCAGCCATGAATCATCATTTTCAACCACTAATTAACCATTAACCAGCCATTAACCACTAATCATTAACCATTAATCATCATTGTGAGCCATTATCAGCCATTATAACCATCATAAATCATCATTATCAGCCATGAATCATCATCAACCAGCCTGAACCAACCATTTATTCATCATCACCACAGCGCGCTTGGCCTCCCTTGGCGCTGCCGTTGGAGTAGCCACCGAAGATCCGCGCGCGCGCGGCCGCGTATTCGGCTTCCTGGCTACGCCATGGGTTGCTGGGGATTGGAGGCTCCCACAGCGATGGATGAACCGATCATCGCATGATGTTTATCATCATTAAACCATGACAAAGCTGTTGGTGAATGATGACTTATCATGGTTCATGCTGTGATTTCAGAGCGATTCTTAATGATGCTTAATGTCTTTTTTGAATGATGACTAATGTTGGTTGATGCTTGTCTCTAATCATGGCGGAGCTGGTTTAGTGGATAAAAATGATATCAATAAAACTCATTAATAGCGATTGATGCTTAAAAACCAAAATGATGGGTAAAGAATTGTGATGGTGAACACTGATGGTCAAACGATTGTTGATGGTCAATAGTGGTCAAAAATGATGTGAATAGATTATTTGTGGTGAAGAAAATGCCGAAAAAACCGACGGCCAATGGCTGGTAGAAGCAATAGGCAATGGTTGATGATGATAGAAATGGTTGGTCGCAAAAACCATCAACAATGATAACGGTTAATACCAGCAAACATACGACAAGCAAACATAGATCAGAATGATGACGCAACAAAAGGTTATGTTATGAGTGCTGAAACCCGCGGCCAACAATGACGAAGATGATGCAACGGTGAAAGTGTCGATTCAGCTTGCGTACACAGGTGCTTAGAATCTGGCAAAAAACAGGGCAAAGTCACGATTATCAATCATGACATGATGGTTGATAATCATGGCTATCAATGGTCACAAGCAAGGTTGGTCAATCAAGGAGAGTTGCCTATGACAGTTCATTAAGGCTTAACTTATGCTGGAAATGATGGTTGATGATTGCTGGCAAACAATGGTGGTTTGGGGCTAGTTCACAGCAATGGTTCGTGATGGCTAAAAAGTGGTTATTGTCAAACACAAATCGAGAGCAATGGATGACAATGATGGTTTTCTTGATCAATGAAAGTCAACTAATGTTCCAAAGCCAGCAAGTATGGCAGGCAAACAATGGTTCATCAAGGTTGGCTACATGATATCATGATCAAGGTCAGCAGGGGCTAATGGTCAAGGATAAAGACCAACAATTGGAGCCTGAGAGAATCAACAAATTCGAAGATGTGAGGAGGTAATATCTCATGATATTCTTATGGCCAATAGCTGATAAATAGCGATTTGTGATGGCTCATTGCTGGTTGATGATGGTTCATCATGGCTAATATCTGGTGCATGATGATTCAAGGCGGCCAATAGCTGGTTCATGATGCTCAACCGTGATGAATGGCCGATGTCTTTGCAAGGTTGAGGATCTTGAGCCAACCACCAAGGGCAGTGGGACCAAACCTGAAAGTTTCCGAATTGTAGCTCAGATCAGCCGGTTAAGGGCGACTCTTGACAAAGGTTGGTAAGATAATGGTAGTAATTGATAATCAAGCTGATATTGTTCTCACTGCGCAAGGGTTAAGAGAAACAATTGAATTTTTGTTGATACTCATAGGCTTAAATCAATTTCAAGTGTAGTGGTAGAAATGATATGGCTGTTTCTCAAGTCATAGGGGTACCCCTAAATCATCCATCAATAGTCATAGCCATAACCCCACCATAACTTTGTGGTACCCCAAACTGGCTAGGTCGAAACCACCATCTGTCAAGGTGAGCAATTTCTGCCAGCAAATCATGCAGGATAGTACAAGGTGGGCCCCCCAAACGTTATAAGTTGAGCAAAAGATTCGCCATTGAACAAGCGAGTTATATCTTCCATTAGCAACTGGTACCCTAGTTACAAGCCAAGTTACCCTAGTGAACTTAGTATATCTTCCATTTGTAATTTCGCCAAGTAGTTATATCTTCCAGTTAGTTACCTTCCCAGGTAGTTACCCAAACGTGAACTTCGCCAAGTTAGCATCCACGTTTCGGGACCGGGCCCCCGGAACGTAGCTGCCCTGTCGTTGCGGCTCGGTGTCCTTCTGCTTCAAGGTCTTTGGTGCAGGTTTTTCAACCTGCGAGGTCGGCCGTGCGGTTGGTGGCCCTGGGAAGCTGGAAACCCCAGGCCCTGCTCCAGGTTTGGCCGCCACGTGCTGTACCGTGGGGTTGGATCTTCCAATGGTTGGAGGGGACCTTGTCCAATGATCCATGGTCACCATCAACTTTTGATCGTTTGTACTTGTTAAGAATTCATGGGGATGAACCATAGAAATGGAACCTGGTTTCTTGATTGCCCCGCACCGCGTTGTAATAGCAAGATTCACAACCGTGCGTAGGTCTCCAATTGTCAAACTATATCACTATTTTGCTTGTTGTACTTATGTCCAAGTGCTTCTTAAGCATCAAACCACCCAACCTAGCCGATCCCCGCGCTGTAACCACGATTGAGCATTCATTGTCAGACGGAACGGTAACAATTGCTGTTGCAATATCATCTTAATGAACATTCTGACGAAACATTTACACTGAACGCTTTTGTCAAATTTCTATCAAGCTTCAATATCACCCAACAAGCATGAAACGTCCTTTCTCCTTATCATCAAACGTTTTCGTTGGTCATAGTTTCACTGATTGACCCTTCAGAACCAACGTGATGTATGAAAAACATCATCCGGAATGAGCCGTCCTTCTGTTGGCTGCTTGATTGGTTAATGTTTCTGCCTTACTTGGTTCGCCAGCAATCATTGTATTGCTTTTGGTCACCAAGTAATGCTAACCAAAATTAGTCAACCATCACCACGTAACCTCCGTATTTTGTGACCATCACTCCTGGGAAATGGCCTTGAAAACCCATCATTAACCATACGTCGTTAAGCAACATTTTCATCGTTAGGTAACTGTTGGTCATAAGCTGTTGATGTTGGCAGCCGCCCATGAAAAATCATTACGAATCAGTACTTTCATCATGAATCATGGTTGTCATCCTAACCATCAACAATCACCAAATATGGTTGTTGACCATTCTTGTTACTCGGCTCTTTGCAATTTTTCCGCGGTATCATTGACTGTCTTCGATTTTCATTGTTGGATGACACTCACTAAGCACCATTGAGAAACTATCATTCAGCATTGCCATCAGCCATCAAAGATCATCGCGTCATCATAATCATCATCATACCCTATAGTTGCTTATTACCCCATATAGTTAACAATTCATCAACCATTGGTTGGTCATCATCATAATCATCATCAACCACCATCATGTTCAGCGGACAGGCGTGAACCATTTTTGACAAAAGCGATCCTCGATTGCCGTGGACCATTCTTTTCCTCTAGGAACACTCGGCAACTAATTGTGATCAACTGTGATCATCCTGTGTCACCAACATTGGCACATGATGAATCTTTAATCATCATGAACATGCGTTAATCATCCGCAATCATCTGAGCAAACAATCTGTGGTTATTTTGATGCTTGTTGGTCATTGAGCTGTTAAACATCAATAGCTTTCATTTTCATCTATCATGGAGCCTTCATCAACCATCATGCGGAAAACACTGTTAACTGTTTTTCGTTGGTTATTATTGGCTGATATCATCTGTTGACCTTCACTGCCAAAGTGACCTATCGTGACCACTATCCTCACAGGTGCTGCTAATGTGACGTGGTCGTTATTGGTTCCTGTCGGTCATCCAGCACTCTTCACCAGCCCCTTCCTGTTGCTTGTCGTAGCACCATCATGAACTCATCAAATATAATTCACCAACAATGAGCAATGGGTCAAAATTAACCTGCCAATAATGGTGGTTGCTAACCAACCAACTATAGGGAAACCAATGGTTAATGACAGGGAACCAGGGGTACAGGGTTTTGACCCACTGCCAATCAGCACCAGCATGGTAGTTGATGGTGGTTGACAATCTAATTACTGATTAACAACAAATTCATCAACCATCAGCAGTAGGTTGTTCACCATCATAAAATATCCTCTCAAAACTTAAGCAGCGCGAGCGACAAGTTGTGAACCTCACCATGAAGGACTATGACCATGAAATAAGGTCACCACCATCTGCATTCACCACTAGGAACCTCCACGATTAAGCATCAACTGACCGTCGAAAAGCCAAACCAATTAACCAGAGCAACTATGGTCATAAACCCAAACCATCGAATGACCAGCAACTTACCAATGCTTAATTGCTATTGAAATGTTCAGCTGGCAACCATGATTAACCATCTGGGGACCATTAACTGACCAGCAGGTAGCCATTAAGCATTAACCAATTCGCCGGTTCACCATCAATTCAATAGCAATTGCACCGTGCCTTGACCAGCCAATTCATCTTTATCAATCACTAACCGACTGTGAACCATCAGGAACCATTGTCAACCATCAATGAAGCATCTATGAAGCATCAATTAAGCACGAAGAAAACCACCCATGAGCCATCAGCAAACCATCTAACTGGTAGTAGTGAGTGAACCAAGTATCCATCATTCATCATTACGACCATTATCAACCAAACATCAAATATGGCTCATAGTTGGCTAGCTACTACTAGTTGTTGAATACTTGGTTAAATACTACTAGTTGATTAGCCATATGTCAAAAGACATGGCAGCAGGCAAACACTGTTTCTCACTCGGTTGAGCCACTATGTTTCGGTGTGTGTCATCCTTGCAGTGGCCATGCTTTACAAGTGCCATCTCCACATGGATTCTATTTCACACCCCACCTTGGTTGTGCATGATGGGAATGCACCAACCAACTGAAATGGTAGCTTTTGGAAACACCGCAGACCACATGCTTGGTCTTCTTGTTTTCTTTCTAGGTGTAACCAAAGCACTATACTATGTGCAACTTCTCTGAATTGCGTTCCATCTTCAATCCCGACTTTCACGAGATCTTGCATCATTGGCCACTTGTACATGCTCCACAAGCCTTTCTAGGGCTCCCATGAACATCAAGTCTCCTCTGAGTCTCTCAGCCTCTTCATGGTTTCCTTGCCTGACCGCTTCCTGGAGTTGACTTGCTAGTTCTTGTCCGTGGCCTATCATTTGGTCTTGCAACTCACGACGACGTTGCTCTGGTGGTCTTGGATCGGCATCTGCTTCATAAGAAGCTTCACTCATCTCTTCTTCCTCTTCATCCTCTAGACCAGGGCCCCAATTTGCAATCCTTCGACTGCCATCTGAGCTCATGTCTTCGTTGGTGTACTTCTCATTCAAGTACGCCAGGTGACCCCTCAAGCTGCTAGGACAGCAAAACTCTGCACCCTCATGGAATCGAAACCACAACATTTTCTCGTTCTGGCTGAAATGCAGAGGCAATGGGACAGTATCCCCCAAAGATTCTGCCATCCTCTCTATAGCTCCACGAAGTTGACCTTGAGGTCCTCCACAAGCATCCAGAAACCTCTGGACATTGTCATACTCGTGCCTTTGCCACAAGATCATCACCATCCTGAGTTGATGGTAAACTTCGTTCACAGCATGCTCGTTCTCATGGCCTGTCCAAAATGCTTCTGAAGCCACCAGAAACATCAAGGTCATCTGTCGCAGTTGCTCTGATTGTTGGGCTAGGCGTCGCTCATGCCTGGCATCTTCATCTTCTTCATGTTCTCCACCATCACCATGACCAGCTGCAGCCATAGTAGCACCTGTTTCCATTTCAGCTGAATCATCATCAGGAGTTCGAATCCACTCTCCATCATCCCTTGTAGTCAGCTCATGTTCTTCCCAGGTGCCACCATCAATGGCTACATCTGCTGCGTCTCTGGGTGGTGTGCTATCCACCGCGCTGTCGCCCAAGTCACGAAAGCCAAACATCGCATCTTCTGCTCGGCGAAACTCACGCATCTCCTCACGGCTCATATTGGCGAACGGATCCTCCGTACGCTCTGGTGGAACATCTGCTGGCTCAGGTTCTCGTCCTCTTCCACCGCCTGTTCGGTTCCTAGGCGGCATCGCACCCACAACCAGCATCACCATAGCCATCGCAATCAACACCGTGACCACGATCTTCCAATCATGGAAGTCATACTTCTCCATCAACTGCTCCATCATAGAGCTCCACATCGAGTGCACTGGTGCAACCGGCATCGCTTTCGCTCCAGTCAATCCAGAGAGAAGTGCAATCACCCTGAGAACTGCTTTGTTGTTGAGTTTGGGTATGTTTTGTACTGCAGGAGTGAATCTTGAACCTTCGTTTGAAAAACCAGCTAAACCCATGAGAAATTCTCTACGAGCACATGCCAGCTTCTTGGTGTTCAAGTCTGCAATGTTGTATGTTGTTGGAATCCTACAAATCCTCAGGTACTGCTTCTTGACCAGTTGCTGCACCCACAAATGACGAATGTCAAGATGCTTCAACCGACCAACACCTCGTCTTTGCAAAGCCGACTGAGCACTTGAACTGCCCATGTATAATACCATGCTGACGCAACTGTTGTTCACCAACGAGGTTTCACCAACCAGGAATCGAAGAACACTGGAAACTTGGCATGCTTCTGAGAGAACATAGGTAGCTGCCAACAACTCTGCTTCACAACTCGACA
This sequence comes from Symbiodinium kawagutii, assembly GCA_009767595.1. Taxonomy (NCBI): domain Eukaryota; class Dinophyceae; order Suessiales; family Symbiodiniaceae; genus Symbiodinium; species Symbiodinium kawagutii. The sequence goes on from VSDK01013404.1 coordinate 43,334, forward strand.
GCGCAATCGATGCCTGTGTCTTGCACAAGCTCAGCACTAGGGCACCACACACGAAAATCATCCCACTGCTGGTGCTCTTCCTTGTCGATTGACAACCTGCCCAGTTCGAGTCAGAGTAGCACTCGATCACAAAGTTGGCTCGTTCAGGAACTTTCTCATGACCATCATTGTCCCAATGATCACTCAACACATCACCCATACCACAACATGGAATCAATGTGCCAACTCTGTCGCTTCCACGCAAATAACATACCAAGTGCTTCAATGCTGAAAGAGCCTTCACTGTAGGGCATCCCATGTAGGTAGATAGAGTCTTCACTGCTTCCTGGACATCGGCGCGATCTTGTGCAAAATACAAGCATAGTCCCAACCCGGCTCTGAACTGTGTAACTTCATCACCACGCAACTTCTCTTCGTCAAACACGTGTTCTGCACTGTAAGCTTCAAGGTTTGCATGATGAGGAACAGTTTTGGTTCGCCTGTTCTCTATCTTCAACAGTTCAACCAGCTTAGGAACATACTGCTTGTTGGGTTCAATTACCACGCCATCACCAGTGAAAACTAAAGACTTCTTGAGGTACTGCAATTCACCAGGATGTCCCGTTTCACATGGCCCTTCGACTTTCAGCTTGAATTCCTTGAGTAGTTCTGCTTCCAACCACTTGCAATCATCACTAGTTCCAATCACTAGCACATCATCAACATGGATAGTAATGAACATCTTCTTCTCGGCATGCTTGAATAGTGTGGGCATACCATCATAAGATTGAAATCCAATCTTGTCGACCACACTCTGGAAATACTCATTCCAATGCAAAGCAGCACTACGTTGACCAGGTAAGCACTTGAGTAGCAACCAATAGTCCAATGCTTCACTTGCCATGCCACATTGCTTGATCCATGCCGGAATGCTAATGACCACAGGTTCTCTTTGAGGAACTGTTAAGAATGCATCTTTCACGTCCAATACCATCACTGCCAACCGGTAAACCTGTGCCAACACCATCAGAAGATTGACAACCCACTTGGCTGAAGTTGGAGAGAATGTATCAGGATGAGAGATATCGCCACTTCTAAACTCCCTTCCAACCAGTCGACATCTTCTTCTCCACTGGCCGTCCCGATACCTCCAGTCATACACCTCTTTTGTTGTCAGGGTCTTCTCAGTGCCATCGAGATGTGGATGATCTTGAATGACCTTCATCTCACGAAGTCGAGCAACTTCCTCAAGAGCTGCTTGTCGATCAAGCTCTTGAAGCTCCTCGTCTGTCACACGAGGTGGTCCACCATGCTCATCATACCGGCCATCATCATCGATCATCATCCAATCAGGATCCAACTCTTCTTCAGGTTCAAAGTCAGCAAAGGTTTCAACTTCACCATACATGCCAACTGCTCGAATGTTGCCAGCATTGAGAGGACTTGCTGACAAACCAGTAGGACTTGCTGCTGCCCCACCTGTCTCTGGCCTCGAAGCTTTCGATCTCCGTTCATCAAGGCTTTCTCCAGCAGCATGCTTCTGTTGGTATGACACAATCTTTGGCAGTTTCGGTCCTTGAGGTCGTTCACCTCCATCATCACGTTCATGCTTTTCACCACGACCTGAACTTGGATCTCCACCCATAGATGAATCACCTCCACCTGCATTGCCTCCACTGGGAGCACCACCATCTCCAGGTCCATCTCCATTGTCATCCGTGTCAGGAAGATCAGATGCAGCTTCATCTGGTCCCGGATCATCATCTTCAGACTCTTCATCTTCGTCTGGCAGTCCATCTTCGAGTGGTTCATCATCATAGCCAGTCTCACCATCCTTCAACTCACGGTATGGATGGGGATCAGGAGGTAGAGCAGGAGTGATCTTCACCTTGGTCTTGGTGGCTGTCTTCAACAACTCATCCGGTCCAGCTGCAACTGCAAGCACCATCTCTGCTGACCAGATCTCAGCTATCTGTCTGATAGCTCTCACTCGAATCAGCCTCCCATCAGTCACGGCCAAGATATCTTGATCACCAGCGTCTTTGCCCAACCAAACTCCTCTGACCCATGCCGGCTTGAATTTCGATGAGCCACGACCACCAGTCAGTCCGAATGCTAAAGCACCGAAATTGCAGATCTTACCATTGTATGGCCTTCCATGCAAACTCTGGTACGGTGTACACCCCAGTGATGCATGCACATGGAATCGATTCAGCAACCATGCAGAATGCATCAGGCTCCACTTGTGGATCACATGCTGATCATCAAACTTGATCTGAAGCTTGTCCTCCAAGTCAGCTATCAGTGTTTTCGCCTGAATTCTCACAGTCTGAATCGTTCGTTCGGCTATTGCAGTTCGTCCCTTATCGAAACTCTTCGTGGGTTGAATCAGCAACTCTATTCCTGACCTTTCTCGCATGATCTTAGCCTGATGAGCTCCCAAGTTCAGCACTGGCTCATTGTCACAAACCAGCTCAACTTTCTGGAAGTAGCCCAACATTCCCAGGAAGTTCGAAATGGATTCAGCCACCTGCTTGGCACTCTTCGTCTTCATGGCCATCGTGTAAACATAGCGAGTCCACACATCTACCAGAAGTAGTACTTTCGTTCCCCCAACTCCAAACATGATGTCCATCTGAACTGTTGGAAGTTCACGCTGTTCAACTTTTTCTGGAGGAGTTGTCTTCTGGTAGTCATCTCTTGACTTACATGCCACACAGTGACTGCACCAATCCCGGAAAGGTAGGTGGGTCAACTCATGTAATCTCCTTTCTCTCACACTAGGTTGCCTACCAGCTGCTTTAGCTTGACGAGGTTCAATTGCTTCAGCATTGTAGGCTTCCTCTGCAATCTCCAGTGAACGTCTTCGCAAGGCAAGCAAATGGCAAGTCACAATTCTCTCATACATCTTTCTCTTCGAACCAGCTTGACTCACCCCAAGATAGCGAGCTGCCATCCTGAGATCTTTCACTGCAGACGTTGCCTTCAACTCAACATCGTTGATCATGATCGATTCAGGAATCTCGACCTTCTTGTCTAACTCAGGTCCTGCAGCGTCTCCATGCTCAAGTGGTTGAGCTTCTCCTTGGTCATCCGGTTCACCCTCAGGAGGAGCCTGAGGCACATCCATCACAACATCCTGTAGTCCTGCCAGCGGTTGATCTTCATCCAGCACTGCACCAATGTAGCCCAAGGGATGTTGCTTCTGAGTAAGAATTGTCAACACATCATACTCAGCTCCTTGGCAATCAGGGATGATGCCTCCACAGTCGTCCTTGTCCAAGTAGTAGCAACTCAGCTCAGCAATCTCCCACTTGAAACGATCACGAGCTCCACGTGCAACTTTCTGGATCAAGGTTGTTCGGTAAGGCTGTCTCTCACCCCAGATTCCACGAGCATCCACAAACTCATTGCCACGAGTCAACAAGTAAGGAGTTCCACTTGACGTTGTTTCCCACTGACCATAGCTTCTAGCTATATATCGATCATGCAGTTGAACTCTCACCAGAAGAACATTCCCTTCAACCATGTCACTTTCACTGGTCACACATCTCACATGCGCTTCGATTGCCAATGAAGAACCACGGTAAACCACTGGAATCTTCAAGTCATCATCAGGAGACACCAGAAACAAGCCTGTTTTACTCGCTTCATGCTTGAGACTCCATCCTTTCTGCATCATCTGTCCCAAAGAAAGCAGGCAGTTCGTCACATCACCCACAATGAAATCTTGCTTCAGGATCACTTGATTCCGGTCACAATCCTCCACCAGTAGTTCAGCTTGCTTGGTTCCCCAGACTTTCAACGCTTGACCTTGACAGTCTCGAAGATTGTATCGACCCTCTGGAGCTTTATCTGGTACAAAACTACTGGGAAGTAGTGACACATCTGACCCAGAATCCAAGATGATGTATGCGAACTCACCCTCATTCTCGGGATTAACCTCTTCGATGGTTGTTCTCACAAACATAGCCTCTTCAGAATCATCATCATCCTCATCAACATAGGTCGGAGAAAGTGAAATATCCTCGTCAATCACTGTCAGATCACCAGCTATGTCATAATTACCGGCAAACCATCCATAGAAGAAGTCGTTATCAACTGCTTCCTGCTCTCCACCAGCTACCAACTCCCAGTCATCCCCAGCATCATGCACCATGTTCACTGAGCTTGAAGCCGAAGAAGACAATGTAGGTAGCCCAAGGTTGAACACACGTCGCACAGTTGAAGCTGATGACAGTGTAGTCCTTGCAGAAACACCTGAAGGAACTGGCTGTTGAGAAGTCGAAGAAGCTGTCTGGGCTGGCTGTTGCGGTGGCACTGGAGCTTGTTGATATCCTTGTTGTTGTGATTGCCAGGAGTCGTTCTGAACTTGGTTCACACGTCTTGGACAGTCCCTGCTCCAGTGATTAAGATCACCACATATATGACAGCCATCAGTCGTTTTACCCTTCTTTCCTTTGTTCTTTCCCTTCGACTTCCCCTTATCTTTGCCACTGCCTTTCTTGCCTTTTCCTTTCTTATCTCCTTTTCCTTTTCCACGGCCACCAAACTGACCAGCACCACTAGCAGCACTCCAACCATAGGACCATTTCCCTTTACTCTTTCCTTTATCTTTCCCTTTGTTGTTCCATTTTCCTTTTCCTTTATCATTCACTCTATCAACTTCCATGGCCCTTGGTCCTCCATCATCAGGTGAAGGATCCGGTGCAGCAAGTGACTTCATGATCTGCTCCTGTGAAAATCCACGTGTCACACGCTCATAGCCCAGCATCGCCTCACGAATATCAGCGTACGTGCTAGACTCCTTCAGTGACAGCTGAAGATGATCACGAACTTTCTGAGGAGCACATCGAAGAAGTGTTGCACTTTTCAAGTCTTCGGGATAGGTCTGAGTCGATGATGCTTCATACTGAGTCACCAACTGCTCAAACTTCAGCACATTCTCCAACATCGACACCTTCCCATCGAAGTTCGGAAACTGAGAAAGTGCCTGAGCCAAGGACAAGGTTCTCTGCTTTGTACTTGGTAGATACTCCCTGCACAGCTGATACCACAACTTGAAGCCATCCTTCGAATCACTGTTGGCCCTCACCAAATGCGTACATCGACCACGCAAGTAGGAGGAAAGGATCGCAAAGAACTTCTGTGCAGTTGTCTTCTGATCCGCTGTGTACTGACTTGCATCTGGAGCTGCATTCATCTTATCCACCTTTGCCAGAAGAGTCACAAACCGCTCACCCCCAAAACATAGCCACGTCTCAAAGGATGTCTTCCAGCTCTGAAATGCAACCACATCCTCACCATTGAAGTAGTCCGGTGCCTTCAGAATCTTCGTCGCAGCTTCCAACCCAGATGTCCTCGTCTGAGAAGGCTGAACAGCTTGTGTTGCAGCAGCAGCTGCCTGAGTTGCTGCTTCTGGTTCCCTCGTTGCAGCTTGAGCAATTTCAGACAGGTGTTGCAACATCTGTTGCTGTTCCATCCCAGCACTCACCTGAACCATGACCACGATGATCACAGCTCTCATCATCTTCGCCTCCGTAGCACGACCCAAGTGGCATCTTCTCTTCTCCATTCTTGTCTTTCTCTTCCACAACATGCAACTTGCTCTGTACTCCTGAATGCATGCCACCATACACATGTAGATGCACATCGTCACCCACAAGCATGCCCGGTGTTCCAGCACACAGTCTATCATCATGCCAGAGAATATCATCGCACACCTGGAAATCCACTGTACCATCATGCAGGGCGTGTTGTCATTCTTTACCATGTAGCAACATAGCAACACATCAATGACCAACAAGCACAAGCCACTGAATACCACTGTTGCACCTGCAAACCACTGTGTACCAACATCTGCTGAATACCATCGCAGGCAATCACTGATACTGCTCACACACCACACGAATTCCGGTTGGGACACCATGTCCTCTTGTACGTATTCCGGTTGGGACAAACAGTCCTCTGGTACCACTGCTGTACCCCACATGTCAGAAAAATTCCAAAGCACTGTGCTGTTGCCCAGATTGTACGTTGCCAAACTGGTACCATGGAAAGATTCCAACTGCGTTCCACTCACTAGGTACACTTCTCGATTGCTGCCACATCCACTCTGCTGCAAGGGCGTACGTTGGCCAGCAGGCAGCAGAGGATTGCCCTGGATCCACCCCAGAAACATCGCCACGAGCAAAGCCATGGTCGAAGCTGGAGCACGCAGCTCCGCTACCATGTCAAAAGACATGGCAGCAGGCAAACACTGTTTCTCACTCGGTTGAGCCACTATGTTTCGGTGTGTGTCATCCTTGCAGTGGCCATGCTTTACAAGTGCCATCTCCACATGGATTCTATTTCACACCATATCAATGGGCCAATAGTATCATCAACCAGTCATCAACTCTTGGTACCACTACTTACCAACTACTAAGCATCAGAAACCATGAGTAACCATCGCTCATCAACCATTTAGAGTTGATGAAGTACTACTGTTGGTTAACTACATTCGTGGGCCAATCAAGGCATGATTGGGCTGTTGATGAACCACAAACCATTCACTACTGATTGGTTGATACCCGTTCACAGATGGGTAACCATTGCCATCCATGGTTCAACACTTAGCTAACTACTAGTCGCTTAAGCGTCAAGTAGTACTTGGTAGTTTAAGCATTGGTTGCGAACTAGCTGACTAACTATCGTAGTCATTCTCAGCGTTCCTATTTTTTTCTGGGTCAACTACAATTAATTACCGCCATGAAACATCGTCAGTCAAGTATCATTGACCATCGGCAGTAGGTTGTTTAGCGTTTTTAGATTGCAATTTGTTGTTAACCAGCCATTAGCCATTCACCAACAAACAGTACATAGTCAATAAAAGACACTAGGAACCAACGATCAAAAATCATCATGAACCATCAACAGTTGCTCAAGCACCAGCCCATTAATACTTTGTTGACTACTAGCTAACCCCAGCTAGTAATCACCAGTAACCATCATTAGCCATCATTAATCAACTACCGTTAATCATCAACTACTGGTTGATTGTTCGTCGTTCACTACTTGTCAATTATGACCATCCGTTAGCCATCATGAACCAATCATCAATTGTGCTTCACAAATGACAATAATTCGAAAAAAAGCGTTGGTAAACAACTAGTTTAACAACCAAATGACTATTGATCGGCATCGGCCAATGGTTCGCAAAGACTAGTTAACAGTGGCTAATGGTTAAGAACAGGGCCAATGATATGCTATTGGCAACCATCATTAGCTTTTGATGGTAATCACGGTTGACAGTGGGACTATCAAACACCAAGTCACTAATATCGCTAGTACTACTGCCCATCATTGCCAATCATGAGTCAGCCAGTGCATTAATCTACCAGTTGTTTAGCCATTGGCTGCTAACACTATATTGTCTCCATTTGCCTTAATATGTCATAAGATTCACCGTCATGAAGCCGTGCGTAGCAATTGAAACATCGCCTACATTAGCCATTAGCTGTTGCTACTGGTGAAGAGTAACGAGGTTTCATGAGTACTGCCAACCCAGGATTTATAAACGGCCGGTCGATTGCTCGGGCGTATCCCCCAAGTTCGCCAACTGGTTTCCCATTAACCCATGGCGCCCCCCAACGAGTAACCAACGAGTAATTCGTCACTTCATCTCCTTGAAGCTCTTCTAGTAGCTACGAACCGACTACGCAGGAGTGGTTCAAGCAATGATTAGTAAACCAACTATCTAGTAAGCAAAATTGAACACTGATTACGACTGAGGACGGCACTAAAACAGCTGCAGTAAACTAGTAAGAATAGCAATTAATCATCAAAATCGGTGACTACTAACAATCTTAATTACTAGTTGTTACTCTTTAAAACCAGTAACAACTATGATTACTCTAACTACATAAAGTAATGGTTCAACAACTAATCTCGACTATGATAATCGTAAGAGTAACTACTCACAGTAATAACCATTAACAACAGTGACCATTAGCCACTACGGACAAGACAGTGCTACTTTGTAGTAAGGATAGCAGTTATCACTGCTGTTACTGAGGCTATCACTACTCCTCAGATTCAGTTCCAACTGAGGAGGACCTGCCACAACAGTCACAACACTAAGGATAACATTGTAGTAATTAACCACTATGTGATCACTAGTCACAACAGTTACTTCAAGATGCTGAGTAACACAGCTGATGCTGTTGTCCTTACTAAGGATACTCTTGTAGTAATTGACCAGTAAGATCCTTAAAGGTAACACTCACTTGAGGGAGACAGTCACAGCTAAGTGTTGCCACTACTACTATCCTACCTTACTATCCATTGTAGGTACTTAACAGTAGTAGTCACTCGCTCTCAGCAGTTACTAGCATTAACTGTCTTCAAAATTAGCTACTGATACTATTAGTTACTACCATTATTAAGAGCAATCACCAACCATGCATAATACCATGTTTATGGTGATTCATGTATCAATAGATGCTACCATGTTCTACCTAAGTATCGCTATTGGTATTACTTACTACCATTAATTGTCACCAAGCAGTTAGTTGGTTAGCTACTACCAATATTGTACCCAGTTGATTATCACTATCATTCCTACCACCAACCAGTTTGTCACTCAGCTTCCCAAGCTGCTCACCTTCTCTACCCAAAGATTACAACAGTCACAACACTAAGGATAACATTGTAGTAACACTAAGTGATCCTTCAGTTGCCAACTAATGGGGCTAACTAATCCACCAGTCACAACTAAGTGCTAGTTGGTGGTTAGGTGTCACCAACAGCTGTAGGTTGTAAGCTTAGGAAGCAGTCATTGCCCATTTGTTCATGGCTACTACGGAAAATAAAAAATGTTTGAAACCACCCGCCAGTATTTGTTCAACCATTCTTGTTGGTCATGATCCCCTAGCATTAACCATTGTCAATGGTTGCATAAGTAAAGGCCAAGCCCATTCTTGTTAGTCACTAGTACCAGGCCATTCTTGTTGTACTAGCATGAACTATTCTCACTATAAATCACTGGATACTAGTTGAATTGAACTATTGTACTATGGTATTGATAATGATGTACTATCAGTGATAATTAGTTACGATGGTATTGAGACAAACTCAAAAATTAATCATAGTTAACTATTATTACTATAACTAACCAAAGTCGCCATCATTACCATGAGCTGCGTTAATAATGGTTAAGAACTCATAATTAAATTAGCAATAGTGATAAATTATCACTATGAATGATGGTTGTTAACTATTAGTTATTACCATCATTCCTAGCACCAACCAGGCACCAGGTCGGGAAGCTGCGGCTCGCCTTCTCTCCGTTGTTGGTGTCGGAATCGGCACCGGGCTTGGGTCGAGCCAATAGCTTTGGCGGTGCCTGGTGGCGTGGCCCAGGACCTGCTTCGTGGTGGTGGATCGCCTACGACGTGGCATGGATGGTGAACGTGGCATGGTGAAAAATGGATGGCTAGGTGGACTTATGGTGGTTATATGGATGGTGAATGCTTATGATGGTTAATGGTGCTAAATGATGGTGAGCATGATGATTCATTTTCATGCTTTGTGAGGGTTAACCAATGATTTTACATGGTTGTATGGTTAGAATTTGTGATTGATGATGAGTAAGGGCCTTTGTGATGGTTGAACGTGATTGATGATGATAAAATGCTTAAACATGATCAGCTAATGATCGTATATGGAATCCATATATGGATGGGTAACTAATGGTTTCAAATGGTCGATGCTTGTATAATTGGTCTTATGGCTATGCGATGCTTCATTTGATTGATCATGGTTGTTCTTATGGTTGAGTATATGGTCAAGAATGGTCAATTTGATGGTGTTTATGATGCTGATCATTGCTAGGTGCGCTTCAGGACTTCACAGATTTCCACTGTGAACCAATGGGTGGTCAACCAAGTGGTGTTTCACCAACCGGCTCTTGGTGTTGATGATTGTTTTAGCTGGTTGATGGTGGGTCAATCATTGGGTGTTTAAAGGATTCATGGTGGTGACTTGTGGGCTTTTGGCCAGTCTATTGGTGGCTCACTAGGGTCAGGGTGCTTGGTGACTCTTCATCACTGGCTAACGATCAAGGTAGTGACACTGGCCACTGATCAATAGTTGAATTGGCTAAGTGGTGAATAGTATCGGGCCACTGTTGAATAAGCGTTCACGAAATGACGATTAAAGGACCGATCATGCTGGTGCTGGTCAATGATGATTAGTGCAATAGTGAGTTCGTTTTTGATGATGACCAGCAGTTAATTCAAAATGGTTGAACATTGACGGGCGGCCTACCACAATAGTGATGGTGGATCATATTGAATAAAAGGGTAGTGACTCACTAACAACTGTCGCTCAGGTTGATAATAGCATGGTAGTTCTCAATTCACGAGCACGTAATGATTCTTCATAATGAGGCTTAATGATCGAGACTGTACTCATGAGCAAGCAAAACAACCAAAAGCTATAGGAAGAGTAGTCAGTGATTTTAAATGATGGCTTAGGGAAAGCAGCCAACCATACTTCGGTAGATAAGGGTCAAGACTGGCAATGCTATGATAGCAATGATCTCCATAGATATTGGCAATGGCATCTATGGAGATCAATCATGGATAGTAATGGTGTTGAAGAGAAAGGGAACAAACAACAAGGACAACCACCAGGACTACATGAAGGTGAAACACCTGCAAACACACGGTTTTCCCAGCAATGATCATCAGGATGGCTATGCCCACGTCAACACGGGGTGATGGCTTTTCCAAGTCGGAGTGGGGAGCGAAGATATTGTGAAATGCCGATGACCATCATTCACCATTAGTTTGATTCATTCATTTAGTTTCGCTGGCAATCCATCGTCATCACTAATCACCATCCATATGGGCGTTTCTGTGTTGATGCTGATAGTTTCAATCACGGATGAATGAAGCTTATTGGTTGCTGGTGGCTAGTTGTTGGCTGAACATAGATGGTTGCTGGATTGATAAAACCCCAAACCTTGATTGATAGGCTGTTTTCCCAAAGTTTGCCAATGGGTCTCCCAGTAAAGCCGGGTACGCACACCCCCAATAGTAAACCTATGGAACTAAGCATTCTTGTTGGTTCTTATCCCCTTTAAACCCACCGGTTATCACCCTTTGCAACCACATTTAATGCCACTACAAACCTATGGTTGTCGTTGGTCTATGCCTGTTGTTGTTGTTGTTGTTGTTGTTGGTGTTGGTGGTGGTGGTGGTGGTGGTGGTGGTGGTTGTCGGTTGTTGGTTCCATCATTGTTGTTTCCTTTCCCCTTTAAAACCACTGGTTATAACCCTTAACAACCACATTTAACCCCACTTTGTTGTTGCTGCTGCTGTTGCTGCTGCTGCTGTTT